>JAOWBP010002559.1:24955523-24978193 GCA_028571105.1 Tragopan temminckii | reverse complement strand
GACTTCAGTGGTAGCAGCCCTTAGCAGCCCTAATATCTAAACCATCACTCCAGAATTTAACATTGCCATCATGGAATCAAATGAATAAAAGTAAATAAACAAAAAAGAACCAAAAAAAAAAAAAAAAAAAAGGAAAAAGAAAACAAAAACAATGAGAACTAACCACACCACCACCAACTTCACAAGTAAGTTTTCTTTAGAACTATTTCCTCCTCAGCTTCTGTGTGGAAAAACTACATCAAATTGAGAAACAAGACAGGAAGCATTAAGGAATATCACTATGCAGCTCTGTAATCTAGTTTCTCAGTAGTGACTTGAAAAGAGTTTCACTTACATTGCAAAGTGGAAAAGCACCTTCTACTGCAATAAATAAAATTCATTTCCCACTGGGTTAAGAGGTAATGGCATAAAATCTAACATTCCACAGGATGAAAAGACATTTAAAGCACAGATCTGCTCTTCAGGTTTCTCTCTCTTCCTCTCCTCTCCACCTCAGGCACAATCATTTTCATGTCTAATAACTGAGAAACTAATTCTAAAAATTGAGGCTTTTCATTTTAGTATTTTCTTATAAATTACCTATACGGTTTTTTTGTTTGGTTTTGTTTTTTAATGCAAAAGAGTAGCATGTAAAGAAAATAGTAGTAATAATTAGAAATCATATACAATGGCTTGGCACAGTTTAAACCATTTAAAGCAGTCTGTTCATTTACCACACCTTCATTTATACGTTCTGTGTATGGCATTACATAGAAAGTAAAGTAATTGCAGACAGTTACCAAATTACTAAATAAGACACTGAATCTTGCTAGTGTAGAGGACCAAACAAACTTATCTAGTGTAGGAAAGGCAAGAAACTAATGTTCACTCATTTCCTTCTTCATCTTTTTCTTATTCAATAAAATGGAAAATAATTTATTTAAAATTCTATATGACAAATTCCACATTCTCCTTATAGAAAATGATTTCTTTAAAATTAGAATTATTCTGGAAATTACAATGAACTAGAAAAAACACTAATCGAATTATATCTTGAAAAAATATTTTGCACATCCCATAGATACTGAAATAAGACAATATAAAACAGGCAAAAAAGATGCCAAAAATAACATAAAATGAGTAGTAGGTAACATCCCAAATAAGTTATCTTTATATTTTCAAATTCTCACATGAAAGACTTTTAAGTATCTATTCAAAGGTCTAAAATACAATTAACATTTTTGGGTTGTTTTGTTTTGGTTTTTTTTTGCTTTATTTAAGATACATAAAAATAGTAAAAATTCTTTTAATTCTCTAAAGATTTACAAGAGGATCATATTTTTAATTTTAAACTTTATCAATCCTTTTTAACTAAAACCTAGATGTGTATTATTGCCTTATACAGTAGAGAAAAGTTTACGAAAGAAACACATTAGAGTCTGAAATTTGTAAGACACTAAAAGAACTGCTGGGAAACATGGAACATGTAAGCATAAAAAAGAAGAGGACTAGTAATTTAGTAAATTACTAAAAAGGAAAATAACATTTTCTGAATTTTGCCACCTTAAAATTTTAAAGCTTCTGAAAAAGGAAGCTAATTCTAAGGAGTTGATGTGACTCTCTATTCCCAATCAAAAACTCACTTGTTTGATGCGGTCTGGATTGACAGTGGTCTGAGGCTGTAGGATGCTGACAGGCTCTGTCTTGGCCACATTTTGAGGCATTTCTCGAATCTTCTCTGCAATGAAGCCATGAACTGCATTTAGTGCTTCAACTGTTCCCTGGATCAGACACACCCGCTCTGTAGTACCTGAAAGAAAAAAGTTGACCTCAATAAAATGGGTTTGTCAGAACTCACAAATCACTTGAATTATGTCATAAAGATGATGCTCAAAAGCAGCCTTAAAAAAACATCTAGCAGTATCTCAGTAAGTATCTTAAAATGTTTTAAGCAACTCATATTTATGTAGACATGTAACTTCCCAATCCAGTCTGGATAAAAGACGATTTGTAACCAATTCAAAAAACTGATTACTGATAAACTGATTACATTCTGAGCAGTATACTACATCTGTGTCAATACATTTGTCAATATATAGCAAAAAATTCAGAATATTTATGTCACAAGTTATAAGAGTTTTCAATAAATCATCTTCAAAATACAATGATTCTATTTTTGTTCCCCAGATAACACTAATAAAGAAGGGGATTTGAATGACATAAGTGGAAGTGATCACTGTAAATGAAGCTTGTTTCCCACACATAGTTTTCTTGATGCCTACTTTTCTACTTGGATTCTTCCTCCCTTCAGAAACAACTCCTGTGGTTTTTATGTAAAGCAATCCAGCTCTAAGAAAATGCTCTGGGGAGTCTTTACACTGCAGTATTAATTGTCTCCTAAATGATGAGATGTGATGTGGATTGATCAATGCAGCTAATGCAAGTGTTCTCTAGGTCAGCAGACAACATACTGAAACCAAACACAGATCAGGTTACATCCAAGCTACTGGAGTCTGATGTGGAAAGCACTTAACAAGGATGACTGCTGTCAAAACATGTGAAAGGAGAACAGCCACTGCTAAACAGGAATTTCATTGGACTTGGCAGTAAGTGACTAGAGGGTACGCTACTGTCTGTGTTATTTTAGAACACGCAACATAGTACGCACACATTTAATCATACTACTTAATCCAAACATACTGCATTCTAATACGCATAAACCAGAAAGCAGTAAATGGACATCACTGCTCCATGAAGAAAGAGAATTGTGCAAATGCACACTCCACATAGAGTGAGATACAGCTTCAAAACATGTTGTTATAGCAGTTCACTTTCTTTGAAGGTTAGGTCTTACAATTTCTAAAGAAATGAAAAAAAAAGTCAAAAAGAATAGGGGTCTGAAAAAATTGTTCACACACACACAGCTGGGAAATGCTTTAATCTTTTGAAGCAATGTTGTCATATTCCCTCAGATAAGTCTAATGGCTTTTCACTCAGATAACAGTGTACAACCATTTGCAAGAGTCACACAAGAAAAACTATCAGATATGTGACCAACCTGCACAACAAAAATAAGCCTACAAATCACTGAAGTTGGTAAGATCTGTCATTTAAAAAACTTCTAGTCTCAATTACTGTCTAAAGCAAACCATTAGATTATTTATTATTTTCAGACATTTAACAAGCCCACTGCAAGTTTCTATGAAAAAAGAACAACTCAGCCAGCAATACTTCTTCATATAATCTTCAAAATTTGTATTAAAATTACAAATCTCATTCTTGAAACAGCTTAAAGCTTGAAAGACAAGCTACCAAATGTGTCTTTACGGATTTTTTTTGTGTGCAGACTTTGCCAATATAAAATATTTTTTAAATAATTTACACATAAAATTAGAGTTGTCATATATGATTAATTTCCTTTTACATATATGAAGAAATAAAACATATACAAGTCAAGAATAGCTTTTCCACAGAAAACTAATAAATGCAGATTTGGTGGTCATCATCTGCCTGTTATTTACGCTCACCAAAAATATATTTATAAAACTAACACAGAAAAAGGGAATTTGAACCAGGTTTTTGTTTTTGTTTGTTTGCTTTTAGGAGGCAATTCATAGATTCTAACTATTGAATATGAAAACAGATACTGAATTAGAAAAAATGCTCTCCACAGTTCCAGTCAGGACAGAAATAGGTAAGCATTAGCAGACATCAACCTTAAAAGTAAATAAACAAAATCCTGGTTTGATATTCACTTAAGTTAGGTATGCCTAAGAGCTTAAAAGCTTGCATTAACTTCATCATTCATTTTCCTTCTGACCCCTTTACCTACTTAGAACTTCACTTCTGGCAAACATCCTTTCACAACTACCTCCTATAATATAAAGTTCATTTTAAATGCTTCAATCTCTCACACAACAAGCTTCTTATCTGAGAAGGTTAATTACTTATTAGACAACTGATACAGCTTTTAAAACAAACATTAAAATAAATGCAGGTTGCAATACAATGAAAGAAGCTCAGAAATTTGATGCTTGCATTGTTATTTGTATTTCTAACAGGCATACACCTATCTATACTAGGTACTATTAAACTTTAAGTGCTTCCTTCAAAGTTCTGATTCAATAAATGAAAGTTCTACTGCATTCACAGAAACATTCACTAAAAAGTAAAATATGCTTCTGTATTTTGTGAACCTGAGTAAAAATATTTTGGGAAACACGCTGTACCTTTCAGAAATGAATGTCTCGCTTTTTTCTGTTTCTGTATATTTTTAATTGGGCTTCTGAATCAATCTTAAAGAGCCCAAAGCACTTACAGCATAAGGTACCCCCAATGCATTTACTAATTATATCTCCTTATACTTTTCCAGTGTACCATGTCAATTTGACAGTGCAAGGGAAAACCTGACAGAGAAGCCACAACTAAGAATAACTAATGGAAAGGCTAAGTTACAATCTCTCATCAACTGAATTGCATTAAGGTTTTTATTTGATAAATCACAGTACAAACGTCTACTAACCTTAGCATCCCATGCATTTATTTTTCTGAACAATGATCAAAAGGCCTGTACAGTGGGGTTCCAAGACAGCTAGCAAACGTTTCAGCCTGTTACTTACCTCACAAAATTTGGTAAAATATGATTGTGCCTTGACACAATTACTCTGGCAATATAAAATAAACAGTCTTTTGTAAATTGCCAGTAATGTTCTTAACATAAAAATTCTTCCTTGTGTATAACATTTCCTCTCTGCAATTACATAAAATCTCAATAAATAAAACCAGACAATGAAAAATGTGCTTTATTGAAATACATTAGTAATATTTTGTACTTTTAAGGGATGTAAGAGACTTTTATCAGATAAGTGACAAAATGTACATATCCTTAACTGTAACAAGTCACATATGTGCAAAATGTCAAAGAAAGCTCAAGAAGGCACTCTTCTCCATCAATAATTCTCTCTTTGCTGTACTTGTATTCTCAGTTCTTCAGGCAGCTCTAGTTGTTATTAGTTGAGAGCTCATTCCCATCTCCATCACAGAACGACATCTTTCTCAACATAAGCCTTGATGTGCTAATAGACTTCCCTGACTAGAAGAGGCAACAAGGGCTGGCAGCAATACTAACACACTCATGTTCTGCATTCATTTTGATCCAGAAAAATAATTTGGGAACTGTTTACACAAAACACATACCAAATTAGAGACTGAAACTTAATATTGCCTGATAAAGTAATTAAAGTAACAGAATCAAAGAGAAAAATCTAATTGAAGTAATCTGTGAAATCAAAAAGAAATAAGTATGGCCTGTAGGAATCTTCTTTATGTCTCTTTCATAAAACTAGGGCATACTTAACTTAGATGCAGATTATCTACTAGACACATTTCGCTTAACTAATGCTCCATTCTTCTTTAACAGAGAGATAAACAGATTCCTTTACTGTTTCATCTGCATTTACAGCTTGTGAAATTCTATTAATGTTTTCTGCAGCTGATACTTCACATCAGTCAAACGTCTAATAAAAAAGTTGAAACATGTATGAATAGCGATCTGTTTCTTGAAACATGCAGTGTTAACCAAGTGCAATCAATGATTGTGATTTGCTAAAATCTGGAAAAGTGCACACTAGAAATATCAGTCTCCCAGTATTTTCTTATCAGGTGTCCTGAAGTTCACAGAAACAGGTGACTGCTGAGCCCATACTGATCATGCGGCACACCAGTGTGGCCCAAATGGTTAGCTGATCAAATTTCAGAGAGGGCTATTTTACTCAACTGTAGATCCCAAACTCAATTCTTTCCCAGGTCTTCACACAGATTTATGACAGGAAAAGGAGCATTCCAGAGTGTGCCCCACTGTGCCTAACTCCACTTTCAGTGGAGTGTAAGATAATGTCCCAGTGTGATTTGTAACTTTACCACCACAAAACTGGGACAGAACACTACACTTGAACACAGTAGAATCAGTGTGAGGCAACACATAGTCATGAGATATGTCAAAATAAATGCTCGTCAAAATAAAACGATAAAATTTTAATCTATATAGCAATGTTGAAACAAGACAGACTCTTAGATACACTGCTATGAGTTCAAAATAAATCAGTTGTCTTAGTAAGTATACACAGTCTCTGCAACTTCATTTCAGCTTTTTCTCAAAGTACACAACACAGCAAGATGATAGCTTAAGTTACTCAATTTGCATATATACAGTTGCATCTAGATAAACGTGGCTAGCCATGAACATATGTGCACATACACATTAATTTTCACATACTATTTATTTTATATGTATTGAAAGTTACCTCCTTAAGTACAATTTAGATATTGAAATGAATCAAGATGAAAACTGCTTCACAACATCTGAGTTTTCATATTTATATGAAAACTTCAATTTCAGAGTACATTGCGCACAGGTCACGAGTGAATTACATGAATCTGGGTTTGGTGTACTTATTAGTATGAACTGAGAGACTATTCCCCTGCCAGAAAGAAATGTAAGAAATTAAAAAGATCATAAAATTAAAAAACAAGAACAAAAATACCACACAATTGACAAAGGCTTTGAGAGAATCGAGAGACATCTTGGAAGCAAACAGTCCTTTCTATACAAAATGTTTTGTTGGCTATCAGCTAAGGATTTCATGCTAATTCCCAAAACAAATTATACAAACAGAGATAAGGAATTACTGATAGTTATTACACTGTTGTAATCCTTGTTTACTGTCTAACATAACTACTTTTCTCTGTTTAAGATTTTTTTTAACGAAAAAAATTGTAGATTCCACTTGCAAAAGCTCATTAATTTCATTCAAATCAAGAAAAGGTCAGGGATTTTTATTGCTATGGTTTTATGTAGGATTGTTACTTAGATGAAAAACAATCAGAAAATGTGTGTGCAAATGAACGAAAAACAAATTTCTATAAAATGAAAGCTTAAGAATTGGAAAGGACTGCAAACTGTTGACAGAAACACTATACATTGGTTTACCTGAAAGTAAGGCCTCTGATTTATTTATATGGAAACTACAACAGCTACAAAGAGCACAATATAATACAGCAAATTCTCAGCTACAAGATACTTTTTTTAAACATAGCCATCACCATTAGCAATGCATTTTTGCCATGATGAACAAGATCTGCATGCTGTGCATGTAAAAATCTGTACTAGAGGAAATGACCCACTGTTTCAAAGTTGCTATGATGACATTGTGGATTTCATCAGCAACATATAACATAGTCACGTGTCATATGATAACATTTTCTTTCATCAGCCCAAAGAGATGAAAGCCAGAAAGTGTGAAATCCAGACTATATGGTGGGTGTGGTAAGACAATTCAGACAAGATCGGTAATGTGCTCCACAGTCTTCAAACTGGTATACACCCTGGCATTACCATGTTGCAAGAAAAAGATCATCGTCTTCTCTGGCCTCACTGGAATTTTGAACCTTCAGCTTAGTCAGTGGTGCAATGTAGCAGACAGAGTTCCAGGAAATCCAGAAGGATCACTCCTTTCCTATTTCCAAAGACCATGCACGTTACCTCATCAGCTGAGGGCTGTGTCTTGAGCTTATTCTTCAGTGGGAGATTCTCATGTCACCCCTCCACGGATTGTTGTTTTGACTTCAATCCTAGTGATGACACCACATCTCATCACTACTACTGATGCAGTCCAGGCATCACATTCAGCTTTGTATTGATCCAGCAGGTCCTGACAAACTTGCATATGGTGTTCTTTCTGATCCTTTCTGGGACCCACCTGGTGTAAACTTCGCAATATTCCAATGCTGCCACCTTTATTTCCAATGCATTGAAACTGATATTCATCTCCTTACAATGTTCCCAGGTCATAAGCTGCCAATTTGTGTGGATGAGATGATCAAGACACTCTTCATTTTGTGGTGTGATAGCTATGCATGATCACCCAGAACATGGCTTTAACATCATTGTCACCACTTCTGAAATGCACCACCCATCACCTCACTGTGCTCACATTCACTGTTTGGTCTCCATCAACATTCAGCAAGCGTCAATGAATATCAATGGATGCAATTTTTTTCTGCATGAAGGAATTCAATTATACACCTTTGCCTCATACACAGTTCCATGTCAGGCGCCATTGTGTCAGACTGCCCCTCTGCTGCCATCTGCTAGATGGCAACAACATGTAACTGAATACTGGCAGGAAAGTTCATTTCGTGCTGCCATACCACCAACATCCACTTCTGACATCATGGGCCAGGAAAATAAAACAGGAGGCATAACTTTTAGAGCAGCTTTCATACTTTTTGTTCAGTATGTTTGGAGAAATGGTTGACTTAATACATTATTTATAAAACCGTCTACAATAAATGTACTGCTGCTCAAACAAACAAAATCAATACGCACCTAATTCCATCATAAAATTTTCTACAAGAATGAAAAAAAAAACACGCTAGTATTGTTTTGATCAAAATATATAATAGCAAAAGCAGTTAGTATGGAGTAAAGAATGTTTTTTTAAGATTCGGTATCAGTCAGAAAGTGAACACAATCTGTACCGAATAAAATAATGAAAACAAGTAGAATTGAAAGATACAAAACCTAAACAGAATGAAAAATATTTGTTGCTATTAAAATGAGGCATCAATTAAAATGAAAAACAACAACAACAACAAAGCAGCTGACTTATGGTCCTCAAGTTACATTCTCTGCAAATGGAGAAATCTAATTTGTTTCCTTTTTTCATTCCAACAGTTGTTGATAAATAGTTCATATAAGCTATTTTTCAAAATGAAATGGGCTTGTCATTATGTTTCTTATATCTATTTTCTAATAAGGTGATAATAGATTGCTTATTAATATACTTGTAAGATTACTAAGGTTCCAAGAATTTTGTTAATATTTTTTTTTACCCAACCAGTAAACACTACTCATCTAAATAAATAAATGCACTCAAATTAATAAAATACATCTAAGATTGATGAAAATGCGAAGGTCTCTGAGAAAAAGGAAGCTGTCAAAATCATTAAAATTTAAGCACACAAAATATCCCCATAAGATCAAATTTGATGGAAGAAAAAGGATTTGACCTAATTTTTGTAAGACAATAGAATATATAGATATAAAAAAAATGTGTTCTTCAAGGTATCTGAAATGAACTTTGATAAGAACAAAAGCACAAGAATATTATTCATGCAAAGCTATGTTCAGTTGGCAGTTAAAGCCTCTATGGTACACAACAGTAATGTAAACCTTTGTTAATAGTGCCTCCTACACATACATTTACTGAAAGAAAAAAGTCCACTTCTATTTAAGGAGTAAAATATACTTTAAGAAGTTGTAGGAAATGATGCATCTTATAATTTCAAGTGATAACAGTTCAAATCATCATGGAAGTTTTTCTCCAAAAAATAATTTCTCAGGTTTCATAGTTTAAAAGCCTGTGAAAATTTGTGGAAAATTGTTTTAGATAAGGCCAGATGCTCAAGAAATCAAAATACCTAGTACACTCATTAGTATCTATCTGTTCAGAAGAAGCAAATAACATATTCCAGGTAAAAGATCTATACTAAGCTTAGAAGTTATTCTAATTCTAGAGAAAAATTCCTAATACTTGTACACTATGAATATACTTGTTTATTGCATGTATATTTTAAAAATACTTTAAGTAAAAAACAGAAAGTGAGCATGTAATTTTTTTAACAGCATACCTATTGCTGATGTATGGTTTTTAAGTGACAATCCTTCAAAAAAAGCCTTTCAAGATTAATACCACAGAAAAAAAGGCATTTCACATAAGGATAAAGCATAGAGAAAGGTTATAGCAATCGTAGCTATAGCAAGGGCTGTAGCATATGAATTACTTCATGTTCCAATCCAGAAATATGAGAAAAGGATGCATACAGATGTATATTTTCACTCTAGAAAGAATGTTGTCACGTGAAAAATAGGATCAGCTCCCATTTTGAGGTTGTTATATCAATGCACATACAACATTCATATAGAAATGTGTGCAAACACATACACACATACACCTTTGCTGCTGTACAGTACTTCGATTTCACTGGTCTCCAGTACTGACGTTCTAGTTCAGGGTTTACATGGCTAACAGATAGGAAGAGTTTGTGTGTACTGCCTGCACATTCAGTGCAATAAAACTATTTTTATCTTCCTGAATTCTTCTTTCCTGAATTACAGATTGTAACTCTTTTATGTATGTCCCACTGTTCTGTGTTTTTCTCCCCCCTGTGAGTGGCATTTACATCCCTCTAAATGTAGCTGTCCAAAACTATGTAGAGACACTCCCACCCCTTCAAGACTTTCTTTCTGCATATCATACAGTATGGAACATTCCTGTGGCCAGTTTAAGTCAACTGTTCTAATTGCATTCCCTCCCAGCTCCGTGGTCCTCCTCACCAATCCTTGTTGAGAATGGCCATAGGTCTATGCAACATTGCTTAGCAGCAACTTCTTTTTTCAACATTGTTCTCCTACAACCAAGAACACAGCATCACACCTGACACCCCGATGAAAACAGTTCTATCACAGTTAAAACTAAGACAACATTAAAATTGTAAGACAAATATGGCCTAACATAGAAATATTTTAATATCCTTCAACACACTTACTATTCATCTAGCAGACATGACACCTGCTAACCTTCCAGTGAATCAAAACAGAGAGATCGTTATCAGCTAAAGAGAATCATTGTTTATAACAGGAATCCATACAAAGTATTGTCTCTGGCAGAGATTGCCAAATTAGTAGTCAGTTGATCAAGAAAAATTATAAAAGTGACAATCCACAAATTTGATCAAACACTAACAGTTAGAAAATCTTCCTAGGAATGTTTGCAAAGAGAATGTTACTGCTCTGTGAATTCAAGTTACATCTTTCTAAATGCACAAATTGTATAATACAACATGAAATAAATTAATTCACCTGCAATTAAATTACTACATAAATGCTCAACACATCTTCCCCCAAATTAAATCATAAGCTGAGAAAACTTCCTTAAGAGCCAGGGGAAAAAGAAAGAATTTACATCTCTAGTGATTCCACAGCAGCAGAGTTTTCCCATTGCTTCTCTAGCAGAGACCCATTCTGGGGACTATAACGTCTGATGAGTCTGCGTAAGCTGCTGATTCCCAGAAACTCCCCATGGCCCTAATATGCAAGAACATGAAATAAACTTCGCTGAGAACCTCACCACTTCTTCTGAGGAGGCAAGAAGACAAGCTGAACTCCAAACGGCAGACTCTTCCTGATTTGAATGCACAGAAAATTGTCACTTGCTGTAAAGCAAGTAACAAGCAAGAAAGAAAGCAAGAAAAGCCTGAGAGCTTTTCTGTGTAAAAAGGCAGTAGACCTATAAATCAGAAAATGAGCTTTAAGAACAGTATTTATCCTGTATTAATTTGCTGTATAAAATCTGTACCAGGAGTGACTCAGTCCCCAGCAATCCTAAGTCTGCTTCATTCTCCAGCTCTGAAACGGTGATGCTTATACAGTCTCTCTAAGTTAGTAGCAGGGAAGTGTTACAGGTTTAAGTATACAGAATGGGTAATAGTTGTGGAAGGTGAATGCTGTTCTGCTGCTCCTCTTCCTCTTCAACTGGTACATTCAATGTGCCTAAATATTGCAGTTCTTAACTATGAAACCTTCAAAATCTTATCAGTCAAAACATGTATCGGAAAAAAGAAATCTGTAATTTTTCTTAAAAAGCAAGCAAACAAACAAATTGATTTTGGGCAGATAATCTTCATGATGCCAGTCTGTGGGGAAGATGTAGTATGATGGCTTGTAAAGGTTAGGAATGTTATTCAAATGCTAATAATTCACGTGTAGAAAATATATATTAACTATATATATTAGATAGTGATTTTCTAATGACCTAATTCCCATTCATTAAATTTGTATTTCTTGCTAGAAGTACATGGTGCAATTTTTTGAGTAACATGACACATTCTGATTTCACTCTGAATTACAGCCATGAGAATTTTCCCCCTAGTCACTGTACTTTTTGCAGGCTTCTGTACCACTCATAAGATAATACACTTCTGACTCAAATAAGTAGTAGTAGTAATAATGAAGATATTTTTACTTGTGCAAAAGGAAGTAGTAACATGGAATAATAAGTCAACATAACAGAATCACAGAATGGCCAGGGTTGGAAGGGACCTCAAGGATCATGAATCTCCAACCCCCCTGCCACATGCAGGGCCACCAACCTCCACATTTAATACTAGACCAGTTAATACTAGACCAGGCTGCCCAGGGCCCCATCCAGTCTGGCCTTGAACACCTCCAGGGACAAGGCATCCACAACCTCTCTGGGCAGCCTGCTCCAGCACCTCACCACTCACTCTGTAAAGAACTTCCCCCTGACATCCAATCTAAATCCTCCCTCCCTCAACTTAAAATCATTTCCCCTTGTCCTGCTGTTATCTGTCCTTTCAAAGAGTTGATTTCCCTCCTGTTTGTAGGCTCCCTTTAGGTACTGAAAGGCTGCAATGAGGTCACCCTGCAGCCGCCTTTTCTCCAGGCTGAACATCCCAGCTCCCTCAGCCTGTCTTTGTAGGGGAGCTGCTCCAGTCCCCTGATCATCTTGGTGGCCCTCCTTTGGACCCTCTTCAACAACTCCCCATCTTTCCTGTACTGGGGGCTCCAGACCTGGAGTATTCCAAATGAAGTTTTGCAAGAGCAGAGTAGAGGGGGACAATCACCTCCTTGTCCCTGCTGGCCACCCCTCTTCTGATGGAGCCCAGGATACCATTTGCTTTCCGAGCTGCAAGGGCATATTGCTGGCTCATGTTAAGTTTTTCATCTATCAAGACTCCCAGGTCCTTCTCCGCAGGGCTGCTCTCAAGGACCGCTCCTTCCAGTCTGTGTGCATGCCTGGGATTCCTCTGACCCAAGTGCAAAACTCTGTGCTTTGCCATGTTGATCCTCATCAGGTTCACCTGGGCCCACCTTTCTAGCCTCTCGAGGTCCCTCTGAATGGCATCTCTTCCTTCTACTGTGTCGACCGCACCACTCAGCTTGGTGTCGTCAGCAAACTTGCTGAGGGTGCACTTGATTCCATCATTGATAAAGATGTTAAAGAGCACTGGTCCCAAGACAGACCCCTGGGGGATGCTGCTTGTTACCAGCCTCCACCTGGACACAGAGCTATTGATGACCACTCTCTGTCTGTGGCTTTTCAACCAGTTTCTTATCCACTGAGTGGTCCACCCATCAAATCCATATTCCTCCAATTTGGAGATAGGGATGTGGTGAGGGACCATGTCAAAGGCATAATTAAATTAATTAATACTTAGTGGTGAGGGGCCACGTCAAAGGCATAATTAAACTAATTTAATAGTCTAAAAAGAGTATTTCTTTACTCTTGATGGAATAAACTTTCTGAAAATTCTACTGCGTACTTGTGTAGTAAAAATGTTAAGTCGTGGCCTGAAACAGTAATTGAGCATCTGGTTGGAAGGCAGGGCTAACCCAGGGAAGCTCAGGTGCACGTAATGCAGCTGAGTGACCAGAAGGGGTGTAGCCAGGATCCTCCCATTTGCATATTTCATTTAAAGGTTGGCAGTAAAGGTGAGGGTGTCTCTTGCCAGAGATCCCTGTTTACCTGAAGTCTTTCAAAGGTAAGCAGCTCTTTTCCTTCATTTCTGTATCTGCTGCATTTGGGCTCATTCTCATTTGCTGTAACAGAAGACTTTGCCACCCTGCTGTTATTGTGGTACTTTCCACCCCATTATAGTATTACAACGTGGTTTATGATGTTTTTTTTTTTAAGGCAGAGTATCTACCAAATTGACTGAGGCAGCATATCAACTCTATGTAATACCCTAGTGGTTTTTCTTTGCATTTTTAATATTCTGTCTTTCTGCAAATGAATGCACAAAAATAATATTAAAAACATTGCTCTTAGCTTCCTGAAATGATAGTTTCAGGACTAGATTCAAATACAGTTTTAGTCAGTCCCCCAAGGTTATGTTGCAAGGGGTTGGGACAAATATTTAGTTCCTCGTTGTCCCAAACTTTATCTCTTCAGACATTGCCGATACCTCTCTTAATCATAAGAAAACAATCCATTGTACTTCTCTGTGGAGCAGTAAAAAAATGTTTACCTATGCTTGTAACTTCTGATTCTGTATAATCCTAATTATTTTCATCCCCAGATTTTCTAACACAGGCTGCCAGTATGATCTAAATATGATGAATCCAAGAATGTTGTTTTAAAATATTAGATTGCACATTTCTCTCCTGAAGTATTTTCTGTAACATTAAGAAAAAACGTCAAGTATTTCAGAAGAAATAAAACGTTGCAATTTCTGGGTATAAGTAAAACGTGAAACTTGAATTCAATGAGAAAATGGGCAACACTGAAGAACAGTATTGGAATATTAGAATCTTATTATGCGATTGTTTCCATTCCAAAAGCGGGCTTTCTTGTATTGATATGCAGTAATCAGCCCCAGGAGTTTATCTTGGGTTGGTAACAGAACTCATTAATTTGTAGCTGTGTGCTTTCTTGTTCCTTTCACCCAACAACTTATCCATCATTCCCTTTTGCTCCTATTTTTTAGTCTGAGTAGTTGTATTTTCTGATCCCCTGCTTTGTATTTCATTTTCTCAGTTCTTATCCCAGTAGACTTATTTTTAAAATACAGGCATAGGTATGAGGAAAACAGCTGTTTTCCTTAGGAAATAGGATCCCTTGGGAGGGGAGGACTCAGGAAGTGAAATAGTTCAGTTGAGACGTAACAGTGAGTTGCTCACAGGATTTGGATGAATATAGCATGTTGGTGGTTGTTTGCTGCTTTAACAGTGGTTCTGATTTCCCTGTACTAAGTATCCTTACTTTCGACATATTTGAAGGAAAAAAAAAAAAGAATTCTTAAGATACAGTAATAGTAGAAAGATACTTGAATTGTAGCTTAATTAAAGGCTTTTCTTTCACTAAAGAACACAAATAGGTTTATTGTCTTCTTTGGCTATGTTTCAACAAGCTTTGCACAAATAATAAAATCCACTCCTGGGTATTAAATCAGCACATATAATTGAAAAGATTGTGTGACAGCTAGACTGATTGATGGGGAAAAAATAGTTTTGCTAGCTGAAAAGATTATTACTGAGGATATCACAGTGGTGAGATAGCAAAATGAAATACAGGTTGTACCCGTAGCTGTTGGCACTGTAACTCACAGGACTGAAATTTATACATGCAACCTGATGGTTCTTTACTGCACTTTTCCCCCTCACTCAATATATAAACAACATCTTGCCCTTTACTTGGGTTGCACTAAATAATTGTCAGGTGTGTTATGTGTCTATTGAATCCTTGATTGAAATGAAACAATGAATCTATACAAATTGTGCTGGCTTATTTGCACTAAGTCTTAATAACTAGCAAGAATAAATACTTATATTCAAACTTATTTACCATTTGCCTGTAATAAATGAGTACGAAAGTACTTTGTTTTCCAGATACATAATGCATTAATCTGAGGGGATATATTATAGAGACACTAATAGCCAAATTCAGTGGTATAACTTCAGATATGATTGTACAGGCTATAAGCTTGGAATAAATCTGAGTTTTAGTGTCTTCATAATATATTCTACCAGGAAAGCATGATAACAAGCTATTTGTATTAGCACAGTAATGAAGCATTTTTCACAAAGATACTGTGTGTTGATTTCACTTTACATAGATTTTGTGCATAGTGTTGGATGGTTAATGCTACCCAATAGAGATGGGGTAAACCCATTTAATGTAATGTAATTCTTTTTTTTATTCAACAGAAAAAGATAATACAAGCGTATAAGCTACTGTGAGAAGAGCACTCCTCAAAATGGAATCTTGTACATCTCATCTTTTCAGTTGAATCACATTGAACTGGAAAAGAAAAACTACTCTAGTGGAGAAAATAATTCTCAGCATATTCATGATAAGCTCATACACAACTATTGTATAACGTACACAATATTATGCTATAATTTGCATCTGCATACCTATATCAGATGTGAATATATGTAAATTCAAGTAACATAGTATTTTGTACCTGATCTTATATATATGCCTAGTTCTACTACTATTAGATTGTTCACAGCTCTTTCTGAAAAGGTAATTAAAAAATTGAAGGTCAGTCACTCCTGGCTCCAGTGCTCTGACACTGTTTTTCATGCCCACTAACAAACTTGCTGAAACTCAGCTCTCTTGAAATATATCTGATGCTGATGTGACTGGTGACCCAAATTTAATGTAATCTGATTTCTAGAAACTTTGGGTCAGATACTGGATGAGGAGTCCAATCGTAAGAACATGTAGCTAGTGAACACTACAGTTCTGGGACCTTATATATTTTTGTTTACATAAATTTTTCACATTGCTGTACCTCAGAAGCTCTGTAGAAGTGCTTTTGTTTTCATGAAAGGAAAACTGATCATTATCATTCTGTAACACCTTGAATGCATCCTTAAGACTACTGAGGAGCCTGCCTCCTTCATTTCTTAGTAGTAGGTAGAAAAATAGGTTTATTTTCTTCTCTTTCCCAATCTGTATTTTCTTCTTTTATGTTTTGACAGACAAACCAAATGTTTCTCTTAGTCATTTATTATGACTCAATTTCAGATGCAGATTTTATTGCTTGATTTATTTTATTGCACATTTTGGTATTAATGGATTTTCATATAAACCTATGCTTTTTTTTAACATTATAAAAATCATAAAGATGACTTATAGGAGTCACTTTATTTGTTGCAGAAGGAAAAACATCATTCGCATGATGTAGCCAGAAAAGGTCAAATAGGAAGCTTTCTAATAACATCAGATTTTTCTCTGATTATGCAGTTGTGGAAAAAGGCAATTGACATTTACTCACCCTGATACTCAGACAAAATGACTACTTTCCTCATATCTCTTCTGCACAATATTTAAAGCATAAGTGGAAATGGCTTTTGACAAATTCAAGTAACTCAGCACACATTAACAGTAATTTATGTGAATCATGTGTAGTATAATTTATACCAGAATTGCTGAAATTTTATCAGATCATCACTTTCTGAAGGTACTGAATAATATATTGACCTCCCCAAGAAAATAATCTTTAAATACAGCTTATCTGGCACTTTACTTTCCCATTATGAAACAAGCAGCTGCATTAACTGCTTAGCAAAGATTCATAATACACTGCTCTTCTGCTTTGTTCAGTGTAAGTAGGAATGATTTCAAAATAAAATGTCAGATGTAAACAGTCTCACACTGCTCATAACTTTATTGTGTAAACAGTCTTTCACCCACAGATGCAAACAATGCCAATTAATCTTATTTTATGGGTGTTAAACACAGTGTTTGAATCCAAGCGTACTTTCAGCACATTTCTTACTGAAAGTGAGTTGACTGAAGTATAGAATTATTCTGCTCTGTGTATGTTTCTTGGTTGTCTAAGTCTTCCATAGCAGAAACATCTCTGCAGAGAACTGTTACATCTACATTAAAAAAAAATCTACCTCATGTGAAGTTATATTTAATCTAGTATTCAGAGGCTAGTAGAATATTTTTAACTCTTTTTGTTCTGAAATGAGTCAGTTCAATTATTTAGCTGAAAAAACAGTTCCAAGCTTTCTTTCTTTTCTGATGTTACTGTAAAATGAATTCTGACCCAAGTTCCCCTTCAACACTATCCCACTGTATTTCTTAGGCAATACACTAGATTTGACATATCATTGTTTTTACAATGGGAAGTACTGAATTCGTATTCATTTTACAATCAGTTCATTATTTCAAAGATTTCTAACATATTAAACCATTCATTTGTTCCTTTGCCAAAATCAAGAACACCAGGGCTCACACCGTTACCAGTGTACCTGTCTTCAAAGCTAGCAGATTATCTTCACTGCAATCACAGTACTTCATTGTATCTGTGTCTTTGGTAGCAGGAACTAAAATGTTTTTTTTAGTGGGGAGGTATTTATCTGCAATAGGGTGTTTTTTGGCAGCAGAATTTGGAAGATCATTGTCTGGGAGACAAGAAGGAGAAACAAGTATAGAAGCTATCTCATCAATAACATAACTTGAAGATTTCTCAAGAAGAGAATAGCCAGCAGGTTGAGGGAGATGATCCCTGGCGAGGCTGCCTTTGGAGCTTTTACTTTTATGGATTTATTTAATTACAGCTATTACACATTTTAAAAAAAGATGTTTGTAATGCTATATGTTGTCTTCTCTTTCTTCCACTAGGGCTGAGAGCACTAAAGAGAATGCAACTTCAATTTCAAAATTTTACTGAATGTGCAAAAATATTGAATAAAATATCTTTTTCTCTTGTGCTTTTACATGACTTCTTCCTCCTCTACTACATGGTAGAGGCTGAATTAATAACTTAGAAATCTGAGGTCTAGAATGAAAACTAATTAATTTCACTTTAAAATATAGTGACAAATGGTATGGGCAGATTGTGACTCTTTCGAATGAATAATGATAATAGTTTACAACTTCAACTGAGTTTCAACCAACAGTTTTCATTTCTCCTTGCTTAAGAGTGAGTCCTTCTTCAATATCTTTAAAGGCTAGACCTGTGCCAAACTGTGTAGGAATAAAATCACATGCCACAGGATTCAGAGTTGTCTCAATGTGGATCAAAGCCATATTTTAATGTGCCCCAGAGCACTGAAATAGTGCACCTTTATATCATTTGCTGACAGTATATCAAAAGAATTTCTATCAACTTCCTACTTTAGAAAATAACTAACATTGTTTGGCTGAGTGTGCTGAGTTATTTGTGAACAGACTTCGGTGTTCTTTCTGTTTTATGATAGTCAGCTTGAAGCAGATGAAGCTAAGTTGATCATAGCTGAAATGGGAAAAAAAACAGGTGATGAACATACAAGTCTTATATGTTTTGAGGTGTTAGGAGCATTTCTCAATATCTTCAATCAAATTATAACCTTTCTTTCTTGTTTTGAATTATATATTAGACAAGGTAAATCCAATCAATTGGAAATGTATAATGGGTTCCTTTATCAAAGTTAAATGTCTTTAATGGATGGTACTGTATTTCTATTTGCTCTATTTATAGGGTGCATTTTTTATGTTTTGTTTTGTATTGTTTGTAAATCTTGCCACTTTTTCTATTCTCATCTCACATCATCTGAGGTAGACTTTTGACAGAGTAGATTTAAGCTTCATCTTGTTGATAGATTGAATGAAGCAGCATTTTCATAAAAGATGGAACTTGCACTGATGAAACTTGCCCTTGAAATACTGCTGTATAAATAATTCAAAAGGTTGAACTGTTTCGTTTGAACTGCCATGTCATCAGTTAAACTGACCATTGCAATCTTTTGCAGTTGTGATAAGTATTTATTGTTCTTTTTGCAAGATTTCTGAAACTGGAGACTTCTTAAACAAAACTTTCAGCTTCATGGAGACAAAGTACAAGTACTTACTGATTTAAACACTTACATTTTTTTGTATTGTGGAATGTAGTAGGTCTTTCATTTTAATTTTTCATTTTATAAATAATAAAAAGTTCTTTAGCAAAGTATTAAATGTAAAACAAACTTGGTAGTGTGTCATCTCTGTCATGACATCTTCTGCATTCAGCTGGCTATCCTCTTAGTCTACTAGTGTCATTTTATTCATAACTGTAAACTCAGTAGGTGTTGATAATATAACACTTCTCCCTTATTGTTCATACCCCATGAACTATTTGATGTGATGTGCATCATCATCCACTTAATAATGACATAAAATTTGGTTTCTGCTGATTTGAAATTTATTGTCCAGTTGATGAGAACTTCTGGAAAGCAGTATAAAATTTTTCAGAATTAACTGCAATTTTAAGAGCCAATGCTTCTATGTTTTCTAGCCACTGTGAAATACTGCAATCATGTTCTGCCCGTAAGCCAAATACTGAACAGAGTGACTGTTATCCACTGAGCTTAGCGTTCTGTCTTCAGCTCATTTGATTTAGTGTCATCGCAGAGGAGTCCTTTGTTAAGAGAATGTTTGTTACTGTTTTCATTAATACTCTTCTGCTTTCTCTTTTTCTGCTGGGAAGATTGAAAACTTTTTTTGTTCAACATTCTTTGTGTTGGAACTTCTGAGGGTGAAATTAGCAAGCATATATGTATATATATTTACCTAAGATTTAATGCTCCAAGTCACTCCTGTATAGCCTAAACCAGTTTTGATCACTAAGTTCCATAAAAGGTGGGCAGTCTGCTAGACAAATCATTACTAAGAAGCCTAGTGCGTACTCTACCTAATTCTGTGCTTAAACCATTCAATCCCTTGAAATGTGTGCATTTTTTTTCTTTCTTTTCCTATGTATAGCCATTGTGATTGTGAACACTTTGGGAAATGTAAAATGAGTGGTCTTTTCTGATGATTTACTTTGAGAATCTAAAGCTCAAGCGCACACTTGGTCAGTATTGATTCCCTGAAGACCAAAAGTAAAAAAGAAAACTCAGGTGATCTCACCTGAGTTATCTTAACCTGTGCAGTTAAAACAAATTGCACAGCTTGAAGTAGTCTCTAAGCAGCAGACTCTAGTCAGTCTTTTTTCCCTGTTCTGAGTTTCTGTAGATGACAGTATAAAGAGTGTTAGCTGAGTGTAAAATTAAGTCAATCTTGAATTCTCCCCTGTATCTTAAGTGGGGTGTTGTGCTTTTCTTGTTGCTTTCTTTTCTGTGTGGTTCATGTATAATCAAAAGGATTGTCTGGCACCAAATTGGTTTTATGATCAAAGAGTTTACTCCGCATTTGCCTCCTGGCTGCCTAGCATGTTCCAGCTTATTTCACTGTAGTTCAGCCAAATGCGACTCATTTTCAGCTTGTTCCCTCTCTCCCTCTTCTTGCAAAAATGAGTTTAGGACTTAAAGAGCGCTTATCTACGTTCTGTCTTGCAGCTGGAGTTGCACTTTCTGTATATTGATGGTGAACAGAAAAGATCTTGAATGCAGGAATCCATTTCAAATATTTCTGCAATAAATGAAATCACCAGTATACCACTCACTCCTCATACCTAACTAGGCTTTGTAGAATCTCAGACCTCTAAAGGACCTGTCTCACTCATATATCATCTCTTTTGCAGGCTTTCCTCTATTATAAGGAAACACATCGTGCACTCTGACAGCCTGTATAAGGCAAGGTTGATCACAGCTCCACATCCAAGATCCATTACTAGTAAGGCCAAGCACATATTTCTGGTAGGCACATGCAGATGGAATAATTGTATGTATATAAATATATATGTAAAAATAGGTTTCTTACCATACTAATCAGCATGAAAGGATGTACGGAGCACTCAAAGGAACATGGGAGTACCAATGGCCTCATCCTGCTGCCCACTCTGGCTGAATTTTATGGAGGTGCACTATCAGAAATATTTACATCCATATGTACAGTGTGGATACCTTCAGAAGGTGGGCTCAGACACTTGATGTCCCCAGTGTCTACCCTGAATCTCCTTACCTTTAAATGTTGCCTGAGGCCAGTTTCACTTCAGACTTCTTTCTATAGTGGTTTATGTGAACTTGTCTCACTCCAGTTATAGGAGGAAGAGGGGATTCTTTAATATATACCTAATGACAAGATTAAGACAAAACAGGTTGAATGTTTGCCCTACCAGTTTATGACAAATCCTAGTCACTACGGGAGGTGGGGAAGGGAATATAGGCGGTAGAAAAGAGACAGGAAATAGAAGCAAGGAGTCTTTGTAGAAAGCAAGAGAGAGATAGTCACAACCGAGGGCTCCAGTTGCTTGTGGTTCGGACATTAATCTTCCACAGTGATGGGTTGTCGGGGGATGTGTTGTTCAGTTGGAGACTACTACTTTCCAACAACAGTACAAAAGTATTTGTAAGTCTAAAGTGATTGAGCCAACTCTCTTCAGAGTGACAATTTCTGGCTTTTGAATCTCAGCAGGAACTCCTTTGGTCTTCCAGGCCTTGCAAATTTTAACTCAGAAGATAAGAGAAAACAAGGAGATGCCAGTTGTATCCATCTTCACAGGGAATATGGTATCATTTCCCAATCTCCAGTAACAAGCTGGAGTCATTTTCTCCCAGGTCCAGTCTTCAGCCATTTAATGCTCCTGAGAACTCCCTTTCAAAGGCAAAGAGTTCCAAATAAATACTTTCAAATGTAAAATTGTCCACAAAATGATGTTGATTTCCACCCGATGACACCCACCACTCACCTCCTGCATAAATCAGTCTTGTTACACACACACACACAGCCTCACAGAAGTGAGATTTGAGGGAAAAACTAGACAACAGCAACGAAAAAGCAGTTGTCTTTCACAGAACTTTAGATCATTAAAAATGAATAGGGCTTGCTTCGTAGAGATGGATTTTCAGCAAGTTAGGTAGAACCTGTAGCTAGGGAGAAAAAATAAAGCATTTGTAAGGAATGGTTCCACCTATTTTGTCTATCTAGTAACAACTAACATCCATGAGAATTAATTTCCAGGTAGTTATTCTGGGTGACTTAAAAAGGTTTCAGACTGAATTTCGACACAAAAATCCTTGAAGAAATACAAAAGGACCTTTATGCATGTCAACGGTTTACGGGCCGGTTCGGCCCAGTTCCGTGACTTGTGGGGTGGAGGGATCCACGGATCCGTGCCTCCGGAAAAGGGAAACAGGGGACCCCAAATAATTGAAAACAGAGGCAACAATCTGAGGTGGAACAAATGAATTT
>JAOWBP010002559.1:24901715-24955481 GCA_028571105.1 Tragopan temminckii | reverse complement strand
TTCGTGGTCACTGCAGCCAAGGCTGCCCTCGAGCTTCACATTACTCATCAGCCCCTCCTCGTTGGTGAGGACAAGGTCCAGCATAGCACCTTTTTTTCGGGGGTTCCTGTACTACTTGGAAGAGAAAGTTATCATCAACACATTCCAGGCACCTCTTTGATTTCTGGTGCCCTGCCGTATTGTCCGACCAAGAGACTAAAGCTAATGGTGAATATTTTTTATCAAGTGATGTTGTTATATAGCCTTTGACGAAATGAACACTGGGATGGAATTTAAAGATTTAACTTGATATGTTATTCAGTGTAAAAAAAGCCATATCTTTGCTCACACAAGTACTGTAAATTTAAAGAAATACTGTTTTACTTATTTAAGTCAATTCTACTGAGGTTAAGAATACCTCAGCATAATTTGGCTTCTTGTAGGGGAAAACATTATAAAATTTAAATTGTTAATATGGTGAGTATTGGTTTAGCAGTAGTGCCCATGCTGTGTAATATGCTCTTCACACAGATAATGTACTGCACTCTGTAACTTGGCTCAAGGAGGTGAGTGGAGTTAACCTTTCAGGGAGCAACTTTAGAGATCAAAGTAGAAGACAAAGCATGCTAAAAAAACTTGTGGAAGACAATATAATTTGAGTACTGTAGTTCATAATCAATTTGAATAAGTTAATTGATGTCATTCAGCCTGGCAGAGATGATAATTATAATTAGGAAGAATGATCATGCTACAAGGAAATAGACTGTGATTGGAGGTGTGCTTGGAAGAAAGATCTGATATTTTGTTTGAGTTGCAGAATTTTTTTCTGGCTCCTGCTTAAAAGCCTCATTTATCAAAGCCATAACTGTTCAGACATTTAAAATTTACAAGTAGTTTTATAAAGGTAATACTTTATGCCTTTTGCAGGAAATACTGTTATTCCTGTCTCTAATCTTCCTCATGCAAGAGTCTAGAACCCAGTCCCTCTATTCACTTCTCAGGCTTGAGTGCAAAAGCTGTTATCAAGTGTATCTAATTTAAAATGAAGTGTATCCTTTTCATTTAGGCACCATCAGATAGTTCCATATAACAGTCTAGTTCTTGTTTCTAGGTATCTCATTAAATTTCTTTCTGTGAGTATTAAAGCTTCTCTCTTTTCATTACATACTAGAGGGAGTAATTCTTCAATAAAATAGCTCTTGCATCCATCAGCTTGTGTTCTTTCCTGCTTGCTATATTTTACAATATATCTATGCAATTAAAACATTACAAAGCTTTGATGAATATATTCTTAATAAATGTCACGATTTATTATAGAAAGCCATCCAAAAACATTGTTTAATAAAGAGCTCTCAGTTTTGGGCACATCCACTAACGCAACAGACTGAAAATTACTTTAATCAACAACTGTGTAATTCTCCATTCAGGTTTAGAGGTTTACGGGAATCACCACTGTGTACCTAGTATCTTTTCTACAACTGGGGAAAAAAAATCACAATATATTCCCAAGATAGTCCTAGCCAGAGCAGCCAAGCAGGCAGTCAGAATATGTCCATTGTCAACCTAGCTCTCAGAAATTCAGTTACCAGGAAGAAAAAGTCATCATACCAGATGCAAAGAAATCAAGGAGCACGTACAAATGCAGAGTTAAAAAAAAAAAAAAAAAAAAAAAAAAAAAAAAAAAAAAAAAGAAAAAGTATGGTTTAAAGTATGGTTTATTGAGCTCCTAGCAGTAAGCTCTAAAGGTTTGGTAATAGACATAATTATATTGGTATAATCAAAGTAATAGGTAAAAACACACTGTTTGTAGTTCTAGTACAATTATTTGAAATGAAATGTAAGAATAAAGATAGAAATAAAAAATTCCAATAAGAGAGGAAAATCACATTAATTTATTCTCCAACTGGCATTTCTGAAACACATTAAGAGCATTTGAAATGTAACATAATCATAAGATTTAAAGTTCTTGTTGGAATATTCATTTATGAGAAGAATATGAAGCATTTTAGAGTGCAGTAATGTGAAAAAATAACTTGCCTTATTTTAGAAGAATTGAGTCAGTATCCGCTTTTGTATTAAATTCAGTAATATTGCATGTAACATGGCATACTTGGCAAACTGATGATCTCTTTCCCAGGTTTTTTTAGGCTGCTATTATCAGTCATATAAATGAGATTTTATTCAGTAACTGCTTTTAAAGATTTCACTGTAGTAGGATAATGGGAAGCTTATGTTTCAGAAAAAGGAACAGAGACTTCTGTATCTTTTTTGTTTCTGTTGTATTTTGTTATTGTTTATTTGTTTTGTCTTGGGTTTTTCCTGGACCTTATTAACTACCAAATATATTTTGTTTTGGACTTGCAAGCCTTTCTTTGCTTGCATTAGTTTAAATTATTTCACTTTATATTAAAATGTATTAGAAAGTTATGAAAGAGCTTAGACAAGCTGAAGAGTGGACCAGTGCATATGTTTGGTCTAGATGCATTGAGACCATGGTTCCTAAAAAAAATAGAGCAACTAAAGTTGAAACAACAAAATAGAACATGTATCTCTAGTATTTTGTAAAGACCTGGAAATCCAGTTATCTTTGGAGGTAACTTTGTTTCATTTTAAACCACATCAACCCACAAATGCTGTTGAGACAATTTAGTCTGAACAACAGAAAAAGTTTTTTTATGGTTTCTTTTCTTTTCTCATCTCCTGAAGAGGAAGTGGTTTGCTTCTTCTAAAATCTGACTCGCACTTAATAAAGTCATTCAGAAATCGAGAGGATTGGATTCACTACTTTTCTCCTCATTCTCGAGGAAGCCAAATATGTATCATACTACGAGAATCGTCGGACTGTCATCAGATGATTGCACTGAAGGTATGTCACAGCAGTAATGGAAACAGTACTGTCATTCAGTACTGTCATTCAGAACAGCATTCCTTGGGGAGACACAAATCTAAGACCTTCCTATGTTCCAACTTCAAAATCAATGGACAACAGAATTCTTTCATGGCCCCCTTCCTATCCCCAGTCATGAATCTTACCTGATGGTGAGGAAGATATTCTAGTAAATATGGGTTTATACTCCTAGTTTTACTGACTTTAAAGATAAATGGATTATATATTCTTTTATGTAAATGATTATCAGCGTTATTACCCCACCACATTCCTTAATTAAGTTTTTTAAAGGGAGAGTCTTGAAAACTCTGAGGTACTACTGTCGGTTCAGGGCAGCAGAATTGGCTTTCTTTAAACTTAATATTCTGTATTGTTCCGTAGTCCTGGAAGTCTTATAGATTTTAATCTCTAGATTGAAAGCCTTTTATGGCTTCCCAGTGAAAGCCAGTCCTTAAGTTTTGTAGTCAGTCATTATTCATCTTACGGACTTTAAATTTACTTTGTTGATTTATTTTAAATCCTCCCAATTTTATAGATTATTCTCTCACTGAGAGCTTGAAAATAGAAAAGAAAATGAGCAGATGCTTTCAGACTTCAGTTACGAAATAATCAGAAGCAAATGAAGGTCAATGATTGGGGGGAAAAATAGAAGAAAATTCTTAATTTTCTTATTTACATGCATGATTAATTCCTATTGGTAGCTAATGAGAACTTCAAGGACCCACATGAAAAATAGAAAAAAAGAATTCCATTAAATCACGTCTGTGTATTGATTACAACCCAGCCTGATGTGAACAGCAGAAAATTTTGTCCTCCAGAAGTACATAAATGCATACATTTGGGAAAATAAGAATACAAATTTAATTTGTATTAATAAAAAAAAGTATAAAGCCTGTTCTCTCATAATACTTTTCATTGTGAACATGCAATTTCCTTTATAAGATCCCTCCCAGGTCTTTTCTTTTCCAAATTGAAGTCCCAGCTTTCTCATACTTTCCTCATACTGATCTCCAGTCACTTAATCATCTTAGTAGTCTTTTACTGGATTCTCTCCGGTGGTCCCACATCTCTCTTGATCTCTCTTATACTGAGGATAGCAGAACTGGATTCAGTCCTCCAAATGTGGTCTTACCTCCTTTGACCTGCTAGCAATTCTATTCCTAATGCATCCCAGGATATAATTTATCTTATTTGCTACAAGTGCATATGCTGGCTTATATTCAGCTTGTCTACCAGGACTCCCAGCTCTATCTTGCAGAACAGTTTTCCAGCCAGTTCATCCCTACTGCATGAGTTTATTCATCCCTACATGCAGGAAGACTTCCTACCTTTTTCTGAATTTCAAGATGGTGATCCTGTTTTTCTCTAGCTTCTCTAGCTTTTTAGAAGCCTAAACTTCACTTCATGATTACTACAGCCATTGCTGCCTCTGACTTCTGCTCCCCTGAACCACTCTTCCTTTTTTATAAGAATATCTCTCTTTACTGTTTTCTGAATCAGCTGTGTTAGGAAGTTATCATCAGTGCATTCCAGAAACCTCTTAGTTTTCTTTTACCCTTTTATTTTGTTTTTTTCATTAGATGTCAAGGTGATTAAAGATCTCTGTGAGCATGGGCATCTGTAAATGTGAGATTACTTTCACATGTCTGAAGAAGGCCTGAATTATTTCTTCCTCATCAGGACTGACTCAGATTGATCTGCCCACCAATCTTGACCCATCAGCTCTAAGCGTATCCATTATCCTTCCGAAGGCAGAGGTCCATGAATTCCATCTGCTCACATGCATAAACAGCAGCTCACATTTCCATCCTGTCCTTCCAAAGAGACTTATGTCTTTCCATCACAGCATTGCAGGTGTATAAACTATCCCACAGTGTCTACATTTGGCCAGTGAGATCATAGCCTTTCAACTGCCCACAGGTTTCTAGCACCTGCTGTTCTATGAATAATGTCAAGACACTTTAGAAAGGCACACAAGTGTGCTGGTTCTCCAGAAAGGACATAAGAGCTTTCCTCTAAGACTGTTCTGCAGAAACTTCCTTATTTCACGTCTGTGCTGCTGATGATCCACCTTTGGTGTTGTTTCTTTGATTGTTATCTCCCTTCTCTTCACACCACCTCAGAACCAGTTAGCCTTGGAATGTCCAAGTTTGTGGGATGATTTTGCTTTGTTCTTATCTTCATTTCTTCATTTTTAATCATACATTTGAATTGGTAACCTTTCTTTTTTAGTCATTTTCCCCTCTCCTTTGCTTTAAAATGCATATGGTGTATGGTTGAACTCCTTTAACATTTCCCATTTCTAAGAAGGGCATGCTCTCTTTCAGATTCATCTATGCGTGATTCTTTGAAACTAGGGTTAGGACTGAAAGCCATTCTCATGCATCTTCCAATACTACTCAGTATCACTTTTCTAATGTAGAAGAGAGCTAGGTACACAAAACATAAATGGCAGGCATATAACACAGTTTGATTCTAACACTCAGGGAAAGCAAGAAAATCAGCAGAAATTTTAGTTTTTAATAAAATGTTTTGTTTCTTTTTGTAAACTTGGCACACACAAGGTAATACTTAATTGCTCTACACTGGCAGAAAGATTCAGGGGCATGGACTGCTAAGTACTGATGAAGTTACTAGTTTTTGATTGTACACAGATAATCTTTTTAGGAAAACTAGTTTTTCTTAGGTCTTAGGTTATGCTGTTTGCCTAGAGGGGTGTTTTACTTCCAAATACTCTGCAGTGTTCGGTTCACCTACACATTTTCTGAATTCTGACACATTTTTGAGTAAACATGATTGATTCAGTTTCAGGTCAACAAAGAGCAAGCTTTCATTTATTCTTTATTTATTCCTTAGGTAAATTATTGCCAAATACTACAATAGCATGCTGAAATAGAGGATTTCATGGTGTAGTCTTCCCTCCAAGGGAGTTTTATTTAACCATTTAATTTTATCTCTGCAATTTCTTTTTTTTTTCTTCTTATTTTTTTTTTTTTTTTTTTTAATACATTTTCCAATATCTTAATGTGGTGAACTGGAGGAATTTAATTCTAATAATCATATTTTCTAGGAAAAATAATTGAACTTCTGTATCAAAAATTGAATTTAAAATGTAAAGACAAAAGAAGTTTTGAACATATATTTAATATTAAACTTTTTTCTTGCTGTTGTGTTAAAAGCAACATTTAGATTGACTTTGACAGTGTATGACAGAAGTCCATATTTTTAGGGAATTAATGTCTGTGATATGAAACTACTATACTAAATAGAAAACAGTACTTTCTTTAAGTACCAAGTACTTTAATTAAGTACTAATTACTTAAGTATTAAGTGTTCTTAATCTTACTAATAATGTCTGCAGATGTGTTTAACAGTTTTGCTTAAAAGAGTGAATATCAAGTCCAAACTGGACTTTCTTCAGAGCTTTAAAATATTATCTAAATGGTTTTTGTTTGTTTGTTTTTCAAAGAAAACAAGCCTCATTTAATTGTAATCATTTTAAAGGTAGCTTCCAGTAAGCAGACAAGTGTCAAGAATTTTCTGGAGAAGGGATTAGTACGAAGTAATAAGCACAGCTTAAAAGTCTTTAGAAGATAATGTTATTAGCATTTATTTTTACTTTTATTTTTATCTTGGACTGTGTGCTTTACAGATTGCCAGCATAATGCAAGCCAGAAATTACAAAGGAAGAAACAGTTCTCTAACAATTTAGTTGTCTTTTATACTATGACATAGCTGTTAGGTCAACTTTGAGAGGCTGTAGTCAAATAGAATTGTAGAATCCTTAGAGTAGGTAGGTCATCTAATCAAACTCCCCTGCAATGAACAGGGATATGCACAGCTAGATCAGGTAGCCCAGGGTTTGATGCAGCTTCACCTCGGAAGTCTCTAGGGATGGGGCATCAACCACATCTCCAAGCAACCTGTTCCAGTGCCTTACCACCCTCACTGTAAAAGACTTCATCCTTATATCCAATCTAAATCTACCTCCTTTAAGCTTGAAGCCATTTCCCTTTGTTCTAAAACCACAGACCCTGCTAAAGAATCTGTCCCCTTCTTCCTTGTAGCTCTCATTTAGATATTGAAAGGCCTCTATCTGGTCACCTCGGAACCTTCTCCAGGCTGAAAAGCACCACGTCTTTCAGCTTGTCCTGGTAGGAGAGGTGTTCCATCCCTTGAATCATTTCTGTAGCCCTTCTCTGGATGCACTCCAACAGGTCTATGTCTCTCCTGTACTGAGGACTCCATATCTGAATGCAATACTCCTTACGAGCATAGAACAAAGGAGCAGGATCAGCTCCCTCACCCTGCTAGCCACTCTTCTTTTGATGCAGCCCATGATATGGTTGGCATTCTGGGTTGCAAGGGCACATTGCTGGCTAATGTCCAGCTTCCCATCCACCAGTACCCTCTGGTCTTTTCCACCAAGGCTGCACTCAATCCCTAACTCCATTCACCACCACTCTATGGGCCCAGCCCTCCTTACCCATCCAAGAGTGTACCCATCCAAGTCGTGGGCTGTCAGCTTCTGCAGGAGAATACTGTGGGAGACTGTCAAAGGCTTTGCTGAAATCTAGGTAGACTACATCAACAGCCTTTCCCTCATTCACCAGACAGGTCACTAGATCATAGAAGGAGATCAGGTTGGTCAAGCAGGACCTCCCCTTCATGAAGTTCGTGATCAGGATAGGCCTGATCCCCCAGTAGTCCTGCATATGCCGCGTGATCTCCCTCAAGACAATCTGCTCCATAACCTTCCCTGGCACCGAGGTCAGGCTAATAGGCCTGTAGTTCCCCAGATCCTCCTTACAACTTTTCTTGTAGATGGGAGTCACATTGTCAAGCCTCCAGTTTTCTGGGACCTAACCAGTCAACAAGGAGTGCTGATAGATAATGGAAAGCAGCTTGGCTATCACCTCTGCGAGTTCCCTCAGCACTCTCAGGTGAATTTCATCAAGCCCCATGGACTTGTGGCAGTCCAGTTGGAGTAGAAGGTCTCTGAATGTGTCCTCCTGAATCGTGGGGAGTTTCGTCTGCTCCCCAGTTGAGACTACCATGTCAGAGAGCGGAGTACCCTGAGGATCACTGGTCTGACTTTTAAAGACAGACATAAAGTAGGGATTCAGAACATCTGCCTTTTCCTTATCCTCAGTGGTCACATTCCCAGCCTCATCCAGTAAAGAATGGAGACTCTCCTTGGTCCTCCTCTTACTGTCGATATATTTGTAAAACAGTTTCTTGTTCCTTTTTACCCCAGCAACCAGGTTGAGTTTAAGCTGGGACTTGAGCTGATTACTGAAAGAAGAAGTGCACGTAAAATAGAGAAAAGCAAGACATTATAGCATATATATTAACATTTACATTTCTGTAAGCAGTAGGTCTAATTCTGGTCTACAATTGTACAGCAGTATGATTTACTATATCATTTGGTTGTACAATGGCAATCCTTGCTGAGGTTGATCTCCCTTCTAAACATTGGTACAAATATAATAGGACTGAGTTGCCATTGTGGAAATTGTGTAACCTGAGCAGATAGGAAATATGTCTGAATCATAAGGAATGTCAGGAGATGAGTAACCCAGGGAACAGCAAAGAGAGAATTGCTAAGATGATGTCTTGTAGATGAGTAGTAAATGTGTGGTTGTAGAAACAATTTGCTCAGCATGTACATGAATTTTCATAACTTAGGGAATTAATAACAGAATGAGGACAACTCCATTAAAAATCTCTCTATATATTCATCATATAAAATATAAGCACTTTATAGATAAAACATTACGTGTTGTAATCTTACCCAGGTATACCTGGCCAATACAGTCCTCTTAAAAGCTGTTGTCAAAGGAGAGCAGGTATGTATCAATATTACACTAAAGAGTGATGCTAGTAAAAACACTCACAGAAAACCTCTCTCTCAATTGCCTCCACTCTTGAAAGATTTTAAAATATGTAAAGACTTTGAATATTTTGCTCTTATATGTAGCTACTTTTGCTAGACATGAACCTAGATAAAGTTAGCGACCATTTCAGTATTCACTTTTTCTTGATATTATGGCCATAGAACATTAGTGAGCATTAAAATATCAAACATTTCAAATGTGACACATTGGCCAAGATCTCTTCTTTGTATTGAATCAATTTGTTTACATGTGTTTATTTAAAATGAGATAAGTATGCTGTGCACAGTTCAAACTTAATACTCTGTTATTTTATGCTCAAGGTTTTTTATGTTTGTACACCATGTTTTTGTTATTTGTTTCTTCTGCTGCCACGTAAACTCTTATGAGAAGAAGTTTATTATGCACAGTACTGTACAAACATTAAGGCAAGAGTTGATCCAAATAGTTATAGTCAAAAAAGTAATGTTTCTCTCACAATAAAACTTTAAAGCTTTATGTTAAAGCATCCATTTTAAAGAGAGGGGGAGATGATAAGAAGTAGGATCTTGGGAACAAAACACAAGGGAAATGATAAAGATATGTATCATAAACCTGTTTCCTGGAAACAAGAAATGGGTGATTATGAAGACTGGAGTAATGACTTTTGGATGAAATGTAACAATGCAGTGTTCACAGTATAATTTAAACAAAGAATTCTAATAACCTGAAATATCGCCAACTAGAAGCAAGCAAACAAGAAAGTGACCTTACAGTGAATCAGAAGATGAGATCAAGTCACAAATATAAAACAGCTGAGGGAAAGGTAAGTGTGATTCTAGAATAAGTAGGGAGAAATTCTTCAACAGAAAATCTGCCATGTTGCTACCACTCCGCACTATTTCTCTGAAATATGCTTAACTACTCCATGTCAAAGGAAAAGAATGATTTGAATATACACAGGTGTGTACTACTGGGATACAGTGAGAAAAATATTTTTATAAACACAGAAGTAAACAGAAGAGGTCAAAAGAGTTACTTCATTCAATCAATAAATGATTGCAAACTGTACACCAAATCTGAACACTAGAATATTTCACCTGTCAGAGCTGTACAGACTTTCTGTACAAGCAGCAAGGACAAAATGTAGCTAGGCATAAGCTGGTTGGTTGTTTGGCACCTTAAAATAACATTCAGCTCTTTCTGAAATATAACTCAATTGTTGGGATGATTCACTCCAGTCCGAAGTTTTTATGCACTTCTTGGACATCCAGACAAAGTATGGATCTAGAAAGTCTTAAATATATTCCTCTGTCATCTCTTCTGGCAAAAACAAAATAGATTTTGTGATCACCGTATAGCCTTCCTCCATTGCCTTAACATTACCTTCAGCACTTTTCTTTCACTGTCTTATTTCAGTTGCATAGTGTGTTGGAATAATAAACACAGGTCAGAATCGTTCTCTGAAGCACTGAGTATGATTATGACGGTGTGGAAAAGTATTGTCCAAGTGAGATAAATGAAAAAACATGATGAAATCATAAAACTTTGCATGTTCTTAAGGAGCAGAATAACCTAGGTGTTTCACCAGTAAAAGGAAATATTCAGATTTATTCTATAATAATTGTATGAGGGTTACACTGAAAGTAATGCTTCCTATTTTTTTGTGTTGGCCCTCTATGTCAGAGACAGATGTTGATGATATGGCAGCAGATGTTGAACCTTTCCACCAGTACTTCATTACATTTTAATGCTGTGCAACAGATGACAGAAGAGGGACAGTCTGACAAAATTGCATGACATGGAAGTGCATATAAAGCAGAGGTGTGTCACTGAATTCCTCCACGTGGAAAAAATTGCATGCATTTACATTCAACACTTGCTGAATTCTTAAGGATATCAAACAAATGGGTGTTGCAATTCAGCAGTGGCTCACCTCCACTGATGGAGATACTTACAAGTGCAGTGTACAGGTTCTTATTCATTGCTGGCACAAATACATAGCTAATGGTGGTGGAATGTTGAAAAAGAGTATTTTACAGCTGAGAATTCACTTTATCAGATAGTGTTACTGTGCTTTTTGTATCTATTGTAGTTTCTGTGGAAATAAACAGAAGACATTATTTTTGGAGCAACCTATGTAGCTGTCTCACTGATATCCAACATTTTTAGCAAGTCTCTAGTAATAGAATTTCTAATTAAAAAAAAAAAAAAAAAAATTGTTCCTGGGAAAAAAAGGATCTATGAATCTACAGAGTCATCTCTTTTGTGAAAATGCCAGTTGAGCATGCAGAGACCAAAAGGCCGATCACAGAACAATGTATTTCTATTAATTTCATTTTTTTTATGCCTTTCTGATTTTCTTAGCATCTCATTTTAGAGCCACATTTATAATTGATATAAAAAAATTGATTATTTTCTTGTGGTTTCATATATTTAAAATAATTGAGCCTAGATGTGCAAAAATGATGCTGCATTCTTCTTAATTGGGTTTGTCTGAATTTATTACAATCTGCTCTGAGAGAATTTAATTGATAATTAACAGCACTTCAGATCATCTACTTGTGAGACTTTAAAAATACATGAAAAGCTGACAACTCATTGACTGAATGAAAAACAGTGTATACAATTAAATATAAAGAAAATCTTGATTGCCTAAATCAAAGCATACTGTGTTGTGCAGATGAATGGAATCTGCTACACGAAGACTCCTTTTAATGTCCAAATTGGTTTTTAAGTAGCAAATATATTAACCCTCAAACTCTTCAGTGCCACACCACATCTCCCCTTCAGAGACCAAAGAGAAGCATGCATTCCATTATAGCAGGTCAAAATCATTTTCTCCCATGAATCACAGCTTTCAGTAGTTGGTGTTAAGAAGTAAGAAGTTATAGATGTTGCGATACTCAAATGCACATTTCCCTGACATAATCCAGATAGAGGTTTTTCAAGAAATGCTTCCTTTGTTCTCCAGATTCAGTGAATGTAGATTTCCCAAAACATAATGCATTTAATCAGTGGATTTTTTCTAATTTTAATAATAATGCATGCTCCTCTTGCATCTGTTGCCTACACACTCAACATAACATGCTATATACTCCCAAAATGCAAGTTAGGCAAGCCTTCATTTCTTTTACCTACACAGAATCTGAGGTACGGGAAAACTACAATAAAATTTTGCTGCTATCAGTATCTGAACTAAAAGGAAAAAGTCTCCTTACAAAAGAAAGAAAACAAACCCCAAAACTACAGTGTAAATTCAACTATATATATGTGCTTCACAAGTTCACCTATAGGAAAGACCAGGATATTTTAGTGCAATCTTGCTCCACTCTTAGGAGACTTTTTCAAAGCAGACATTTTTCTCTTACCTTTATTAAAAAAACACCAAAGATAGAAAGATACTGGAAAGAGAATGTAGTTTACTGAAATATTCCTACTGAACACAAATAGGGTAGTGCAGTTAGTTAAGTATTATATTTGACAGATGTTAGATAATTTTGACTCCAGTATGAAAAGAAAATATTTAACACAAGAGAAAACTTCAAATACTCAAGTTTTAAACACCATCAGACAAATACATATATAGTCAACCCACTAATCTTGAATTTGAGACAGGACATTCCTAAGTTTTTGTAAAAAGAAAGCAAATATAAAGCTCAAAATTGTGAAGGCATATTTGTTCATTTAATTGGGGCTGCAAGCTCATTTCTGACTCTTTTTGCATAACTTAAACTCTTTGGAAGTACTCTTTGGGATAGCTACAAAAACATACTCTTGTGTGGCAGATTCTGGGGGGAGAATTCTTCAGAACAAATTGAAAAATACTATTGTCATGAACAGTTTGACAAAGCATTGACAAAATTTCATTCTTTCTTCCTTATCACAATTTCACTAAATAGCTGTTTTTAACAGGAAAAATGCAAGTGAAAACTTATTCATGAAAAAAGTTGAACGTGGAACAGGGAAATATGTAGGCTAAAGAATATATGGAACATTTTAAAAGTGTGATTCTCCTCTTTCTCCTGGAGAGTTGCAGTAAAATATTTGCAAAGGGAGAAACAAATAAAAAAGAGTAAAATTTTACCTAAATTATTCAAGGACTTTGAGACAAGTCTTGTACCTACATCTTATGCACATCTCACTGTAACTTCTGAGGATGACGATTTCTCTAATATCAGACTCCAGTTTCAGATTTGAAATCAATCTGGCAGCATCTGCCACCTACTGTGGGGAACCTGCTTTAGCAGGGGATTGGGTGATCTCCAGAGGTGTCTTCCAATCCCCACAGGATCCTATGAATTCTTTTCCAATCCATACTCCAGAAGAACAAGACTATGCTTACATGATAGAAGATAAGAAACTATTAGCAGACTCTAGATTCCATATCTGTTCTCATCTGTTCTGGTGAGGTATACATCAGATATTTACTGAATAAGCGCATGAGTACAACTACAAATGAAAGTGTGGGAATATTGATAGTCCTTATACAAGTACTTATCAACTATTTCCACAGAGCACATTCGAAGTCCAGATAGTACTAATGACTTTTTGCAATCAGCTTACATTGAATAAAGAATAAAATATAGGAGGATTCCTTCAATAATGCACTTAGTTATTATCTTCAAATTTCATGCTTCAGTTAGAGAGTAGAAGTGTGGAAAATATATTTTAAATATTACTCATTCAAACTCCCTTTATAATAAGAATAATTGCTTTTGTTTTCAGTGTATTTGTCCCATTCTTCAGGGAGATGATTTAATTGAAAAGAAGATGAATTAGATTTATTTTGCTGTTTAATTAATTTACTGATTTTTCTCAGACAGAAAAATCAAAACTATTTAAGAGACACAGAGAAAAGTCAGAGAATTTTAAAAAATCCAAAGCAAATTAGTTACTAATCTTACACTGAATTTCAGTGGTGTGCTCATTAATAGACTTTTCCATCACTTAACCTTTTACCAAAGAAAAATGCTTGTGTACATATGTCTCTCTCTCTCCCTTATGTATAAGAGGATAAAAAGACTTCTAATAATTTCAAACCAAAATTTCAAGTCAAGACTAATGACCAAAGCATCTATCAAGTATCTGATTAGATTACAAATATTTGGTGAACTAACACAGTGTTTGAAATGAACAGCTCTTCTAAAGAAGTGCGAATAATATTCCCTCTGATTATTAACATTGTAGCTGAGGAGGGATAGGAGATGTTGTAAATCCATTATGAAGTGCTGCTTGCTTTCATTTCTGCTTAATATTTCTTAAAGCTATAAAATTGTATTATGTTAATGTAATGTACAGTTCAAGTGATAAAGGCAGCTAATGTGGATTACCACTCATAGTGCCATAAACCTTTCAGCAAAGCTGCAGACAAATTGGTATTCATCTGTTTCTTATGATGATGACGTTACACAGAGCAGATCACATGTTGAAGGAATCATCTAGTTTTTAGAACTTTCCTATATGTCAAAGAATTTGAGTACATAATAAAACTTAAAGTACCAGTTCAAAATACTATTCACACTTCTTATTTTGTGGTAAGCATGGTCTAGCAGAGAAGTAGTCCTTATTTAAACTATGTATGTGAAGCGTAGATCTAGTGTAACATCACTACGTCACTGTTGTAATTCTAGAAGTGAAAAAAAAAAGAAAAGAAAAAAAGAAAAAAGAAAATCTCAGCTCATAGAGGGGAAAATCAGTTTCGCTGTTATTGCTGTTCTCTTAATTTTGCTCCCCAAATAGGCTGGCAGCAGTTTATTAAAATGATGGAGAATCTTCATAAATTTTCTTGCGATCATCTAAAAGATATCCGTCTGGGTTACACCCCTCTCATCATTCTCAAATGTCAACTTTACTATCTGTTCAGCTTTACATTACAATTTAATCCTATAACTCTATTAGAAAACTCTAATTCACAGTAAAATTCTAATTCATGTATAGAAGTAGTAAGAAGAACAAAATTCTCTGTCTGAGAGCACAATATTAACTACTCATACCTTACTGGATCTTCAAATCCAAAGATTGTTTTTTTTTCATAGGTCAGATTTTTCACATTCCCTACCAGGAAACCTGAAGTGAATGAAACAGATGGAAAGATTATCTTCAGACGATGGGCAGAATAACAGCTTTAGTTGAACAGTCCACTGAAGGGTCCAGTGAAACCACAGTCTGACATGGGGTTTCCTTCTCATGCATTTGTTACAATAGTCACTGCAATCTCTGCCCACGCATATTTACCAGTAGATATTGTTTTTTCTTTAAACAGTGCTTCTGAAAGGATCAGTCTTTCTGTGTGCCTGAAATATGGTGGCCTATAAGCACTGATTTCCATATTGCTCTTTCATAAAAGTCTATGATTCTCTTTTTAAAGCTAACTCAATCTAGATGAGAATATAATCAAAAACAAATCAAAACAAGATGTAAGCAAAGTACTGCAGATCTTCAAACCCAGTCACAAACCATCTTCACTCTCCAGGACAGAGTCCATGTTTGGAGACTTTCATCAACATTTTCTGAAGCCAGCAAGTTTACTTGCCAAGGACAGGAGAAAATTAAGGGTAGAATTCATGAAGATATGTTGATCAAGGAAGAGTATAAGTGGATGCAGCTAGGCTTGTTCAGCCTGCAGAATATTTGTCAGGTGACACTTAGCAGCATGACAATAACTGTGAGAATGTTTTCAAGAAGACTGAGTAAGCTTCATAGTAGTATAGTAGGGGGACAATATACAGCTGAACAAAGAAGGTTTGGATGGCTATAAAATCCTATTTCATTGTGAGGAGAATTGAGCATAGTAGAAGGTTCCTCATAGAAATTTTGAGATCTCTAGCCTCGGGTTTTCAAGACTTGAATGGATAAAACTCTGAGCATCTAGGTTTGTCCACACAGCGGCCCAGCTCTTCCAGTATCTACTAAGGTCCACTTCAAGCTGACTTACCCTGTGCCCCTGCAATTCTGTGATTTCCTCACACCACACTATTATCTAATTGTAAGATGTCACAGAATGGCAGAATTGAAATAGTGAGAAAAATAAGTAAAAGGAAAAGAAATTTATGAAACTAATTCTAGAGACATTTGAATTGTTCTAAACTTGTCTTTGACTGTACTATAATCGATAAAGATAACATGGTTGAGAGTTTAGGATATGTAATTAGTTTACATTGACCACTGGAGATAAATCTTCTCATAAATATTACTGTTCTGTTTTTGTATTTTACTTGTAAGATTTTGTTAAAGAAGTACACGGTGTCATCTAACTATCTAACTATCTATCTTCTTCTTTTTCCCACTGTGTAACCTCTGAATTGTAATACTTTATTCATACCAAACTGTACATCCAAACAAGCTTATGCAGATATATAGCTCCTTTCTGCCCCCTGACTCAAGGAAGTGGCTAGAAGATACTAGAAAACATAAAACTATTAAAGACAAATTAAGGACTCAAAAGAGCATGCATAATAAGTATCACTTTTAAAGAGAGATGGGAGTAAGAACCTATTCTAATTTCAGATGTATGCTCCTCCCAGCACTCCCTAAATCCTTGCATCTAGGGGTTTAGCTGTGGTTCATAGCAAATGTCAAAAAATCTAGCGGTGTATTAAAGCTTAAAATGTCAGAGCAACACTTTTCAATATCATTCTAATGGTGATTAATTCCTTTTAAATTCATTTGAGTAACATGAATCAGAATAAATTAGAGTGGGAATGTGGAGAGAACATCTAATTTCTTCTTCATTTTGGGAGAGCCAATTTAAATGAGCAAGTGTTTAAAATAAATATATAAATAAACAATAAAAAGATAGTAAAAAGAAAGAAACTGAAATCTTGCATGACAGCCATCAATTGTATAATAAAATAAGGTAAATCTGAGTACTTAATTTGTACATTTACTGCATGTAAATAAAGTATAGGAAATACATAGCTCTGTGTCATGTGAACATATGTGAAGTTATACTTTTCTAGCAGTGGCAATTAATAAAGATTTCAGAGAAACATCATAAAAGACTAAAAAAATCTTCTATTATTTTTAATTGATTAAATTTTCTTTTAATATTTTTTGTCCAGAATTATTCAGTCTCTTATTTACAGTTAAAATATCCTCCTAAAGCTTCAAGTTACAACTCCAGAAGCTTTACCCAACGCTTGGACAAAAGTCAAGCATCCAGATGTTACCAAATGCTGAGCTTTTTGCATGTATGTTAGTTTATGAACTAAGCTTTTTCGTATAAAAGAAGATTCACATAGGTAATGTAAACACAGGGTTAGCCAGTCTGGTTACTAAAACTAATGGCAAGGAATAAAGTTTATTTTTCTATGAAATTTCTTGTATTGAAAAAAGTATATATTGGATGCATTCACCTTTTTCAGCTTCAACTGATTAATGGTAAGGTATCTCATCATTTCAAGAGATTATGAGGAACATATAAGATGTAGACTGTGCCTGCCTCTCTGACACACACACACACAAAATTCAGGGAGTGAGTTGTTGACATTTCAACTTCACCTTGAAAGGCTATTTAGTGTGTGCGACTATGACAGAGATTTCCAAATTTTCAGCTTAATCACACTGTACAATTTATTTCTTTAATCCTAAAACCCTATCCAATATTCCTAGCTTCAGCTGTGAAGGACAAAGCCATATTCTGGATGAGATAAATTATTTCAACAAGTTCAGAGTTAAGAAAACAGAAATCAGATTAAGACTTATCTTTTCACATATATTATGTCAGTATATCTGCAATTTTTGAGACAGGAATTTTTTTATATGAAAATCTCAAATATTATGACAGCCTTCTAGATTTAGAAAGAAGTTCTGTAATTCCTGACAGCTTCTAAGAAGACTCTTCATTTCCATATGGAAATGGAAGTGGATATGGAAGAAGCAGAAAAATTATGTTGTTCAGCCACTTATAGTATTTCTTGTAATCTACACTTTTGAGTTTCTTAGGTTTAGTTTTTTAATATATTGCAACAATAATGATGCCATTAGTTCAGTTTCATATACTTTTAAATAGAAAAACAATTCGGATTTGTAAGAAAGCTGAATATAACTTTCAATTTCAGGCTTAGAAACATGCATTTCAGTAAACAAAAAGAAAGTAAATCTTATTTTCTGAAGTTTGATCATAGGTTCTTGACCATCTCCATAAAGAACACAGCTAGGGAGAGTAAAAGGCTAGTTAATGCAATATATTTTTATAACATATATTTTATAGTGCTGACATTTTAGAGCAGCTCGGAGTCATTAATTTTTTCTATACACAATATTGAATAATGAAGAATGAAATCCTAGTTCACTTTATTTCCTGTTCTTTCTGGTGGCGCGAGAACAAGGGTAATATAATGTGGAAAGATAATAGGATCAACAGCTGACTTATCTGGAAAAAAACACTTTGTATCCAGATTGTTGATTGTCCAATCAATAGGGATAGATAAAGCATACATTACCCTCAAATGGTGACAAGAAATTGAGTAGGTTTATTACCAGATATACACAAGTCTTTACCAACATATTTTGTAGCATACTTCTCTCATGCAGTTTACAAATCTTGAGTAATCTGACATGATCAGATTTGAAATGTGGTTACCACAGTCTTGTAAATAATCTTAGTGGGCTGTGAGGGGAAGGAAAAGGAAATTAAGACTCTGAAGGTCAGCTTCTCAGATGGCAGCTTGCAATGACAGTTTGACAGATTTGCTGGTGTTGTGAAAGAGTTATATGCAGTAACTATATGAATTGCTCACTTTCTTCCAAGGATTATATATTTTTTAATGTGTCATAAATACAGAGCTGTGGGTAGCACTTCTGTGTAGGAAAATATGAAATTCTTTTTTATTTCCCTTGCAAATTATCTGCATAATGTTATCTGGAAGGTTGTGTTTATCAGTGGTAGGAAGGCAGTTTAAACAAATGTTCAACATATGTACATCATCAGCAGCAAAAGGTCATCATCTTAGCAGGCAGTTAAAAATGTAAACAAAAGCCATCATGTCTGAATGCTCCCTGCAACTTATTGACAGCAAATAATAGGTCTCTAACAGAATATCTGTCATCTTGGAAACATTACTGAGCATTTTGTTCAGACTGACATAGACTGTTCAAGTGAGTCATTGTACAGGCAGGAAGCTATTGCCATTTCAAAAAGTATCTTGAAACTTTGGCAATTTCAGATCGTTGTAATTCAGCAGCAATGAAGTGACGAGCTAAGTACTACAGAGTTTAGCTGGTATTACGTTATAGAAATCCACCAGTTAAAACTTGTTTGCTAGACACCATTAAGAACTATGCTTTTTCTTTAGCCTTTCCCTTTATATGGATTGACCAATGTTGGAGTAGATGATGTACATAATTTCCAGATTTGTAGTATATGATTCTGACCTAACATCACAAAAGTAGGCTGATATCTTGCTTTTTTTTTGGTAGTCTTTGTCCTCATATTTAATCTAATGAAACATATCCTAGCTAATCACCTTACCCTCTTCATCCTAACAAGCATTAGTAAAACCACCTGCATAATTCAAAACATAGAGAATCTCATATAGGTTGCTATTTCTCTTCTGATTAGACACAATATACCTGTTAAAAGATTTAATTAAGAATTTCAAAGCCATTATCTCCTCACTAAGAAGGCCCATTTGCAAGCTGTGCAATCTTTAATCAGCCCACTCTGATTTCTGTGTGTAAAACAACGTTGGTTTGTGAAAATAGTTACATGATGTTACATAGTTCTATCAAAGAGAATGCAGGGAACAGGACAAGAGGAGGAAGGAATCTACTGCCCACTTTTTTTTGATAAAGTGAAAACAAATACAACAATTCCTTTCTGTGCCTGTTCTTACTCAGCTTTTCTTTTAGATCATCTGTTTATATGCCAGAAAGAAGAAAAACAAACAAACAAACAAACAAACAGAACCTAGTTTTAATTTTGTATTCCATCTGCTTCTGAAATTACTGCTAAGTGCAGGTGGCAAATGATTTCTTTCTAATTTTCCAGTTTTCTCCCAGGGACAAATTCTGTCTCCTTGTTTGGATTGAGCAGTTCTTTACCAGCCCTAGAGATAGATTAAGAAATAGCTCAAGCCAAACACACATGACAGAACCTGAATTGGTATGAAATGCAGATATGAACAGTTTGACGTTACATATCCAATGCACACAATTAATTTTGAGACAATTATTTTAGTTGGAAGATTTTACTAAAATAAACTGGATCATGACTTCAAGGCATTGGCTGTATGATCAATCTTTGCAGTGCATATCCACATAAAGTCATTTCTGTACCTGCTAGTATAATGGTGTTTTGTTGGAAATAATGCTTTGAAAGGCTGCATTTCAAGCAAGAAGAATCTTTTTTCTGGTCTCGGTTTCTAACAAGGAAACATCATTTAAAAAAACAACATCTCCACCAACTTCATTTGTGAATACCAAGACTCTTACTGACACTTCAGTAAAAATCTGAATGAAGTGTACATGTGAATCATTCATAGACATTCAGATACACATTGATAGATACACATTGACATATATATATATATATGTGCATATATATATATATACACTGATATATATGAATGCATACAATCATTGTAGAAGTGCATAGAAAGTCTCTGACAAAGGGGAGAGATGTGATTTTTAGGCTTATTTGACATAATATTAATTCATTTATCTCTCTGACTTATTGAGGGCTGATAATAGAATAGCCCAGGGGGAAGAGACTATGTCAAGCTCCTAGATCAAAGGACTTAGGTCTTTACTCATATAGGTGCTGAATCCATGGTGGATTTCCAAGTGAAAGTGCCTGCAGCAACGTTTGTTAATTACAGGTTGTGTTCTGCTGTTTCCAAACAGGGTGAAAGTGACAGAAGTTTAACTGTGAATAATTACACACTTGAATAAGTATGTGATTAGCCCTATTTGTTGTGTTTGGAACAAGAGTGACAGGACAAGAATGGAGTGATTGCATTATTTACAGCTTAATTGCAGACAAGTAATTATTTATGTAAGCTGGTGCTGTGGGGTCAGGGAATACATGTCTCAGAATGTCTAGGATTTGAATGGAAGAAATTGGGTTTCCAAATGATACAGTGGAAATGGAAATTCTGTGCACTTATATAATAGTGGAGTGGTTTTCTTGAGATAAATGTCTTGGAATGTCAAATGACATGTTCTCTTGAAACCAAGGATTAGATGAAGCCTTTTAAAATCTTTGCTTCCAGCCTAATAAGTCACAAATGCCACCTAGTGGCTTTTGCCATATAGTGAATCGTTGCATGTACACACACGCACACACACATACGCTATTAACGAACAAAATCTAGGGATTTACCAGCATGTTAGTTCCATTGAAGTGCATATGGCTGATGGAACTATTTGTGATTTCTTTTCCCATCTAGTTCCCAATAACTTTTTATTTGAATTGGTTCAAATCATGAAAATCTGACTCATGTTGATGAATGGTAATGAATAATCCTATTAAAATGCAATTTAAACTCCCTGTCTTGAGACTTTCCTTTCCTCGCCTAACAGAGAAAGGTTCTAATTTACAAAAAGTCACCTGAAGTTAGTGATAAGGTTAGCTAATATAGATTCGTTAAAAAAAAAAAAAAACAAAAGCTCCTCATTTAACAGATTAGCAAATTGTCCTAATTTAATGATATTCATCCAAGTTTGTCCATCCAAGTAAGTAAAGTCTCTGCAGTTTACTTGTCTGCTATATTTTCAAACTGAAAAAGTTTTTCAAACTAAAAAACAATGTCCAGCCAGCAAATATAAAGCAAATAAAAAGAAGACTAAGCTGATCAATCGGTAGGAAAATAATAATGCTATGATGGGGCTATTATATGAGTGGTATATGTGGTAAGATTCTCTTGCAATTCATGACAGGAAACATACAGGATCAGAATTAAATATTTATTTATAGAAACCATATCACACTTCTGAAGATGCTTTGTATCCCAGAAAAAAAAGCAAGGCTGATTGAACAGAATCTGTTCAGAACTGTTCTCTTGGAAACATTTGTTTCACAAGTTGTTCAGTGCTCTGTTGAGGAGTGGGGACAGTACATTTGATTTTGCTTCTAAGTCATTTAATTCTATTAGTAGAAGTTTTGTATCTAATGTTTTTCATTTCTTTATAGCTTTCACCCTGCTAACCTCATATGCCTCATTCCTTATTTGCTTTTAGGGCTTATTTATATTTAAGCATGAGAATAAATAATTTCATAGGACAAAGTCCACTTGTAACAGAGATTTTAATAAAATTTGAGTTATTATGCTTGTTGCTAGTAGTACTACCAATTATAATATATTTCACTGGAGAGAAAGGAAGTAGCTCTTGTGTGACATTTGAGAAGAAAGATATTTAAGTTTCTTGAACATCTAAGTGAGAGAATATGGCTCAAGAAATCACAATATATATTAAATTTCCACCAAGTATTCTAGCCTTACTTGTTGTTTTATCTTTTTTTTTTAATTTCCTTAAAATAGCATATGAGAAAATCTATATCATGTTTAAAAAAAAATTAAGTGTAAACTGATGTGTAGACTGGCTATATATTTCTATAAGGGAAACAAATATATGACAGCTTTTGGTCATGTAATTTAAAAAAAAACAAGAGCAGCTTTTCCAGGTGAACATATTTACATATTTTCATGTAATGAGATATTTGAATGCATTAAAATTCCACAGCTACAAAGGATTATTAGTGACACTGCTAATAACAGTAATTATAATTTTTGCCATTTTTCTTGACCTCTATTATTCCTTGCCTTTCACCTGCTCCCTACATACACCTGCTTTTTCTTTCTTCCTCTCTTGTCTTCTCATGTATGGAAAGTAAAATGAGCATAGATCTGATGCTGTTTATCATGTATTTTCTCCTTTATAGTCTCATATGCGTATAGTTAGATACAATTCTGTTCATGGGCTATTTCATATTGTGAAGTAAAACAATCCTTCAGCAAGGTTATAAAATAATATGAATATATATGAATATATACTTCTTATAATTATTATATAATATTTAAAATCTATCCAGAGATCTTTGAAATCTATTAATATCTTACTATACTAATACACAAGTTAACAATAAAATACTGGTTGCCTAAGTTCATCTTTAATCAAATGAATCTCCGTAGCTGACATTTCATACCAATTTTCTCTAGGCTAGGTCCCTAAAAGATTCACTTTCCTAAGTGTCTATCCATAGCGATAGATAGGTAAGTCATCAGTTTCACAAGTTTCAGACTGACATCTTTAGTGCAAGTCCACAAAGGACTTAGATGTTTAGTGTTATTTCATGCTTATTATCCTCATTTCAGATTTTTACACTTTGCAACTTCAGCAAAAGTCAACAGAATAGGGCCTATGTTTATTAACTGACTTCAGTCACCTATTTTCAAATCCCAATCCATAGTAGTCACTTTACTAGAGTATGCTGCATCTTCCATAGACTTCCAGATCATGAGCAGGGAAACTAGAGTGTAATTACATTTCTCCTCCAGTTCCACACTAGAGCATGCATCAAGCTTATTCTTCAGATGTGGAAGCAGTGCAGAGACCACTAAACAGAGATGATAAATAGGCTTTGAGAGTTCTAAAGTACTTTGCACTTATGCCCATGAATCACTGTGACTTATGTCATAGTTGTTCATATTGTGATTTCTCAAAATCCAGCGCAACCATCAGGGAATCTGACTTTTTTCCACTTAAATACAGCAGGAAGAAGAAATAGGCTGTGCAAGTGCTAGAAATCAAAACAGAAAGATGTGGTGTTAGAGCTGGAAGACTTCCACTATTACTGAATGCCTTCTGAAGACAAGATAAGAAAATGTAGGATAGACTTAACTTCTTAGCCAGATGATGAGCAGTGCTCCTAGCTTTGGATTGAAGAGCTGTTAGAAACTGAGAAAAGAAGTTTCTAAGGCAAGTGGCTGCTGTGTCTGTAACTGGTGGTGGTCTTAAACAAAGTCCAAACTAATGGAATACATATCCAATCATACTTCCAAAAGACATCTGGGTGTTCAGTAAAACTTTCAGTAAAACTTATAAAGTTCTGAAGTCATGCAGTGAAAATAAGCACTTACTGATTAAGAGAATCTCCCTAATATTTAAGAATTCTTCACTTGCATATTTTTGTAGCTTGAAAACAGCTATTGAACACTGGTTTAATTTGGTAATGACATTAAAATCTTTGACATCTAGGACCTCTCTTAACACAATATTTCAAATAAATTTCTATAAGTGATTTTGGCCTTAAAAATATTTGTTCACTTCAATAATCTTGCTTAAGTAAACTTTACTGCCTTTGAACTTTTCAATTCGGAAAGCTTCATGTAAAATTATCTTTATTTAAGACAAATTATTTCAGTAGGAAAAACAAAGCAAACAAACAAACAAAAAAACCCAAGCGAACCAATCAAACAAGAACAACAACAACAACAACAAAAAAACAACAAAAAACACACCACACATCCCCAAACCTTTATTTTAAATTTTTTAGGTAAATAGTTAAGACTTACTTAGAAGTCAAGAAAAGGTACTAGAGCTTTCTTTAAGTACATGAAATTACTGTTAATCAACTTAACAACCGAGATTTATTTATTTAGTTAGTTAGTTAGTTAGTGGTATATCTAGAGAATAAGCAAGAGCAAAACTGTGTACTTTCAGCAGAAGTATTTCCAGGCTTTTTATGAAGATAACAGTCCAAGTAGTAGACAAACAGTTTTATCAGTTAATACGGAAAGATGGTTCAGTGCCAGCAGCAAAGAAGAGAAAGGGGGGCTAAGCAGATATAGTGAGAATAAAAGTGCTTTAAGACTTCAGACACAGCTGAGTCTGCTTTTCGACTTTTACTTGCTGCCTACCATTTTTGTTTAGCCTAGTGGCTAAGAGTCTGAAGACACTCCAGGTATGTTCTGTGCTCTTTCTTTCTCTAGGTCAGAAGAACATCTTTTATAGAGATTAAGCAGCTCATAATTAATTTATGACACAATAGACATTGTCTTGTTGGATTATGTTTAGAATGTAAATCAGTGGAACTGTTCACAACTAATGGACTATGCAATGGAGTAAATACTTCTTAATTGCTTTTGCATGTATCCACTTAGAAGTTTTAACCACTTACAAGCCAAATTTTCACTTCCTATCAAAGAATAATAAAAAAAATGGAAACACTCAAACTGTGACTAGTTTTTACATACATGTGTTAATTCTCAGTTTGGATTGTATTGGAATGTGCATTATCAGAAACTGGTATACATTAACTCAATATACATTTGCAGTCTTGTCTAAAATGCTTCTAAAACTCTTCTCTCACAAATGCCTCTTTTACCAGGTGAGAATATCTGTAAGTGAAACTGTTAATTAACAGGTATGTTTACACCTGAAAGTTACAACTATTTCTTTTTTCCTTAACTCTTGTGAAATAATGCATTATTCTTGATATTCATAACGTGTACTGTATTTTTAGTGGATGTACTTCATTTCAATATGTATATCCCTCTCGATCCAAACATCTAAGTATTTATTTGTAGAATTCTAGTATATGTGGTACTGCCTATATTCAAATCAAATATTGAAATTAAAGATGATATTCTTTCTTTTGGTCAAAAGGAATGGCACCATCTCCAAGAGAATAGTGCCTATTGACAAGATACAGGCTGAAATGCATCAGTATTCTTAGTATATCTATTGATACTGTTGAACTGAGAAAAAATCAAACTGCAGTCAAATAGAGGGAAAAACTTTAATTGGATTTTAAATAAATTCTTAGTCTTTTTTTATGCCTTAATGAAAACAAAACAGTAGGGGTCATATCAGTGACTAAGTGTCTGAAAAGAAACCATTTAAATACAGGAAGTTTCAGTAGCATTTTTAAAATAAATTTCACACATCTGAAATCAGATTTTTTTTTATTTTTTTTTTTAAGGGATTTGTTAGGCTAGCTGTAAGGATAATAACGATTGTATGCATTTTTCTTGTTTAATAAATCCATACATAGTACACTTATACACTTAAGATTCTAGGTAACTGAAGAACCTTTTCTTTTTTCTTTCTTTCTTTCTTTCTTTCTTTCTTTGTTTTTTTTTTTAAATGGGTTTACTTTGATAAACTGTACATAATACAAGAGACATGAGCCTGGAAATCATTGTTTGCTTGCTGCTGAATTCCATTCCCTGAGTACCATCCCCCCCATTCATGTTGCAGTGGAAATATTTCACTCCTTGTTGCTTTTTAGTACTAACAGTAAATAAGTGAAAATGCCTTCTCCCTGATCATTCCTCTAAATTTAGTCACTGCCCTTGCTTATATAGCATATATAGGCAAGCTGGCACTCTTCCCAGCACAAATACCATACAGATTCTGGCAGTTACAGAGTTGTGGCACAAAGAGCCAAGCTCTTTTCACAAATGGTCACGAAAGTGCTTAAAGCTTTGTTAGAGACTCCATATCCCAGAAAGTATGCCAAACAGCTGGTATGCTATTGTCCCCAACTTCAATTTCACTGGGCAATAAAGCAAGTATTTTTTGCCTTTTGCATTCATCATGTTTGTTTCTGCTTTGCAACTGATATAAACATTGAAAATAGCTGGCTACAATACACTTCATGATCCAGCTGCCAAATAACCACAAGGATGCCTCTGATGTACCTTGCAGACTAAGTCATCAGGCATAACAAATGCATGCATGACTTACAAGCACAAAAATTGGGACCGTACATAACTATACATGACTACATTATTGAATGAATACTGGAAAGCTGGCTTTGGTACAGCATTGTATATAAATACGTGGCTGGTATTGGCTGAATTATTGAATCAGAACCATCTAAACAATGGTACTGAAAAAAGGTTCAGTGTTAGCAAAACCTATTAAAACTCATTGTCCTTTCTACCTCTTCCTATGGCACTGGGAAACACGTTGCAAAGTTATGCTGACTTAACGTTTGCTTTTTTCAGGTTTCTCTCCCTTTTAATAGGACTGATATTTGCTGAGCCTGAGTGAAGGGTAAGAAAGTTTGATCTAGGTAATTTAATGTAACTTTAAAATAGATACTTTTTGGCAGTCTGAACTTCCCCATGTATGGTGGTCTTTCCTGCTAACAATTTCCATGTTCAACTCTTAAAGACTGTTACGGTGCTGTTTTAGATTCTGCACTTTTGGATAATTCAAGTACTCTCTCTTATCAGAGATGTGTCTTGATAGGATTTTATATAATTATGTTATCTGTTACAATGTTAATTCTCTCAACTCCGGCTGTTATTTTCTAGATCTGTGTGATCTGTGGTCTCTTTCACTAAATACAGATGTTATTTGTTGTTGTTCTCCAGACGACTGACAAAATATTTCTATTAATACAGTAATCAAAAAACTACGTAACAAAAGGCATGTAAAGAACCAAAGGTGTAAATCATGTGAAGATGTTAATCTGATTTTTAGAAAAATAGATTCTGTTCACTCTTGGTAATATGCTTGTTGCACGAGTGTATATGGACACCTCCATTACTAAGATGTTCCTGACATCTTCAAACACAGCTAAGTTATGCCAAATATTTTTTTTCCACCACAGTTAGAACAAAATGACAAAATATCAAAATTTCTCCCAGTATTGAAAACTTACAAGACTGTTCTCTGCTGAATAGACTAAGATTACTTGCTATGATTACACCTGCAAAAATATTTCATTTAAATGACTTGTAGGCCAATTATATTGGGTATCCTAAACAGAAGTAAGCCTGTATGTAAACTGATCTGCACAGCAGTAACAGGTATTTGACTGCAGGTTCCAACTCTTCAGTGTCTCTATCTCACTTACTGTCACTATTCCATCAAAGTAGTAATCATCTGGGAAAAGAAAAAAAGAAAAAGAAAAAAAAAAGAGAATCCAGTAAAGAGAGAGAGGATACATAAAAACATTAACCTCATCTTAACAATGAACAGTGCTATTACAGTGTTTTAATTTTATTCATCAGTCTACTATTGGATGGTTGTTATATTCTCAGTTCAATGTAAACCTGAATAACATGAGATTTTATTAGAATTACAGATGAGCTATGAGCTCCAAATGCTGTGCTATCTAAATGTCATCTTGTAATCTGCTTTAGGAGCTTGAGTCATACATGCAGCCTGAGGAGAAACTGGAGTACCCTATGGGAGACATAATTGAGTCAGTGATTGATCCCAATAAAAGACGGCTATGAGCTATACAGACTATATCACAAGACTACATGGAGGTTCAAGCAGGGTCAAACTAATACATAAAAAAACATTGAAACATTTTTATATTTAATGTTTACAAATCAGAACTTCAAGAGTCAGATTTACATTGTCCACAAATAAAATATTTTTTCAAAATTCACTAAACATTTGAAATTTTGAGGCAAAAATGAAATTTAAACATGGGAAAAGGTCGTTATAAAAAGCTTGAGAATAAACATTCTAAAAGTTCAACAAGCTTATTTTGACAGCTTTTCAAATCTTTGTCAGCTATCAGTGTCTTTACTGATTTTCTTTGTTAATAACTGTTAAAAAGAGGATGTTCATAGATTAACTACTATTAGATCTCATTCTGCCCACTTTAACAGTCTTCATTCATCATGAAATTAATGAAAGGCTATTAATGATTTTCTCCACTCTTTGCAATTTTCACTTTGCCTCAGATTGGCTCAGCACAGATAAATTTCTCACATCTCCCATCTTGTATATCTTTGGTGATGTAAACTGGCAGAAGAGACAGCAACATGACTTAAATATCTTACTACTAAATATCCAAATCTTTGGATATAAATTAGTCACAGGTGACAAGAGCTGTCTTAAGAATTCCAGTGTATCATGTTATGATGAGCTGACTGTTAGTATGTGGATAGTGTGGATAAGGAAAAATATTCCTTTAATAAGATCAACACTAAAAGTACTGTGATATTCTACAACTGCTACATAACAGTAGTACTTGTGGCAAAGTAATGTAGGTCCCACTGCAATTTAATGAATATAACTAAAATGTTAGAAGACACAACAATGTATAAGTAGAAATAGAAAGGGAATGCAGATGAAGATGGTACTGAGAACCGAAAGTTAATGCAGACAGTGAAAGGGGAATGTGCTTATGCAACAGCAGACAGACCTATTCTAGGAAAGTTTCCAGTGACTCTATACATTGAGAATCAGGCTTCAGAAAGGAATATGGAAGAAAGAAAAAGAGAGAGGAGGGCAGAAATAAGATGAGGTGAAATGGGCATTGAGGAAGACTTAGTAAATGAAGAATAGGCATTTGTAGACAATTCAAGACTATATATAATATATATATTTAACAGTACCACACTTCTGACTTTGTAAATTCTGTATATGCATTTCCTTTCATATTGCTGCTAATATTCTTAACGGCAATGGTCTTTATTGCATTAAAAAAACAGCTGCACTCACACTACATGAGTTATAATTATGTTTGAATTACAATAACAAAGACAGAGAATGCTAAGGGAAACATACAGATGAGGACCCAGAGTTAGTGGGAAATGTGCTACTTTTTATGCATTTTGAGATGCACTCCACCTATATGATTTTATAATTCTTTCAAACACTTGCACATTGCATCATCTAGCCTAGAGCTGTGTTTTCAGGTCACCTTTTAATGTCTACAAAACATCAGACAGAGTATTTAGAAACAGTAAATTCGTCTATTTACAAACAGTAGTTCTACTTTAGCCCATTATTTTAAAACAAAAAAAGAGCTAATTACATAAATATATATTTCCTGTTAGTGGCCTTCTTAATATAGGTAAATAAATATTAATAGATTACAAAATGGGATTTTTTATCAACTTGAACAGAAGTAGTAGGCTTTTTGAGTAGCAGTCTCAATAGGAAACAGATTCTGGAAATCTTCAAAGCTCTCTTTCCAAAAAGACAAGAGAAACCTCCTGAAGGTTCTCAACTATTCAATTATCCCTTTTGTTTTCAAAGTCAGGAACGTTGGAATTTTTTTTTTTCCTCTTTGTTTAGAAGAGAGACCTTGGCTATACAACATACTTAATATATGCATACAGATGTTTGCAGATGTCTCTATCCTTAGCTTTCCTTCCCAAGTAATTAAAAACAAGATCAACAAAACTGAACTGCTGAACATGATGACTTTAATTTCTAAGTTGTGGATTGAATGGCCTTCACAAGTGCTGTAAATTTCTCAGAAAAAAAAAAAACAAAACAAAAAAACAAAAAACAACATAACAAAAAAACCAACAACTATTAAGGGAGAAGAATTTCTTCCTCCCTGCAGTGCTTTGTGTTAGAAAGGATCTTTGATCTGTAGCCAGAATTTGGAGTTACATTCTTAAAGTTTCTCCTAATTACAACAGCTAGATACATGTTATGGTTTAACCTGGCAAGCAGCTAAGCACCGTGCAGCACTTTGTTCCCTCCTCCCTCCCAGTGGGATGGGGGAGAGAATCAGGAAAAAAAGAAAAACAACAAAGTAGAACTCATGGGTTGAGATAAAAGCTATTTACTAAGAAAGAAAAGATGGAAAGGAGAATAATAATAGTAATGATTATAATATATATTTACAAAACAAATGTTGCACAAAACATTGCTCACCACCCACCAACCAATGTCCAACTAGTCTCGAGGCAACAGTGGTTCCTCAGTCAATTCCCCACAATTTTATAAGTTTTCTCTCATGATGTCATATGTTATGGAATATCCCTTTGGCCAGTTTTTGTCAGCTGTCCTGGTTCTGTCCTCTCTCAGCTCCTCATGCACCATCAGCCCTGCTTGCTAACAGGACAAAACATGAGGTTGAAACATCCTTGGATCTGTACAGCACTGCTCAGCAACAGGTAAAATGTCAGAATGTTAACACCATTGTGTTTCTTCCAAAGAACAGTACACTGAATGAAAAATGAAAAACCAGCATCTCCTCCAGCTTAATTGGGGCACTAGGTAAAGTTATCAGGTTCCAGATGAAGACAAACTAAAGGTAATTTTAAATGTAATGCGTAGCTAAATTACAGAAATCTTTGCTACAATATATTGTGAATGACAACATTTCAGAAAGCTTCTTAAGTGATTAGATGTTACAGTAGAAACTGTATTGCACCAAGCACACATTTGGGTACACTGTAGAACCAGTTTTGCCCTTGATAATTGTCCTCCACTGAATTCATAGTACCAGTCATTTTGGAGTCGGAATATGGAAATATACTGCATTTTTCTCTTTGACATATTTATTCCAACAGTGTGCTTCATACTCATATAATTATGCACACAAAAAGGTTTTCTAGTTTCTAACATACATGAGCTCTTGATCATGCCAAAAGGAAAGTTGTTTGGTGTAGTTTTTAAAAATATGTAAGTAACCCCAGCATTCTCAGGTGTCGAAAACACAACCAGCTCATTCACTCTTAGTATTAAAATACTCATTCTGCTAAATTCTGAGGGCTAGCTTCACATGAATCAATTTCCATATGAATTTTGCATTTTATCTTCAGAAAAGCCAGCTAGTCTTCTCAGTTTCAGATGATCTCTTTAAGTTATAATGAGAATATTATAGGACTTGTAAGGCTTGAATGCATGGCTTGTCGCTATGCTATAATAAATGATTATTTTGGTTCATTGACATAGAATTCTTTTACATGCATAATTTCGCACTTAACATTTACATCATTAAATCCTAATGTTCATTCAAATACATAATTTAATACAAATGTTTTTCACACACACAGTCTTTCCATTTGACTGAAAGAGTTCAGAAGTGCACATAATTTAACTCTTCAGTGATTCAAACCAAGGAAAAGTGATTCAACTCTTTCATTTTAGTTAAAATACACATTCTTATGTCAGGTCTATCAGTGATCTTTGTATGTTTTACTAAAAGAAAAAAATTGTGCCATATTCCCCATGTTCACAGAATCACAAGTGGATTGGGATTGGAAGGGACCTCTGGAGATTATTTTGTTCCAGGTCTCTGATGAAGCATAGTCCCACTGAGCATGTTACCTGGGACTAAATGTAGGCACTTTCTGAAGATCTCTAAGGAAGGAGACTCCACAATTCCTCAGGACTATAGTTCAGTCACCTGAACAGTACATAAGTGTTCCTGATGTTCAGATGGATCCTCCTGTGTTGCTATCACTGCTGATGATATCACCTTCTCTAGGCTAAATAATTCAAACTCTCTCAGTTTTTCCTCACGGGATGCTTGAGTCCTTTAATCATCTTAGTCGCCTTCAGTGGGCATGAGTAGCTTCTTGTATCTCTCTTGTAGGAGCCTAGAACTAGGTGTAGTACTCCAGATGTGGTCTTACAGAGGAAGAATCACCTCCCTCAACTTGCTGGCAACCGTTTTACTAATGATGAACATGATACAATTAAACTTATTTTCTTCAAGAATAGATTGCTGGCTCATGCTCAACTTGGCATCCACTGGAGTTCTCAGGCCCTTTTCTGCCATGTAATTTTTTTCCTACATTTTCTCTAGTCTTACTTGACTTTATATTCATTGAGGTGAACATCTCTTGAGCTTAGTTGAGGTGATCTTTAAATGTTAACCAGATTTCTTGGGTCACTCTTCCCTCCAGGGCCTTAGCCCATGAAACTTGTCCAAACAGATGCATGAGATGTCAAAGTCTACTTCACTGACTCAGAAGTTTTGGACTTTCTTTTACACTCCATCTTCTCCTTAGAATTTTGAATTCCAATACCTCATTGTCATTTCAGCCCAAGCTACCTTTCACTTTCAAATCCCCATCGAAAGCCTCCTTGTTGGTGAGCATAAGATCATAGAATCATAGAATCGTAGAATCATAGAATGGCCTGGGTTGTTAAGGACCTCGAAGATCATCTAGTTTCAACCCCCCTGCTAGACCACGCTGCCCAGAGCCACATACAGCCTGGCCTTGAATTCCTCCAGAGATGGAGCATCCACAAACTCTCTGAGTAACCTGCTCCAGTGTGTCACCAACCTCTGGGTGAAAAACTTCCTCCTAATATCCAACCTAAATCTCCCCTGTCTTAGTTTAAAACCATTCTCCTTTGTCCTATCACTATCAACCCACGTAAGCAGTTTTTCCTCCTCCTGTTTATACGCTCTCTTCAAGCACTGAAAGGCCATAATGATGTCTCCCCAGAGCCTTCTCCTTTCCAAGCTAAACAAACCCAGTTCCCTCAACCTTTCTTCATGGGGGAGGTACTCCAGTCCTCTTATCATCTTAGTGGCCTTCCATTGAACCCATTCCAAGAGCTCTGCATCTTTCTTGTGCTGGGGGCCCCAGGCCAGGAAACAGTACTCCAGATGGGGCCTCACAAGATCTGAGTAGAGGGGAAAAATCACCTCCCTCTCCTGGCTGACCACCCCTTTTTTAATGCAACCCAGGATATAGTTGGCCATCTAGGCTGCAATAAGATTCAGCAAAGTACCTCTCCTCATTGGCTTCTCTTTCACTTGGGTGATGAATTTGTCATTGACACACTTCAGGAACCTTCCGCATTGTTTATGCCCTGCTGTCTTATCCCTCTAATAGATGTGAGGGTAGTTGAATTTTCCCATGAAGATCAAGGCCTGAGGACATTAGAATGCTCCCATCTGTTCATAGGAGGCCTCATCTACTTTTTCTTCCTGATTAGGTAGCCTGCAGCAGACACCCACTAAAGTGTCACTCTTACGTGTCTTCTCTTCAATCTTCACATCTGAGCTCTCAACAGGCTCTTCATGCATCCCCGCACGGGGCTGCATATATCTCTACTGTTCTTGCTTAAGAAGCAATTACATCTTTTCATCTTCCTAGCCTGTCTTTTCAAAGAACTTATGTCTCTTCATGACAACACTCCTGCTATGGAAGACATTCCATCATGTCTTCATGATATCAGCAGGACTGTAGCCATGCAGCTGCTTGTAGGTCTATAAATCATTGTGTTCATTCCCCATGTTGTGTGTATTAGTGCACATACACTTATGAGTGTTAAAAGTAAACATTAATTTTACCGTGTTGTCCATCTTACAAAACTCCACATACCTTCATAGTAATCAGATGAAAGTCATGTTTAGTTCATAATGATGTTGCTGAAACAAAATTTTTGACAAAATCTTTTACATTTTTATTTTTTTTCTTCTTGTTAACTTGTTAACAAACTTGTTAACAAACTTGTTAATCTGTTTTTGCATTCCTTTCCCATGCAAAGGTGTTTAAGTTTAAATAGAGTGCTGAAGAGAGAAACAGATTCTAATGCCAACTCAACTTGAAAAGGTAAGATGACCAAAAACTCTGACATTTTAAATATGTTTTTCTGCTACCTTAAAAATCCGTCAGTCTTTACCTTTACAAAAGCAAAATAAAAAGTCTGTTTTTATCTTAGGTGTCTGAAAACTAATAGTCACATATCAAAAGGAAACAAGCAGACCTATAATATAACTGTATTAAACAGAGAGTAATCATATTCATACCAATTTATTCCTTAATAAGGTTCAACTGAATTTACTCCTATAGAGTGATATTTGTAAAAATGTAGTTTAATTCATTCCTAAGTGATCAATTCAAAATTTTTTTTTTTTTAAAAAAGGCATTTCTGGGAATGATTTGAAGCATTTTTCCTCTTCATAACTGGGCAATTTCCTTGAGCTTTGTCCCCAGAATCTCAGCATCATATTGTCTTGATATCTTTGCTATTCTGGATACTCTGAAGCACAGCAGTTCATGGGAAATGGAAATCTCCAAAATTATTAGGTAAGAAGGCTGCTCTTTCCCTGATTTTGGGTTTAAATGTTGTAATACAACAAAGCATATTGCTTTGCTCATTAATTGGTTGTTAAGCAGGTTGTTTTAGTTGTCTCTTTATAGGCATAATGCACTATTTGTAAAGCAGCACAGATTGTTCCAAGCAGAGCTGTCTGTCTTAGCAATCAAAGCCTGCAATCATATTTCTGCTCATTTTGAAGGCTCACTGTGAAATCTTTCAGGAATTAGAATTGCACCTTCAGATCTCTCTGTGATCTGGTTTAAGCTATCTTTGGGATTATCTCTTCCTCTGAAATCCTGACAAGAGGTACATTCAAGTAGAAAAGAAATATCATCTGTCTCAGGATTAAATCCTACGTGTACTCAGAAGACAGTTTTACAGAGCCTATCAATCAAACAGTCATGGGGGAGAATTCAGACATAACTACGTAAACTTGATGATGTTCTCTGTGCTGAAAATACTGATGATGAACATGCAACGTATAATGAAATAATATGGAAACTGTTTGAACTGATTTAAGCACCAATAATCAGAATCTCTTCCAGAATGTAAAGTAAGCTGCACTTTGTACAGTTTTATAATGGTGCTTAGTTATGAGAACTACCAATGTCTTTCTGAAGCATCTGGAAAGTAGATAAACTGTGGGAAAGTGAGAAACAAGCTATGCTTACTTCTTATGGTGAACTCAGTAGATGCTAAAAGAGTGACAGCAGTAAGAGAGACTTCATTTAAAGCAGCTTGTATAATCCATTTAATTCTCTCTGTTTTGTGAGTTTTTTGATGAGGGGGGGTTGATCAGGGAGGGAGTAGGGTTGTTTAAGGAGCTGAGAGAAATAATGGTAATCTCCAAGAGTTCATAGAAAGCTTGGTTTCAATTTAATACCAGTCATCTAAAAAACATTGCTATATTATATGTGTTACTGATACTTCTATTTGCTTCATATTCTAGGAGATCATTTCATTTCTTACTTCCTTTAAAGACTTGTGGAAAAGAAGACAGAAATTGACTAAAAGATCACCAGAATATTTCCACTCCTAACGGAAATTTATTTTTTGTTTTACAGTATCAGACAAACGTCTAAGACAATGCAGATTACTATATTTTCTTCCTTTTATTTCCTGTAAGAACGTGGAACTTCTATCCTAGAAACATAAAATGTGCATGTGTGAATGCATGCAGTGACACGTACATTGATGTCATAGCAAACAGGGTTAAAATGTTGGTGGAGTAAACAGAATAGTTTCATTTTCCTTAGGTTCATCTATTAGAAAGTTGAAACCTTGAAAAATATTAAAATTCATTAAATAAAACTTATTTATGAACATAATTTTGTCACATTATTGGATAGCAGTGGTTTGATATCTCTAATGACTCATGACTCTTTGCAATAAAACTTATCCATGCTGATCCAGTGTATCATACTATCTACAATTCCATGAAGAAAAGACAGATACATGAATATAAAATCAACATGAATTTAATTTGAGTGAAGGCATTTTTAATCCAAGAGTGAAGAGTTTGATTCACAATCAATCTAAACTTGCCCAGGCTTAATTTTAAGGTGCCGTGGTCCACAGTGGTATGAAAAAGAACTCTGCGCAATATGTTTAACTTGTAGGTAAAATCGACTGTTTCTTTGACTGGCTTTCTTTAACCGCTGTGAGAAACTAATTCAAACAATCACTAATTAGCTTATATGGGAGATGTATAAAATCATAAGTAAAAACTCTAACATGGAAATAATACTCTGAATTAGACTGCTTAGAAGAAAATATTGTATTTCTATCACTTTTTTTCTTTTTAAAGTAAATGATAGCTAGAATTAGAATAATTCCCTGACAAATACTTTTCCAAGTACTGCTGAATGCAGTTTTAATGTTCCCTCATTTATTTAGAGCAGGTATGTTTGTATGGAAGCTATTCCTTATTTTTAAGTGTTGAATTGTGAGGGTTTCACTGAAACTCAGTGAGTGTGTGAACATGACTAATTCTCAGACTTCTGTCTTTTGAACACTTACCTTCTCCTCTGGCTGAAAGAGTATTTTGTATATGCTCCAGTACCATACTAAACTGACAAAATGAGACACGCAAGATTCATAGACCTTGGCTGCTTAGATAGTCAAGCAGTAGCAGAAAGATTCCAGTTGAGATAACAAAAGAAACAATTGAGAATCAGTGGTTAGCCACCAGCAGAATATTGTGATATATTTCTAATACTCTACAAAGTTCCGATGCTCTCAAAATTAGTGGAGTTGAGGATTCTATAATCCTGGCTTTTCGGGTATAATGACATTTTTTTTTTCACTGAGAGAGTAATTGTAAAACCATATTAGAGCACACATCTGATAAAATGACCTTCAATTTTGTGCGTCTTATTTTGTTATGCTCAGGTTCCCATGTTGTTGCAGAAGTATAGAGTTCTGGGAAGCTATTTGAAGTTACAAGAAATTCTGGCTAGAATATTAATGAAATTAGGGGAATAAATCCACAGATAACCAACCCATCCTTCAATTTCTAAAAAAAAAAAATATATATATATATATATAAACTAACAATAGGAAAAGGAGTAAGAGAATTTTTTGCTGCTGAAACAACTTTGGGTGTAGTGAGACCATCATGCATTTTTTATAAATACAACCTGGAACATTTATCAAATCATCATGTTTCCTGTACTGAACACTGAAATAAATATAAAATATTTTTATGTTCATTGATATGCATAAAAATTATTTTAAAATATCTCAATACCTTGTTTAATCTTTCTTAGTGTCAAATAATAATTCCTGTGAATGCATCAGATGCCACTGCTTGCGAGAGAAATGCGTTAATCTAAAAAGTTGGTAGATATCTTTTCCAGAAATTCCTGTCAGAAATATTATAGAAAACTTGTGGCTTTTGAGCTAGTTGATGACATCTAATTTCTTACTTAGAAATTTGTTTAAAAAGTGAAATTTTTAATGCCACTCTTAAAATGGTGTAGACTTAATCTTAACTTCATGAAAATTTTAAAGAAATAATCTGTCTGTGGATATGGTATAACTGAAAGATCATACTCAGGAAATTACAAATTAATTTCTTATACTTGCATCAAGTCATACCTGTACCAGTTTTGCCACTAATGTGCTGTTAAATACTCTAGGAAATTCTGTCTCAATATTCATACTAAACAATGTGGGCTGCTTCTTCTGTCATTATTATATAAATCATATTATAAATAAAGAATTCACATTTCCAGTCTACTCAATCAGTTTTCAAGATACCAGTGTTATCAAGTTTGAGATCTACTTTGTTGTAGCCCAAAGGTGCGTGACAGTGTAACATTCATCATGCTTTTATGTCTTACTGATTAGAAAAATAAAATCCTTTTGATATTATAGAATCTTCAAATAATGTTTGCTATAAAGGAACATAATTTTAAGAGAACAGAATACAAATAGATCTGTCATTGGTGAAATGAACTTAACCCCATTAATACTGTGATATTTGATTGCCTTCTCTGATAGGCTCAAATGATGATGCTAATGTATGAAAATAAATCACTAATTGTGTACTCTGTGACGTTAGAAAAATGCCTTCAAATGATAATAGAATAAGTATTTAAATAATTGTGGAATTTTTGCCTTTGTGACTGAAGCAAATTAAGCTTGACTGGAAAATCCCTTAAGATCAGTCATCATGTTACTGCAAGGAATTGCAGGAAAAAACATGTACTTGCTTGTAGTCTCTCAGGATGTCTTAAACGTCAAAGATTGGACTTCGTTGTTTGGTTTTTTTTATCATTCTCACTGTGGCATACTCTAGCTTTTATTCATCAGACCTTTGTCAACATTTTCAGTTTTCCTGACTGTAAGTGGTCGTACTATCTAACTATTAACACATTACTCTTTTTGAACAGCAATTTCTTGCTCACTCTAGGTTAACTTGACTCTAAGAATGGTACAAAAGTAATTACTAGGTTATTCATTTATCAAAATCTTCGTTTTTAATGTAATGGCTTCAATATTCAGAATGAGGGCATAGAGTTGACGCTCAATTTTAACATTAAAAAAAACATGCCAACAACAACTAACAATAAACTACAGGCCAGGCACTTCATAAATCTAACGTTTTATTGTTATTATCATATGAAGGTCAAGTAAGTTTATAAATCAATAAGGCACTGTACTGAAGTTTGATTTTTTATGCATAATTATATCTACAGATGTGGTGTACTGCAGCTTAGGCACACGTGTGGGGAGAAAGTTCTGTAGATGAATTTGTTCTGAGCTCCTTGCTGTGATTATATATTAACCATGAAGCATCATGCTTATGCAAATACATCACAGCCCTATTAGTGATATAGCATAGCATATTTGGAATAGTATTATGAGCTACTGGGATATGGTATAATCCTTGGCTAAATTTTCAAAAGCAAAAGCAAAGTAGATCTGAGATTTCTTTTTATTTTTGAAACCTGTTGTATAGTTGTATTCTTTGTGCTTATTTCATGCCTTCAGCTCTAAAATAAATCTTTGTCCCAGTTAGCATGATTATTTTTTCTCCACTCAGTGAAAAGTAGGTGAGGATACTCTGAATCAATGGCAAGAAACTAAAATATTTGTTCAGAGCATGCCTGAGCTCTCTTTGAGAATTCTTTAATATTTAGAGAATTTTTATTGTGGATTTTGAGCATTCTCTTTTCTAAATATACTGAGGCTATATTTAGCACTTTCTTTCTATTCAACTATATGTGATTAATTGAAATATTCTGATTTACATTCTGAAATTCAATTTATTAAATGAAAATAAGCAGAATACTTAGAAGCGAAATGTTTCATTACACAGATTAATTCATGTTGTTGTCCAAAAACTATAAATGAGTTACATATGGAAATAAGGATTATAGCTAAAGTAGAAAATAAAATAATAAAAAAAAATTTTTTTTGGGAAAAAAAATCACCCCTAAAAGATGTGTGGAGTCTGTATGGATTTGAGAGAAAGAGAGGGCATATGTGAGTGTAAGAAAATGAAATTTTATGATTTTAAATTGCTAAGGACACATCATCATCTGGATGTCACATCACAGGACAGTGAAGAGATGGGCAGTCATTTTCTTGTCCAGCCAAAAATTATTGAAGGAATTATTAAAAGGAAAAGCATGATAACTTTCTCTGTACTTTTGAGTGTAAAATCATGCTTTTCTGAAGACTTCTGTGTCCTGGTACCCGACATTAAGAAAACAATAAGATCAAATAATAATTATTATTAATAATTATTTGTGTAGACACTTGATAAAAGGCTGCATATTCGTGTTTCAAGTAACTCTTGGGAAGCAAACTGAGAGAATGCACGCCTCAGAAAGATAAGCAACTTTCCTATATTCTATAATACCAGTAATAATTAATAACAAAAATAGTAATAAGAAAGGGTGAAATTCCTAGGTTTGAAGATTACAGAATAATAGTTGACTCAGCTCAGTCAGCTAAAGTTACTAAAGTTGATTTTTTCATTTGGCTGCACAAAATCTATTTCGTATATTTAGGACAAAGAAACAAAAGTGAATTCTGATGTGAAATGATACTTTTGACAAAAAGAAGCACCAAGTTTTTCCATTAGTATTGTTGTAGGAAGGTCTAGATAGTTAAAAGCTGACAAGAAGTCCTATAGTCCTATAATAATTTTATCATTTCACTTGAAAATACATGATGGTTAAAACATTTCTAAGTATTCTAGATATTTTTCAAATCCTGATGGTCACCAAAATAAGTCAAAAATAAATCAGACTTTCAGATTTTTGTTTGTTTCCTTTGTACACCAAACACTTAGCCTCTGAGGGATATTCAAACTGAAATTCAAGAATTGATAAAATAAGTGCATATCCAAATACACAGTTGCTTTATATATATGTATTTCTATTTACAGACTGTCTGTATTTATTGGGGAAAATGTGTGAAAATAAAATCTTGTTGTGCTGTACTCCATATACTCAATATGTTAAATATTTGAAGAATATAATTACAGAATACTATCAAAAAAAAAAAATATTGGAAAATAGTGCTGCTATAGTTCTTCACTGAAGAAAAATTTCATATCAACTGGTGGTAAAGCCAGTACGAGCAAAGAAGAAAATAGAACTCTAAATTTGAAAGACCTTGCAGAGGCACATAGCAGTTCCTTCAAGAAATCCTTGAAAAAAAACTCTTAATGAAGATAAATTTTAAATGTGCTTTCTGAAAATAAAGAAATAAAGAAATAAATTCCTCTACTTGTTTGGCTGGTTTTGCAAATATTACTTGTAGTTTAGTAAGCCTAGTATATTTGTTATGTAAGTAAGTCATCACTTTCTGTAACAAAGAACGCTTCTTTTGAATGACTGTACTGCTCATTTGTTATTGAAAACACATCACATTTTTGGGCAACATTGGTTATACACATAGTGGTCAATGATGTTGAGTTGTGAATCTTAATAGTATATTATATATATTATAAAATGCTTCATTTTCTTTGTTATTACCTTCCAATCAATTAAAGTTTTGGTGAATAAAAACACTCCCTAGTCTTCCCTAGGATCTGAAAATATTCTAGGAACTCCTGCCCTTGGTGAAGATGTGGACATGATGATGGAAGAACCTCCTGGGACCTGGCAGAATGAATGCCATTAGAAATTTCAGCTCTACATTTCCTGTCATGGGGTGACCTTTAAGGAGCTGTAGAGTATTGGGGCAGACAGGTGAGTTCCACAAGGGCAATAATTATCTCTAAGTCAGTGTGGTGAAATTCTGAATTTCCACTCTGCAAACTAAATTCTACTTTATTCTTGCTTTTGAAGAATAAGCAAGTAATATTGTGCTTTGAAATTCTCTTCACCTTACAGCTCTGGAGAATAGTATTCATTTTTATTACCGAAATAACATAGTAAGAAAATAGGCAATAATTACCATGTAAAAAATAATCTTATGACTTATTCTGTGCTTTCAGAATACAGAATAAAGGAACTCTTTGTCTTTAAAGGCTAGATAGACAGATACTTAATAAGATAAAATTTGATTGAGCTTAATTCCTCTGACTTAAATAATAAAATTTAAATATTTACTTAAAATCTTCATTTTCTTGGACAACATTTTTGTCTTCCATATTTGAATCAATATTTAAGGAAAGTGGTATGTGGTATAAATGGTAAGTGGTATAAATGACTGGTAAAATATTTAATGATATATTTTTTTTTTTCCAGAATTTAAATATGAAAGTTCTGAAAGGAGAAATAAAATAATATTAAAAACATTTATAAAATAACTGATGAAACTAATTTTTCTCTTTCTCTCTCTCTCTCTCTCTCTCTTTTTATTTTTTATTTTTTATTTTTTAAGCATAGAAATACAAATAAATGAAAATTCTGGTGTAAATGTCATTTTGCTGTCCTAGAAAATTATATCTCCATTCAAATTGAAGTATTTTGCTTCACTGTTAACTGAAGAGAGCCAATTTTCTTTCCTCTTATATTAATATAATAAATTTCAAATAATAAACAATATTCTAAACTAAAGAATAACAGGAATAGAACATTTGTTAAAAGCTTTTATAGTTACTATATGCATTGATGCTTGTTTGTACCTTACTGGACCTTTGCATTTTCCCTGAGTTTTACAACAATTTTCTTGAGAAAACCTTTCTTGCCAACACTTGAATCTGTGCTATAACAGTCTCCTTGACTTCTTTGACAAGAAAGTGGACTATAGCATCTTCTATCAAGCTAACCTGAATCTTTTGCTACACCTTGGCTTCAGTTTTCCCAAGAACTTTTTGCATCCAGCATTAATGGTGTCCAAACTAAATGTCTTGACAGCAGAGCACAACTTAGTGGACTGAAGATTGGATCAAAGTTCTTGAAACAGAATAATATTTTGGAAATGTATTATGGTGTTAAAACTTGTTCTACTCTGAAATGCGTGCTCAAGTCCTCCAGATTGTGTCCTTAAAAATGTTTTCGTTTGCTCTACTTTACTTGTTTGAAGTCCACTACAGAAAGTAGTACATAGTTTAATGTTGATGTTAGTCCTATTATCTCTTTCAAAGGGTTGATTTTATTACTAGTATTGAGATTACTGTGTGTTTTATCATTTCAAAATCTTCTGTTGGTAGAGGGAGAAAAACAAAGCTATGCCATCTTACTGAAAGTTTTTCCTTGAAGCAGACCAAAATTAACAATTCTTTTTTTTCTTTGTGTGTGTGTGTGTGTGTGTGTGTGTGTGTGACAGTAGGGATACCCAGCATGGGATGAATACAAGAACAACATATTTTTGTGATCAAAATATCGTTGGAAGGTTTTGTATCATTATTTTCTCAGCATATTTTCAATGGTACTCTTCACTGTAAATTATGTTGCCTGTTTGTTTTGTAGCCAGAGCACTGCAAAATATCCCTGTGATCATTCTGATGCATAGCTTGTAAAGTCCCTGAAGCGATACAGCAATAGCCATTGCTGCTACGTAGATTGCTACAGATCTGCATTTGTAATGTGTGTACACATTGCATTTGAACTGTTGCCAAAACTACCTCACAGTCCTGCAGAATGGCTCTTAAATTAGGACTGTTCCACAGGTCTGCAGCAGTTTTCTTGTGGTGCTAGTTGTTTCTTGTAGAGATGGAGAGTAATCACTCTTACTGCAAACTGAGATAAACTCTCCACAGTAGCTGAAAGTAACAGCTTAACTGTGCAAAGAAACGTTGATGACATTCATTTTTAAAACAAGAATGTTACTTCTTAGCACTCCCAGATATGTAAAATATGTTCTCTAATTTGGACTTCATTATCAACAAGAATATTTGAGTAGATCATCTTCTGAATAATTCACAGTTATATTTTACAAAATTTATCATACTGCTAGTAGTAGTAACACCGTTTCAAATCAGAAAATCACATCTAGTATTCTAGAAAGTACAACTGACAGCTACAAAAAGGAAGCTCTGTCCTAAATTTTGAATAACTGCAGATAATTTAAACATAAATAAGATGATCTAGGAGAATACTGCAATGGAACTTTACTAATATTTTTTAAAATGAAGAGTCTTGGCATATTTGTTTATTTTCAACATTTGCAAATGTTAATGTATTTATTAATATTTTATTAGCAATATAAAAATCAAAATAGATAAATTATATGTATAGAAAATGGGAATATCAATTGTAGTGAAAAAATATGTAGATAATTAGATTGCATGAACAACTAAGTCATTATCAGTAAGAGATGTAACTGCCTACTATTTTTATGGTTGAGCATAAAGTAAGAAGATAACAAGAATATGGAATAAATTGAATCAGAAGAAAATGGAATAAATAATAGTAACAAAATAACAGAAACTTATGTATAGTGTGAAAAAAGCTCCAGCTGTCAGAATACAAAGAACCATTCATATGTAGACCTCAATTAAGAAAAGATTAATCTGGAAGACACCTACTAGATCCCAGTGTAAGAAAAAGAAGTAATATACTACACATTTTACCTATATCTTAATGTTGTGTTTCCTGAAATAAAAATCCTGATTTCTAGTAAGAAATGGCCTGATAAATAAATATTGGGTGTAAATCGAAAATAACACTGAACATTTGCAGAATAGATGTGGGCAGTCCACATGAGTATGTCTTAACCTATAAGTTTTATCTGCGCTGTGTAGGAATTCTCTTATTTCATCCCAGTGAAGAATCCGCAATGCTATCTTAGCACAATTCTGAACTTACACTACGGTTTATAGATATGAAGAAGATAACACATCCTTGTAAAGACTGTGCTATTACATCTACATTCGATTTTATTTGTGCTACCATGACAACACTGATCATGAAGGTATTTCAGAGGTAGCTGTATATTTTTCTTTGTTAATTAGCTTAGAAATGAATTATTTTACAGCATTTACACTTACTCCACTAGTAGAAACACAAAGTCTTGAGAAAGTAGACCAAAAAGAAAATAAAAGAATGTATGCAAACTCTTAAAGAAGACTAGAAACAGGACATGTGAAAATACAAAGTGAATTGTGTCCACATAAAACATGAACATGGGCAGATTACTTTTTCTTCTTGTCAGTAAAAAGTCATTCTCAAAGTAATGAGTACTTTTAGGTAGCTGGACAATGATGTGTTTATCCTCTGACTGTAATTGTCATGTGTATCACTCTGGATTTGTACATTCTTCCACTGATTTTTGATCACAAAGTTATTCTTCTACCTGTCTTTTTTTAGGAAAAGTAATGATATTATTGTTAAAACAAATTGCTAAATGTTGTTGTGCTTATAATTCAGAAGCTAATGAATATTTCTCGAAGTGAAATGCTTATGAAGAGGTCTGATATTTTCTTTTTTTTCTTTTTTTTTAACTTGCTTTTAATAATTGTAGTGAAAATGCTAAATCACAGTTTGAACCAGTGATTGAGCTCCTGGTAGGAAGGCAGGGCATAAGTTCTTGACTTTCTGTCTATGGAGGAGGTAGAACTTGGAAATCCAGACTGAAAAAAATCAGGCCTAGAATCAGAGTATAACGGAATTATAATAATGGAATTTACTTATATTTTTTCTTATGCACTTCATATATAATTTTTTTCTTTTTCTCTTAAAGGATCCAGGGACTGTACTTTTTTATGTGTGTATATATATATATATATATATATATGTACAAAAAAGATTAATTACTCCCATGTACATTGGATTTATTATATTTCTCCAAAGCAATTTAAGATGCACTGAATAATATTCCCTTTAAAGTTCTAGAAGAACTTTCATAATAAAAGTTGCTGCTGAAATTCATTTTCATACATATTTACAGGAAGACTTCTTTGATGTCTTATGCATTCCCTTGCCTATAAAAAAAGAGGGGGGAGGGGAGTAGGGAAACAGTGGACCTTGTATTAATTTTAACAACACTCTACCTCCTCTCCTCTAACTTCAGATCTCATATATCTTTTATGAGCTCTGGGCATTCTGCCATAATAAAACTGCGTAATACTAAAATTCTAAAATCATTCAATGACTTCTTATTTTTTTTATAACATAGTCAGCTCAAAGTGACATTGATCGTGACACTTAAGAAGCTGGTTTGAATGATTCTACTCTTTTAATGTTACAACATGTAGTTCAATATCCAAAGTTCTGAACTTGGATAATTAAGGTACTCAATTTTCAGAGGAATTGCTACATCCACTTGCTGTTAATAATTGTAGTGGAAATGCTAAATCACAGTTTGAACCAGTGACTGAGCTCCTGGTAGGAAGGCAGGGCCAACCCAGGGGAGCTCAGGTGCATGCAACGCACCTGAGTGACTGGAATGAGTGAATCCTGGCTCCACCCCTACCCAGTCCTCATTTAAGGGTTGGCAGTGAGAGGCAAAACTATCTTTCTGGAGATCCCTGAATGCCTGAAGGCTTCTGAAGGTAAGCAGTGTTTTTCCTTTATTTTTTGTTCCCAATATCATCATGTTTGAGTGAATTCCCTGTTGCTTCAGCTTGGAATCTTGCTGCTGTGTTGATATTATTTTGCTTTCTACTGTGTTACAGTTATGTTCTTTGCAGCTTAGCTTTGCTAAGTGTAGGCCTTACATTTCATTAAGAGTTTTGGGAGGAAAATGAAATACTGAAATGTATTAGATAGTAGATATGGAAAGTTGCACAGACTTTAATTTAATGGAAATGCTTTTTGTTAATAATCTCCATAGACTTTTTTTTTTTTTTTCTTCAAGAATAAAACTCAGGATTTCTAGCAGATTACTTCTCTAATACTCTGTAGTTTTTATTAGATAGTATCTCTGCTTAGGTCTCTATAATCTTTTCAGATTGAGATAATGCTTTTGAACATCTTCCTACTACCACTAATTTAAAGATATCCCATGATCTCTGAGATTCTGATCAAATGAAGCAAGTAAAACTAAGCTGACTCAAATCTTATACAGGAAATTTTTTCTTTTTTCCTAATGTAGGTGTTTGTAATGAAAAAGTGTACATCTCTTTTAGAAAGAGGAAAAATAGGCATTTTAGGGGAATTATTTTAACATAAAAATACTTCCATTATGCGTTGTCCTACAGTCACGCTTCTTTCTGAGAGGCTATGCCTGGAGTTAGAATCATAGAATTACGATCTTTGGAAAAGACCACTGTTTTACTCTAGTCCAACTGTCAATTTAAAACTATTGTGCCTGCTAAACCATGTTCCTCAGTACCATATCAATTCTTTCCTTGACAGGCTGTGGGGACTCCACCACTTCCCTGGGCACTGCGTTCCAGTGCATTAGCACTTTGAGATGTCTTTCCTAATATCCAACCTGAATTAAATTCTTATGGTTTAAATATTTGGTTTATTTATTTATTAATCCCTTCCAGGATGACAATTCTACTAAAAACAAAACAAACAACAACAAAAAAAAACAACAAAAAAGAACCTTAGTTTTTGCTAATTTTTAACTTTCAACTGAAGTACAATATAATTCATTGAAACTTATATTAAAAAAAAATAATAATTAAGTACTTACCCTAAATATGGCTGCAAGTAAACTGCTCTAAATCTATTCCAAAGAAGACTGTGGAAGATGTCTTAATTTTGAACTGCAAACTTAATCAGTAACCCAATATTAGCCCCTGAATTAATCAACTCATATGGTGGAGTCAAAAGCACAATTATTAGAATACAGTGAGAGAGCTTTAATATACTTCTACTGAAAACACTAAATACATGGTTTTCAAAGAAAAATAAAGGCAGTGATTTCATTACTTCAATCAAGGAAAAGTGTTAATCTTCCTTGTCTACTTTCTGTTGCATAAATGAACTGAGGGGGGAAAAAATGATTGTATGGGAATTGCTAGGTCAGGGCCTGAACCAGTGACTAAGCACTAGGTGAAAAGGTGTGGCTAACCCAGGGAGCACAGGTGCAAGTGATGTACTCATTTGACTGGAAGATCATTCAAGGTTAGCAGCTGTGGGAGCAGCATCTCGATTTGGAGACTGTGCCCTTCTTGAGTCCTTACCAGCCTTTGGAAAGTATCAGCCATTTTTTACTTTACAGCTTTCTAAACTAAGTCTTGACAAATACCTTTATAAGCATGTTCCTACCCTAGTAGGAGACACTATTATTGTTTTTCTATTGCTGTACAATGATGAACTGAATTTGACTTTGAAGAGTGGGGTAGTGGTGGGTGGTGAAGAGGGGAAAATCAGATAGTTTACTTTGTTCTTCTTAATTGTTTCTGTGTTATAATCTTAGAGTCTTGTTTTTTTGAAGTTGGCCCAGCAACACGAACAACCAAGGAAGAGTAACATTAGAAAATGTTATGTAACTCAATTCCAATTGACTGAAAATGTAAAAAGGAGTTCTAAGGCATTTTCTTTGCTTATATTCTCCACAGGATCTTTTTCAAATTTCTTCAGTGCTTCGTTTCCAAAAAGTGTCTGCTATAAAACTGTGAAAGAGAATTCAGTCACAGGTTTCTGAATTGCAGTATCTAGTGAAAGAGAAATTAAATGTTATATGAATCTTCTTCCATTGTCAAAGGCACAAACAGTAACTTTTCCACAAAATGAAGTTAACAAAAGTTCAAGGAGAAACTTGGGTCTGGCAACAGAACTGCTCATCTAAGAAATATGGTATCTAGGTTAAATTCTCTCATGTGCTATAGGCCTGACCTTGAACAAAATACCTAGTGGCATTTTTCTTGCCTACTGATACTGGTCTGAAAACTAGGCAGACAGACTAGCCAAACTTTCTCAATTCTTCTAGATATACCTAATTACTGCAGAACAACTTAAGCACAAAATTTCTTCCACCTACTTTAGGGTAGGATGAATCACCTTTAGAGATAGCTTACTTTCTTCCAAGTAGTTTGGAAAATATGCTTAAAATAAGGCAAGACATAACTCACTTTTTAATAGTTTATGCTTTTTGTTCACCTCGTATCTATAGAATGAGTACAGTGGAATTTTGTTTCCTTATTAATTTACTAGGAAAATAGGTTATATTTTTTTGGTATTTAAATAATGGAAGATTGGAGTGAAAAATGTATAACAGACATGCGTAAGATTAGTACTTGTACTGAGTTAAGAAAATCAGTTGTTTATAAAACAGATTTCTAATACTAATATAATCAACCTTTATCAGGACACTATCTCTAGTGCCATCTTTTGGATTCTCATAGTCATTCAGAGATCAGCTTTGGGACCTGAACTGTTCTGAGGAAAAAATGAAAGGCATGATAGCAATAAATACTAGCCAGCATTCAGATGTTGATAAACCTGATTTGTTGCAGCTGTTAGTGGTGTATACATCAGAAAATCCAGTTTTAAATGCAACAGGTGTCTATCACTGAAAATCAGTGTTCTTTTATTTATAAACAATAAAACAGGTATCAGTCATAAATTTCTGCCCAGAAGGAAGTTAAATAATTTTTTTTTTAAGCAAAAAAAAAAAAAAAATTGGGCAACAACTGAGGGGAAACAGAAGTTTCAACATAAGTTCTTGGCTAGTTGTATCAAAACAAAATGGAGGCTTGATAACTTCCAGCAGGACAATTTTATTACAGCCTATGAATTGAAACTGCAAATGTTTGTTTATTCATTTAATGCTATTATTTCTATTATTTTAGAATTGTTCTCATCATTTAGGGTGGTTTATAATTGCAGAGAAATTCTGTCAAGATTCTTTTATGCCTTTTCTCACTGGAGGAATTGTTCTTTCTGTCAGAGGGCTGTATTTAAGGCTTCTACGTGTCTCTCATGGATGGAAAAGTCTCTTCAGGTTTGTGAAGCAAGTTTGTCAGGGAAGAGTAGTTAGATTAGAAAAAGCTTCAAGGGTAAATCCATGCCACTGATCATCTTTATCATGCAAGTCTGACAGTAGTCAGCTTTACTGAAGGCAGAATGACTTAACACATTTCAGGACTTTGAGTACCTTTGAATCCAACAGTACCCACTGTCATATCCATTCTTACCTAAAAGATGTCATCCAAAGCTGAGATGTTTATTTAGCCATGGCATAAGTTCATGACTTTCTGTTTATGGAGGAGGTAGGACTTGGAAATCTAGACTGAAAAAAATCAGGCCTATAATCAGAGTATAAAGGAATTATAATAATGGAATTTACTTATATGAAGAGCATAAGAAAAAATATATAATTTTTTTTCTTTTTCTCTTAAAATGTGCTCAGATCCAGGGTGTCTTTTAAAAAAAAAAAAACAAAAACAAAAACAAAAAAACAAAAACTGATTCTTTTCAGAGTGTATATTATGAAATGCTTGAATGTATTATAATTTCAACTGCTTTTGAGATGATCTAGTTTTTTGACAATAGCTATATTTTTATTCTCACAATATTACTGTTTTTTCCTCATCTTCAGGATTGACTCCAAACTTCTCCTGTTTTCAGTGGAAATTATGTACTAGTTCTGAGTTTTCTTGTATGTGCCTTACAAATTATATGTTTTAGAACATTTAAAAAAAAAAAAAATCCAGTGAGCAGAAGATGGTATGACTTTTTCTTCATTCTTTGCAGGAGGGTTAGTTCAAAAGACTGGAAGAGTATTAATGGTTACCGTATTTCAATGTGTAATAAGGAAGAAAGTCATGTGGGATGCACTAAATGGCAGTGTCACTGCCTGGGGTGAACTACTCTCTCTACTCTGTAAGACTCTTACAACAGCTTGGGTTAAGTTAGAAGTGTGTTATAAGCAGTCTCATACTACTCATACTTTATTTTTTTCCTTTAAATTGTGGCTAGAATATTCCCCACAATCCTGGCATTAATTCATTAGATGGATTTTCTTTTTTCTACAAACAGGAAGAAAGAATGTGAAAAAGCTTTACACTTTCACATGCATATATTCCCTTATAACAGCTTTCAGTTTCATACTAACTCACCAGCAGGAATGAAACATTAGAACAAACTGTGGTCTCACAGGAGCCTTCAGCATTCCAAGACAATGAATAGTGCTGTACAAACAGATGGATATCCTTAAGTCAGTGTGCATCAGTTTTCACTACAGCATCATTTCTGGTCTAGTCTTCCTCAAGGTGGAGTCCATTAATATATTTTGTCTGATTATTGCTTGGATTCATTTTGCTTTGTATCTTTGTGCCATACTGATGCAAAGTAAATTAGACAAGATATAGTATACATATTTCCAAAAGGAGTACAAGCAAAATGAACTAACATAAGTTGCCAGTCTTGCTGCTGGCTCACCCATATTAGCCATTCTGCTTGAGAAAGAATTTCCCGCTAAACAAGGGCAATGCCAATCAGATGAATATGTTATTATAATAATCCTTATTTTTCTCTTTTATTCTAGTACTGTATGTTGTGCAGTCAATGCACTCTTCTGCTGCAAACAAAAACACTTCTCGGTTCCTCACTCAATTGTCTAATCCTATTTGCCCTAACTTCCCAAAATTTATATTGGTTTCTAAAATGCCTTTATTCAATTTAGTATTGATTACATTCCTAAGTTAGGAACATTTACAGTGAATGGTGGCATCTGCTGTTGCTCTCTCTTTCTTTTCATACAGTGTAGGCTGAATTAGACAACAGTCAAGATGGGAGCAAAGATCTTTGCGTTTTTTTTTTTTTTTTTTTTTTAAAAAAAAAAAAAAAAACAGGAAAAGACCATAAATTAGAACAAGAAGCCAGCATGGCTCCTCAGGTAAATTTCAATCTGCTTTTTTTTTTCTCTAGCAGAATGTCAAGGACATCAGCTACACTGTGACTCCAGTATACTGTGTTTCTCTTCTGGTATTTTTACCACCCCAAAATTTAGCAAAATATAACAGGGCAGAACCAAAGAAACAATGTTACAAACAATTAGTATAACAATGCATACTGTTTCCTTTTATAAAAGGAAAAAACTGCAGCTAAGGAGGGGACGGCCAGCTTTCCAGCTGTCACTCAACTTGTCTGCAACTCGCAAGTACTTTGGAAGCCCCTGCTGCCTATCAGCCAGCACAAAGGATCCGATCTTTTCTGTTGTTAGTAACATAGCAAGCAACTATACAGTCATCCAAAGCTCCTGCCCTCTAACTACAAGGTACTGACCTAGCTAAAATGAAAACTTCAGTGAAACTTTCACGAGCTCAGGACCTAGACTGTGTCTCACTGCAACTGTGAGAACATAGTGACCACCTTTTTTTTTCTGAAATAATCTAATTAGCAGACCTATTTTTCCATTTGCACTACTTTAGTGTTACGCTTATGTAAGGTTGATGTATGTTTGTTTTGTTTTTTAATCAGGTAACAAGGCCTGCATGGAAAAACTCTGCATGTGTGAGAAAGAGCTTCTTTTATATTGGTGAACTCTGATTCATCCACTGACTTAAAAAGGAGGTTAATGTTTCAAAGGTTATACTCTTTCTCTTTTGTGGAAAGAGACAGATATGGGAGGAAGACTTCATAACTGCTTTTACTCTGTGTAAACAGAGTACACAAAAGAATTTTTAAAAATCATTGTGTCTTGTTGAACTTCTTTGAAAATTTGGCTGTAAATCTCAGAAGTATCTCCTTAGTATTTGACAGGTGTCCAATGTTCTACATGAAGATATATTCTAGGGAAATGAAGCAATAAGTGTTTTCATTGTTCTTTTTTTTTTTCAATTTTGAAACTTGTTTTTACTCTCATAAGCAAATGTTTTCCTCTTGTTTTCTAAACTGCCATGGGATAAAAATAAACCTCCATGAACTAAAAGAAAACAATATAGCTTCTAAGAGGCTGTTTGGTTTTTATTCAGACTCCTAACAGCTGCTACATTCTTCACTTGCTCTAGACATAATACGGCTATGTAGATCTTTAATAAAACAGCGAAGTTCCTTTTTTTCTTGTGTATATGTTTGGTTTCAGATTTTATTATAAGACTATCATTCTTCAGCTTCAGCTTGTTTTAATTTATACTGACCTGTATTGATAAAATTGTCTTTTAAAAATCAAGAAAGTAACAAACAGTATTTTCTGCTTCACTATATCCTACGTAGTTGTTTCCAATAAATATATGTATCTATTGCAGCTATTAAATTTTTGTGAAGCAACAGTAGTAAAACTCAGATCTTAGTCTGGAGTATAATAGTATCATAGAATCACCAAGGTTGGAAAATACCTACAAGATCATCCAGTCCAACTGCTTGTCTATCACTAATAGTTCTCACTAAAACTGTCATATTTGTCTCTATGGAATTTGTAATACAACATTTGAGGAAATGTCTCAAGTTTACCTGTTGCTTATTTTCTCAGCAGACATGGATTATGAACTGATTTCTTACATGATAATTTTGCATTAATTTGTGGGATTTCCTTCCTGTTCTAACGTATTGTTCTAATACTATTTCATAGTATGTCACCCTGCTCATCCTTCAACTCTATAAACCAAAGTCTGACTTAGAGTATGTCAGTCTTGAACTTGGAACATTTTGGAGCTACACTTATTAAAGAATCATCTTTTGTTATAGATGAGTTCACCTGTTATAAATGAAAAACAAATGGTATAGGATGATGCAAATAATTTGTTGGAAAGTCAGGTAGATATTATATAATGAGTTCTACACAGGGAGAGAAGATAGTTTTTCAGTTTCATCCAATTCTACTTTAACATAACCAAGACTCAGACCTTATCAGCTTGCCTTTCAGATTTTCCATTTCAGTGACGCTATTTTCCACAAGAAATGAAGTCAGTTGCTGTACTGTGAACTTGATTATGGAGTCTCAGAGCTGCTTGCTTCCATTCACAGATGCATCACTCACGCTTGGGGTGTCTTGCTTCTCTTGAGTTTGGCTATGTCTGTGAGTCCTTATTTCCTTTATGATGGGTGTTTCCAAAGTAAGGAAATCGGGTGTGTTGTATCTGTGAAACTGGGAAGCTTTCAAGACTTGTTTGTTTCTCTAGTGATTTGTTTCTGTCCTAATAATAATAATAACAGTGCTCCAGTATGTTATATGGCAGCTAAAAAAAAAATTGATGGTATTCCATCATCATCATTTTATTGCTAGATCTTTAATAGCATTTGTAATCTCTTGTCATCAGATAAATTTCCAATGGTAATTCCTGCTAGAAACTGGGAGAAATGTGAGATATAAAATTAGCTACCAAAGGAAGCCTGTACTACCTCAAAGACATGTTCCCCCTAAGATAAATTCACTCCAAATTAATACACAATTTTAAATTGAAATATGAAACTTATTTTTTGATAGCTTGTGATAGCTTGACAGTGATAAATTTTTAAAGAGAAAATGGATAGCTGAAAAACTTAAGTTTTGCAGACTAGTCATCTTATTTTTTTCTATTTTGCAAAGCTGATTTGACATCTCCAGTAACTG
>JAOWBP010002559.1:24895190-24901615 GCA_028571105.1 Tragopan temminckii | reverse complement strand
GTTGGACTCGATGATCTCTGAGGTCCCTTCCAACCCCTACAATTCTGTGATTCTGTGATTCTGTGATTCTGTGAAAAATGTATTATTTATGCTCTTGTATAATTCAGTATGTAATCTTATTTTTTTCTTTTTTTTTAATTATAAAGATGTGGAAAGTATAAATGAAACTACTCAAAATACATTGCACTTCCATACAAATGTAATTTGAAACTTATGAAATATTAATGCATGAAATATGGAGAGTTGTTTTCATGCTATACTGAAAAAAAATAGAAGTTCCTTCTCTGTGTTATTAAAGCTATGCATCATAGAGAATTTATTTTTGAGAAAATTCATAGAATCATAGAAAATTCAGTTTCTTCCATTCAAACATTTCCGGAATTTGTTTTCATGAGACGTAAGAAATTAGTCATAGACTTTTGTATGTAAATTTTAAATTGTTCCTACCAAACTAGATAATCTCATAAAATTAACCACCTGTATGAACATCAGTTTTAATATTTATTCACTGCATATAGAACTTGCATAAGCACCAATTTGGTAGAAACTGCTGTTTAGAGAGGGTAGCCTTTCCACTTATGTGTTAGAGCCTAACAGTGAGAGAATGGCAACTAAAGCAGAAGCCAGATAATTTTTTGTTTGTTTAAACATGATTTTCTAATTCCTTGCAGTGAGTTGTTTGCATTCCAAATTACATATTTAGTAGAAATCTTCATGTTTCTGTTTTGAAATGGGCAGCAACATAACTACACTGTATCTAAGAGAATTGAAAAATACTTTTTTGTTACAACGAAGACCCAAGGTTTTCTATAAAATACTAATTTTAAAATGTTCCCAATTTAATACAAAGCAAAAATGTTTGCAAAATAAGTAATATTCTTTCATGTACTAAATCTTTCTCCAGTTTGGTTCTGAAGTGGTAAGCATTTTGATTATAAATAGAAATAATTCTGAGTGTTTAAGCTGAAATTACTTTTGTATTATATGATAGCAACTAGGACTAAAGTAATACCATGAACAGTGCAGCTCACAAAATTAACACTGGTGATAAACAGTAGAGAGGGAATCAGACAGTCTAAATTCCTGCTCCAATTTAGGGGCAGATACAAATACAGATTTTAGATTGCCCCTTTGTGCTGTATTCTAACTTTTTAAGTTTTCAGAGATGTTGTATGTTTTTAACATGGGTAGGACCTGTCTCACCTGCAGTAAATGTTTCTTTCAAAGTAGCCTTCTATGGTAGCCTTCTATGATGTCATCACTGGCTGAGTAGATGAGGGGAGAGCAGTGGATGCTGTGTACCTTGACTTCAGCAAAGCATTTGACATCATCTCCCACAACATCCTTGTTATGAAACTTAGGCAGTGTGGGATAGATGATTAGACATTAAAGTGGATTGAGAAATAGCTGAGTGGCAGAGCTCAGAGGGTGGTCATCAGCAGTGAAGAGTCTGTTTGGAGGCCTGTAACTACTGGTGTTCCCCAAGGGTCAGTGCTGTTTTTGGTCTTGTTCAGCATCTCCATCAGCAAGCTAGAAGGGGTAGAGTCCACCCTCAGCAAATGTTGCTGATGGTGTAGAGCTGGGAAGAGTGTCTGACACACCAGAAGGCTATGCTACCCTTCAGTGTGACTTGGACAGACCAGAGTGTTGGGCAGGGAAGGACCTGATGAGGATCAACAAGGGAAAGTGTAGAGTCTTGCACCTGAGGAGGAATAACCACATGCATTAGTATAGGTTAGGGGATCCTCTACTGGAGAGGACTCCTGTGGAGAAAGACCTGCGTGTTCTTGTGGAAGACAGATTGTCCATGAGTCGGCAGTGTGCTCTTGTGGCCAAGAAGGTCAGTGGTGTCCTGGGATGCATTATAAAGAGTGTGGCCAGTAGATCAAGGGAGATGATCCTCCCCTTCTTCTCTGTCCTGGTGAGGCCACATTTAGAACACTGTTTTCAGTTCTGGGTTTTCCTAGCAGGAGTCCTACTGAGGGCCACAAAGAAGATTAAGGAGTTGGAGCATCTTCTATATGTGGAAAGACTAAGTAACCTGCATCTGGTCAGCCTGGGGTAAAGAATACTGAGAAGGGGGTCTGATAAATGTTTATAAATATCTAAAAGGAGGTGGGAGGCAAATGGATGAGGTCAGGCTCTTCTCAGTGATGCATAGCAATAGGATGAGAAGTAATGGTTTCAAACTTGAACTTAGGAAGTTCCATACAAACGTGTAAGAACTTCTATACAGTATAGGTACTGGAGCACAGGAACAGATAGACCAGAGAGGTTGTGGAGTCTCCTTCTATGGAGATATTCAAGACCCATCTTGAATATGACCTACTGTAGGGTGCCTGCTTCAGCAGTTGGACTCAATAATCTCTTGAGATCCTTTCCAACTCCTGCAATTCTGTGATTCTGTGATTAATTTAAATGGACTTGGAAGAAATACTAGTTATGAAGACAGGAATACCAAAAAGAAGCAATTAGAGAAATAAAAAAAATGAAAGTTATCTTGCAGTAATCGCAGGTAAAACATATGCATAAGATATTGTAAATATATTTACTTATTGTGATGAGAAGAAAATCTCAAGAACACTACCTAGAAAAAAGATGTGCATTGCAATAAGGTACAAGGTAGCATCTCATTTCTTCCTATCATCCAATTAATGTTCTTCACAGAATCTTTTCGTAGTTGCCTTCATCCCTCTAAAGGCTGTGAGAACAGAGAACATAACCAGTTTGCATGTCTTCAGACTAAGGTGGTAAACAAAAGAAATACAGAGTCTGGGGAACTCACTGTAGGCACTTGGAAATGTTTGTGTGAGAGGAACAGGAATGAAAAAGGAGGAGAAGGGACATGAGGTTTTAGTGTGGATAGTAATGCAGGTTTGGTGATAGTTCTGCTCATGAGAAGGATGTTTTATGTGTGTGGATACACAATTGTTGCTGCTTAGCATGGATTATCTCTTTACAGCATAAGGGAAGGAATGTGAAGTGGCGTAGAATGGTCTCTGAACATTTGGCATTCAGCTCTCAGGACTGAGCGAGGACTTTTAGTTCAGTAAATCAGAGGACTTGCAGTGTCAGGGACCTGTGTAACAGGGTGTTATGCAAGTGGGCTGTCAATGAAAGAAGAAGGATTAAGGAATTAGCTGATGCACAGTTCAGGAGTCCAGGAGTTTTGCAGTGTGAAATGGTGATGGTGAGTTAGAGCAACTTGAATTGTGTTCTCAGGACGTAAAGACTGTGATCTTTCAAGTACCAATCATCTTCCTCTAAGTGCTCAATTTCATCAGATCTTTGCTAACTTCAGTGAGAACTGAAAGCAATAAACTGCTCTCAGGTTTGAGCCCTTCAGCGGCACCACAGCTTCTTGGACTGTTGTGCTTCTGTCAAGGATTTTTAAAGACAGCGATGTGTTAGTGGAAACACTGCAGTGAAATTACTTTGTATTGTTTAATCTCTTTTCACAGAAGTATTAAATTTGGAGTCTGATTTTGATGTTACTTGGAATAAAGCAGAAAGGATTAGGGTGATGCCAGTGGAAGTAATTAATTTGCTTTGTGAATAAGCAATTGTCATGATTATAATTATTTTTCTAAAATCTGTTCAGCATGAGATGAAGGCTGAATTCCTTCTACCCCTACACCCCACCTCGCAGCATTTGACCACAAAAACCAAACAAGTTATTTATGCATTTCAAACTTGTTTATTACTGTTTTGGCTACTTTGTCCCCTTTTTGCAGCATAAATTTCAATATAGGCAGGAGCATACATGAACCTATTGAAACCTAACCTTCCTGCATTCTCAGAGCACTTAATTTGGATGCTATTGGGATTATTCATTTCGGTATCCAGATCACGTTTTGAACTTTTTATCTATAAAAAGAGAGCAAGAATACTTCCTGATTTACCTGCTGGACGAGGGAGTACAGTATTTATGTACTCAAGGTGATACAGATAACTAAATCAAATAGATCTTAGCTTTTCAATTTCTGTTTGAATAATAGGAGTTGGGACCAATAACATTATTGTTTGTTACTGGTATTTTATGCAACACAATCAGTTTTTGCCATAAAGAATTGATATTCCAATATGCAAACCATGGAAATTCAAGTTAATACAGGAAACAGACGGAAAATTATGAATCATTATCAAGATTGATATGACCTAAGTAGAAATTCTAAGTATGTTTCACTTTTTAAAATAATTATCTCAATTTTCAAATTATATTTTTCAAGAAATTGTTACAAATACTAGCACTTTGTGTTTGGATTCTTCAACATAATTCAAATGCTGCCACTTATTTCAGCAAGAGCAGGATTTTACTTACTGTTTTCAGCAAAATGCATAATTTTGTATTTCTATTCTGTTAAAAATGAATTTTAATTGTAATATATTTTCTGTCATGTTTTAGTATAAAATAGATATGTTGTGCATATTATTTAATTTTTAGATACCTGTAAATTTTTAAAAGTTGTGGTGTATGTTAATTGATGTAACATCCACTCTCATAATGTTTATATTTGAAAGCAGTATATTATAATAAAGCAGTTCAAAAGTGTTGCTAGCTAAAACAAACACAGTCTGGTGTTTCTAGAATAGTAATTTAGAGTTCGTATTTCTCAGAAGCAGAAAAAAAATTATCATGTACATCCAGTGAAGCCAAGATTTATTTTCCAAAATGCAACATAATCTGAAAAGCAAAAAATTTCAAGAAGGCTGTGGATGGGTGTAGGGAAAGATATCAGTCTGCATCTTTTCTAAAAGTAGGCAGATAATTGTGTTGGGTAGTCAGAGCTTTTAGCGATTAACCAATTGAAGTTTTTTGATGTCAAGCCAGAAAGTGATAATTTCTTACTGAGTAAACCTTTATTATTTTGCATAAAGAGTTTTTCCTTCATTTTATATCTGAATTAAACCGTCGTAATGTTGGACTACACCAGTCTTTTGGGGTAATTCCAGCCATATTATGGTGATCTAGATTTTTATATATATAACATATGCAGCTATGGTATTGTGTGTCCTACAAAGCTGTCCTAAAATTAAGTACTTAGTTTACTTCTGTAATGATATGTCTGGTTATGAGATTATCTGTTTCCAGAGCTTTGCACTGATGGTGTCGCGGAATCTAGTGTCAGACCAGTTCCAGCATCATATTTCAGATTTCTGCTGAGACTGAGGTTGAAACAGCAGTTGCAGACTTTTTTGAGATGGAAATTGATGACATGTAGTCCTAAGGAAATTGTTGGTTTATTTGTTTTTGTTTTGTTATTTGCTTTGTTTTAATTTCTTTGTTATTGCTTGGAAGATATTTTGGATCTTTAAGGATATTTTTGTACAAATTAAATTTGAAATTAAATGTAAAGGCTTTTTTTTTTTTTTTTTTTTTTTTTTTTTACAAACTTTAATGTCAAGAACAGTTAAATAGTTGCAAATAGTACATCTGTGGTGGCTCAGTCTAGTTTTTCACAAAAATTTTAAAATATAACTTTGTTTGAAATGCAGAAATGATTATTAGAGTACTCATTGCATAGATATCTTAAAAGTAAAAAAACAAAACAAAAAAAAAACAACAAAAAAAAACCAAAACAAAACAAAAAACTAAACAACACCTCGAGAACTCTGACAAATAAAGCATTAACTTGAGCTCTCTCAAACCTCTCAACTGGATTCACATTCCCAGCTTCAGAAAGCAGAGATCTGTGAAAGGTTTTAGGTCGTTTTTTTCTGATTTTGTTAGGAATATGGATTTTGTTCTTACTTTTTTCTGAAGCCATTATTTGTTTTCATACCTTCTTATGTTTTTACATTCTTCTGCACGTACGTAAGCACTTATGCCTAACTTAATCAAAACTTTGCATGTTGCTTAAGAAACCAAGCAGGATCTAGCAAGTTACAGTTGTCATAATCTCCAAATTGTTAATATGTCCTAAGTCAAACAATTCAGTTAAACTATATACTTGATAAAAATATCAACATTCATTATATTTAGCAATTTCTTAGTATTGTCTCTAGATCATACATCCTGATTATAAAAATTGTGGCTTTGTTTTGCTAATAGAAAAGTTGAAAAAAAGGGCATCTCAAAATCACCTAATATGTTGAGCTGCAGTTTAAAATGACCATGGCCTTTCCTTTCTTAAAAATGCATATTCACAAACTCTGAGATGTTTTCTATAGGATTATGTAGCTCATGGATGGCCTAATTTTTTATTTTTTTTTTATTTTTTGATCATACTTTTACGTTACCTGTAGAATAAGTCTGCACCTAATATTTTTTATTTATTCCTTAGCATATTTTTTGTTATGATGTCAGGGAACTTGAGTAAAAGGGCAAGGTTTAATATACACTACAAAAAAAATAGTGCAAAATACAATGTGGTTCATTAAATTTTTTAAGGTACATATTATGTAAGTGGAACGTAGAAATGTTT
>JAOWBP010002559.1:24880190-24890190 GCA_028571105.1 Tragopan temminckii | reverse complement strand
AATGTAGTGCTTTAGCTCATTGCAAGAAAATTAGTATGTGGCTTCAATCCTCCACAGGTAGGCATCCAACAATGGCTATTCAACCATACTGGTTGAAAACGAAGAAAACTAATGATACAAGGGCCAAACATATCTTATGAAACGCAACTATTTATAGACTTGTTTTGCCATAGGGAGGCTGGTGAACATGCTGAATAAGAATTACCTCAGTTCTGCAGCTTTCTATGTCTTTTAATGCATTCTGTTTCAGGGTCACTTTCAATCAATATTTCATTTACTTACTGAGATTGAATGGGCGCTCTGAGACACAGTGTGCTGTTTATCATACAGATTGGACACCTCATTCCAGACCCGAGATCTTTTCCTCAACGCTGGGAGCTGTCCTTTCAGCACCACAAAATTACCGCTTGAAGTTGCATTGCAGTTTTTTTCTTTATCACCAGGAGCTTTTCTTTCAGCACCACAACATTGCACTTAGACTTTTAACGGCTGCCTTCCTCCTTGCTCTGAAGACAATTTCGTCTACACTTCCAGTTATTGCTATTACCTGTAGGACTTTCAATCCTATTTCACCCTCGCCACCCTTCCCCCAGACAGTTTTAAAGTATCTATTTCTGTGGAAGTCATTTTTCTCATTGAATGATCAGAAACAAAGATAAATTCTAACCTTTAACGGCTCATTCCGACTCATTGCTTACAGTAGATCTAAGCTCTTTTTTCTGCTTATTCGACTCCTTCCAGCTTCCCATCACATCTGTAACACAGTTTTAAAATGATATTGCCACACTGCCATGCACAAGCCTACCTGCACAGTAGAGATAGATTATTCCATCACATTCAGATGGTTAACAGAAGTTAGCACATCCTGTATTTATATATATATATTTATATCGCTTTCTAAGAAAGTGCATATTAATGTTTACTTTAAAGAATGTGTAAATGGTGCTATCAAGAAATCTGATCAATTTTATCCCAGTCTTTTTGTGTACCACTTCGAATGTATGAGATTTATTTTTCTACTTGAAAAAAAAAAAAATAAACAGTCTGAAAGCACTACAATTGGTAGATTTTAGTAATTTTACAGTGAATTAAATCCCTATGTCATAGTATCCTTGAAAATTTTAATGATGGGTCATGCAAATTACAATATGCTTATTGACAATGCTCGTTCACATTCCTGTCTGCATATTTTCCCGTCCATTGTTTTCACTAGAGATGAGTTGTCTACACACTCCAAATTTTAAATGTTCTGATGTCAATATGGAAAAAGGGGTTTAGTGCTGTTGTTTACAAGAGCTTCAGAAACTGGGGCTGATTTATTCTATAAGTGATAGAGATCCGAAGAGGTCCAAATGTCTCTTAAATCAAGACAATGAATTAGCACGTCATGATCTGGTGCAATGCAGTCCCAGTACATATAACATGCTACATTTTTACTAAAAATGTTTGAAAAGTCTTTACTGAACAAGAGAAAAACGCAATCTAATTATATAAGTAAGTTGCTTCTATAAGTTTGCTTCTTTTTTTCCTTAAACATTTAGTAGAACATAATTGGTACAAAGATATGTTGATGACTTTTGTTCAGAGGGTAAGTACTGTGCTGCTCTAATTGGTTCTTAGCAGATATGTGTGTATATGTATATATATATATATATATATATATATAATCCAGCACATTTTGTTTGTAACTGTATTCCTATCTCATTCTCTTAAAATTATTCTTAAATATTATAGGCTAATTTTTAATGAATTTATTGTTTTAAAAGGGTGATACTTTTTTCTATGGAAATTAATACAATAACTTCTATAATATATAAGCAGAAAGATATACAGAGAAGTATAAACACATTGCTGTTTGTAAATGAAACTTTTTCTTCTGTGATTAATTTAAAACATAATTTCAGCTTCATCTTGCAAATATTGTTTAAAGTGAAAGCTTTGACTATTTTGTTTACAGTATTTTTAGAGGGTTATTTGAAATGTGTAGCTTTAAGTTAAGAAAGTTTTATGAAATTATAGCAGATGAGCAGCTGTTTCCAGATTGCTAGGGCGCAGAAGTTAGAATTCCCATTATCACATTAATCGTAAAGAATTGAGACTAAAAAATCCATTTTATTTATTCTCATTATTGAATAAACAGCTCTGTAGTGATGCCTATTTGTACTTGTTTCTCTAATAAAAATGCAACTGTAGCTCTCAAAACAAATTAGTTTTAATTATTTAAATGATATGAATTTGTCAAACATAAATAATCTAACACCTGTTTTGCCTTTTCATTTTATGAAAGAAATGTTTTGTGAAAACTATTAGAGGATGATAGTGGGAAATAACAATTACAAAGGTAGGTCTATGCATTTATTACAAGTATCAATTAAAAAAAAAAACACAAGTGTGAATGGATCACAATCTGTCAGAATGAAGAAGTAGTCCATTTCATTGTTGTGCGAGTGAGTTCACAAGAGAAAACAGCAAAATAGAAAGATGTCTCACATAAGCTGGTTCAGTGCAACTCACTCATCCTACGCTCATCTTTGAGAACTGATAAGTGATTTACTGTATAGCAATTCATCATATGAATACGATGCTAACGTTACAAAGCAGTGATTGTTGTGGCTTTTGATATGCTGCCACTCACTAGTATGTGTGAAAGAAACCTCTTTAGGCAAAGGAAATGACAAATCTGTGTTTCCTGCTTTCTATTTGTTTTAGTAACTTCATTTCTGAAGATCTACCTGACCATACATGAAGAGTACTCAAAATGTATAATGGGATATGAAAAACAGTTGTTTGCTAAAAATAGGGAATGGGAATTTGTATTTTTTTTTTCCTCCACTGAATACTATAATCATATCGGTTGTTTATCTCTCGTGTTACATTTTGTTTTAAAATACCATTATTTAAAATTCGGAATGTCTTAACACACTATCCTGCATTCATTTATCATTTGGTTGAGGAGGGAAATTAAAAATGTAATCCAATTGGTTGGTGGTGCTGGCCTTATACAGCACTTGAAGCATTGATAATTTGTATGATTTTCTGTATATTAAAACATACTTTAATATTTATAATCTTTGTGGTGTATTAACTGATATATTTTTGGTAAAGAAAATATGCTAAGCAGATAGTTACTGTTCTAAATTAACAAGGTAATTTTAGAATGCTATGAAACTGTTCAAACCTACTACTGAGTAGTTTGGCTGCAAGATTAATCATCTTTATTGGCTGTTCTTGAGGTGTCTCCCTCTATGCAAAGTATTTCCAGCAGTAAGGCTTATCATGAGAACTTATAATGCTCCAAAGATATCATTAGGTGACCACAGTGTGTATTGTGCCCTGTACATCAATAGTGTGGTTCAAGCTTTCAGAGCTGTCTTTAAAGAAAAGAAAAAAAAAGTGCATTTTCTCAAAGTGCTTCTATGATTATATTTTATATAAATAATATTTCTCATTCGAAAAGCTTAGTCTCCTATATTTTGCATTTCTTCTTCCTTTTAAAAGCTCTTTATTTTCAATAAATACTTACTGTTAATTAGACAGTAGATTGAGTGCAAGAAAGGTAGTGTAGGAGTAATGGTATTTTTTAATGGCATTAGAATTCAACTAAAAATTGATTGTTGAAATAAAATAATTTGTCTAGTGTTTCAAAGAATCAGAGTATGTGATTTCAAGAAAATCTGGTTTTGCTTTAGTTCTAGTTTTTACAATAATTTTCATAAATATATGACTTGAAACTTTATAAACTGCTGTGTCAATTAACAGACAAAAAGCTTATGCAAAAACAGGAGGTTGTTTTCAAAACTACTGAGGAAGACACTTCCCTGTTCTTTTGGTGTTGAAGACAGGACTCTTAACTGTTTTAAGCCTCCAAAACTATTTATTTTTTTTTTATCTGACTACAAATTCAGGAGAAAAAAAATCTTTTTAGAAAACAAATTAGTTTTTATTTATAAGTTAGACTGGAAATTTTACATTCATTTTACGTAGGCTGCTCTAAAAATGTACCTTACAGTCCAGTAACTAATATGTAATCTGGCTACATAAATTTATGTAAGCAGCGTAATTACTGATGTGGCATTAATTTCTGCAATGTTTTCAAGAAGCCTACATGTTAGTAAAGGTGTTAGGATGGTAGTCAATTAAGCACATCAAGATAATTTAGTTTTACAAAAGTATAAGGTATTTTTAAAAAGTATTGAGGTAGTGTCCTATTTTATCTATTTTCTCAATTCTTAAATATGTTTCCCTAAAGAGATAGAGTTCTTTGCTGCTTAACATGCTCATAAGTAAAAAACAAAAGCACACAAACAACACACACACACACACACATACAAAAAAAAACAAACATGAAAACAAACATGAAGACAACAAGAACAGTAAAACAACACCCTTTTTAATCTAATGAATGAATGGTGAGCAGCAAACATCACTCTAAAATTAATTGCATGTTTTATCTTCTGAAAGCTCACTTGGAAATATATTATGTTCCAGCCTCTTATGAAGCCCAGTGGAATTTCATAATAATTTTACCTGACACAAAATACTACTCCTCTTTCAGCACCTGGAGAATGTAAATCTTATCACTAAAATATTATAATTTCTTCTCTGCATGCTGCTTTTAAATCTAGATTCAAAGTCTGAGTATTATTTAAGTTAAAAGAGGAAGATGGAAGCAAAAACACCATATTTGAGAATGTATTTTTTTTATTGGTAGTTGATGGAAACATCTATGATATTGTTTACTATCCTCAGTGTCTATTTATGTAAATGTTTTTAGTTTTACAACTTGTAAGCCAGTATAGCTAGAAATACTAAATAATCTGCATCCAATTTGTATAAACTCGTGGAATGTGCAATTTTCCCTCATTTGAGCTAAAACAGTGTTCTGTGTGTTTCTTTTCACACAATATAGCTGCATATCTGAACAGTTACAGATTCTGAGATGTGGAGGATAGGAATAAAGAAGCAATAACTGTGTTTTTGTAAAAGCCACAAAGCTTCAAAAATATGTCACTGAATTCTTACTCAGATCCTATCAGTAAATCTGACCCTATCAAGCCTCAGAGAAATTTATTCTGCTAAAAAAATTATTTTTGAGGTTTCTGATTATAATTTTTTTCCCCTAGCTTTTTTTTTTTTTTTTTTTTTTTGTCTTTCAATCGCTGGTCACCACTCACATTACAGTTCAGGAAGAAGGTGGTTCCTCTCCAGACTGCATTACTTACTGAGAGGTAATTGATTGTCTGTTACTAATTTGCTAATTTTTATCATTATTTTAGGTCATCAGGACAAGCAATGGAGAGACATCACTGTGAATAATTTTAAGTCAAAAATTGGATTAATGTTTTGCTGCCAACATCAGCAGGAATACTAGGGTTCATAGCATCCATGGGTTCAGGTGTCTGCTCTTTTGCTGGAAGTGTCTGACTACATTTCATTCAAGCAGAACTAAGGAGAAACACTAATTCCAATTTTAACTGAAGATGCATTTTTATATAGGAATACTTAAAAAAAAAAAAAAAAAAGACTCCTATTCATGTGTTTAATCAAATCACTAATGGATATAAGAATGGACTCAGTGCTGATCCAGCAAATTTGAACAAAGATGGGCAGCTGAAATAATTGATTCTAGCTTAGGTGATATAATCTATTATAAGTAGAAGAGATAACAGGAATATTTGTGGTGAGGCTGAATTCTATTTCCTAGAGGGAAAGAAGGGGAGAAAAAATAAGTTCAAGGGGGCTACGGGTCTATAAAGTCCTCAGCTTTGACTTAATTTGACTTCTAGTGAAATCAATAGGAATTTTTGCTCTAGTGAAAATACTGATAAGAAAAAAAATGACTTCTAAATGCAGTGACGTTTTATTTTGTTGAGTTTACTGGTGTTGAAGTTTAACAGGTCTACTTTCATCAGTATTTAAAGTGGAGAATACTAATTTAGAACATACTGTTTCAACCAATCCAGTTCAAAGTTAATAGATAGCCTTTACTCAAGGGTTAGCCTTAGACAGAGGTAGCAAAAGTACATAAGAGATTACTTAGTTTTGAAGGGATATAGTAAGGCATGCTCTCAGAAAATAACCCTTTTTTTTTTTCTTTTCACAATAAAAAACCTACTGTAAAAAATTATTTCAGAATCCATTAAAAGTAGTTCCAAAACAGTTGCCAGTTCAGTTCACATGTGTATCCTAAATACTCTGCATATACTAACACACTGAGCAAAATCTGATGATTTTTCTTTTATTAAAGCCTAATTCCAACTCTTCCCAAGGTAGTAATAAGCTATAGACAGCAATGAAGTACATTTGCAGCCTTTTTTTTTTTTTTAAATATGCATTCTCTTCTTAAGCAGTTTTCCCATATTGCACTTCATATCTTATTTTTCAGAATTAAAGAAAATATGAAATGAACATGCACTAGTAAATGCTTTTACAAACTCTGTTAAAGTATTGAATGCATACAGCTTAATATAAGTAATCCTAATTCTTTTTTGTTCTACAATGATATTATCTCAATTTATCTTACCCTTAATGAGAGATAAACTGTTCTAATCTATGTTCTTCATTTTCAACATCTCTAGCCAAAAAAAAAAAAAAAGAAAAAAGAAAAAAAAAAAAAGATTTGATACAATGAAGGTGAGTTTGCAAGGTTGCATCATTTGCATCATTTTTAAGAATGTATTGTAGGGAATTAAATGACCTAGTTGGCTAACATTTACACTATTATTTCAAACTGCCCATCTGTTTCTGTAGTTGACCAAAGCTATTTGCATAAAATCAAAGAGGATAGAAAAGGAAGCACAAACTGAAGGAAAAAACAAATATGTCCTTTTTTTACTAAATATTGATAGATAGGTTTATCTACATTGTCTGATGGACAGAACAGGCTACAGATAAAATTTCACAGAGGTTTGCAAGCTGTAGAGAAGGTCATAAAACAGGAAACTACTGTTTATAGTATATGTATATATTTGTGTATATATTTGGCTTTAGCAGAAAACACTTTCTTGGAGTCTGCATCATTATATCAAACCCAAAATGTTAAATATCTATCTATATATAAATGAATTTCAGCTTAATGAACAGGAATTTTGAAAAAGTTTGCTTTGTTAGAACTTTCTGTCCAGCTCAGTTGAAATAATAATGTTCTTTTTACAGAAATATTCTGAAATTAAATGAAATTGTTTTGGGTAAGTTAACATCTTCCACATTCAAATTCAGTGAAGCAAAAAAGAAATGACTCTGGTAAAATTTCAAGTGCTCTTTGTATAGATAACATATCTGAGAAGCCAAGGCTCACCTGTGAATATGTGAGCTTTTACTGGATTTTTTCATTATTCCAGACATCTAAATAGATACTGGAAAATCATGACATAACACTACATATTTCATGCAATCCACATTTTGATGACAGGGACTAATATTGCATATCATCATCTTCTGTCTAATTCTACTCCTTCCTTTTATGCATATCCATGACAGACATACAGGGAACTCTACACATGTTGCTGCATCCCTTTTCTTGCATTACTCATACACTTTGTCACATAAAAAATGCAGTTACATTACCGCCCAACTGTTCCATTCCAAATTCCACCTATTTATCTTCTCTTCCCTTGCCAAATTAAAAAATATATGTAATGATTTTATGAGAATAAAAAACCCACAAAAACACAGTGTTTGAATACTAGGAGTTTAGGTTATGTGGGAGTTTTCTCTTAATGGAGAAATAAAGGAGCATAAACAAACAGATGAACAAAAAGCTTTCTCCTATGCTCACCAGGCATTAATCTGACCTTTGGCATATAACTCGACCTCCATATTTTAGGCCACAATGCTTTTAATATCCCAGTCTACACAAAGCCATTAGTAACCTCATATTAAGCATGACTTCGAAGTTGTGTTGTGGTTTCAAATATTAATAGTAATAATAAGTATGTTCAGAAGGAGTGATGCACTGTACAACTGTTTGCTGCCCACTCACTGATGCCTAGCCAGTCCCCAGGCAGCATCTGCCCTCTCCCCAGCTTTTTTGTTCTTCATGGTGATATATGGTATGGGATGTCCCTTTGGTCAAATGGAGTCAGCTGTCCCCTCCCATCTCCTTGTATACTCCCCCAGACTCCTCACTAGCAGTATGAGAAGCTGAGAAGTCCTTGACTCTGTGTAAGCGACTCTCAGCAATAACTGAAAAATCCATGTGTTATTAACATTATTCTTGTCCTAAATCCAAAACACAGCACCAAGCCAGCTACTAGGGAGAAAATGTTCCAGCTGAAACCAGGAGTAGTTTTGGAAAGGTAAAGAAAGAGGAGGAAATTATTTGTAAAGAAGGTATGTATTCTAGAAGGCATAAGCCAACAATTAGTAGATTTATAATACAATGTTAAGAGAATACCTTAATATATGCAAAAGTAGCTCTTCACAATAAGGAGTACTGGTAGCACTGAAGTTATTAAGTAACTACTCCATCTGAAAATAATGTGATCTATGAGGAAAAAATGGTTTTTGAAGGTAAGATACAAAGAAAATGAAGACTATCCATTTTTAAGTACCTCCTTGAAGAAAATAATAGAATCATAGAATGGTTTTGGTTAAAAGGGACCTTTAAGATTATCTAGTTCCACCCCTGCTGCTGTAAGCAGGGACACCTCCCTCTAAACCAGGTTGCTCAGAGCCCTGTCCAACCTGGCCTCGAACACCTCCATGGAGGGGGCATCCACAACCTCTCTGGGCAACCAGTTCCAGTGTCTCACCACTCTCACAGTAAAGAATTTCTTCCTAATACCTAATCTAATTCTACCCTCTTTCTGTTTAAAACCATTTCCCCTTGTTCTGTTGCTACCTGCCCTTCTAAAAAGTCCCTCTCCAGCTTTTCTGTAGGCCCCCTTCAGGTACTGGCAGGCTGCTATAAGGTTTCCCCCAAGCCTTCTCTTCTACAGGCTGAAGAGCCCCAGCTCTCTCTGCTTATCCTCACAGAGGAAGTGCTCCAGCCCTCTGATCATGTTCATGGCCCTCCTATTGGACCTGCTCCAACAACTCCATGTCCTTCTTGTGGTGGGGGCCTCTGACCGGATACAGTACACCAGATGGAGACTCACAAGAGTAGAGTAGAGGGACAAATTGCCTCTCTCAACCTGCTGGTCACGCTTCTCTTGATGTAAACCAGGACACAGTTGACCTTCTGGGCTGCAAGTGCACATTACCATCTTATATTGAATCTTTCATGAACTGACACCTCCAAATCATTCTCTTCAGGGCTGCTCTCAAACCATTCTCTGCCCAGCCTGTATCTGTGCTTGAGATTGCCCCAACCCAGGTGCATGAACCTGGACCATGAACTTGGCCTTGTTTAAATTCATGAAGTTGTCATGAGCTCATCTCTCAATCTTGTTCAGGTCCCACTGGAAGGCATCCCTTCCTTCTAGCATGTCAACTACTTCAGTTGGTGTTGTCTGCAAACTTGCTGAGGGTGTGCTCAATCCCACTGTCCATGTCATTTACAAAGGTGTTGAATAACACTGGTCCCAGCACCGATCCTTGAGAAACACCACTCCTGACTGAGACAAAGAAGTCACTGAGCACCTCAGCTTTCTCCATATCCCTTGTAACCAGGTCTCCAGTTTCCTTCTGGAGAGGGCCCACATCTTGCTTGGCCTTTCTTTTATTACTTTAGAATTTCTTCTTGTTCTCCTTCATGTCCCTGGCTAGATTTAATTCTGCCTGGGTTTTAGCTTTCCTAACATGACCCCTGGCTGCTTGGACAACTTCTTTGTAGTCATCCCCAGTAACCCATTCCTGCTTCCACTACCTACAAACTTTCTTTTTGCACTTAAGTAAGTCCAGCAGCTCTTTGTTGATCCACGGAGGCCTCTTGGTGTTTTTGCCTTCCTTTTTCTTGGGATGCACAGTTGCTGAACCTGGAGGAGATGGTCCCTGAATACTGACCAGCTTTCTTGGGCCCCCCTTCCCTCCAGGGCTTTATCCCATGTCACCCTGCCAA
>JAOWBP010002559.1:24848046-24880090 GCA_028571105.1 Tragopan temminckii | reverse complement strand
GGACATCTTGTCTTGACTCTGTTCATCTTATATATATATATATATATATATATGTATGTATGTATGTATATGTGTGTGTGTGTGTGTGTGTATATATATATTTATATATATACATATATATACATACTCTGCTTGGAAATGGAATGATTTAGTTCAAAGGTGATCTCAGTTTTCTTTCTCAATACTTCCTTTTTAATTTCGGTTACTGTGGATAACCTACTCTCCATTTTCATCACTACTAGTTTATCTTGTAAAATTCTAGATTACACGCATCAAAATTTTGTAAAACCTTCAAATGCTTGTTTTTCTTTACAGGTAACCAGAGTCATATCTAGGCTCTTAACTTTTATATATTTCAAAAGTTCTATACTTTCAAAGTCATTTGACTAAGTTTTTCTTATCAGACCAGTTTAATTGCTTTATAAGTCTTTATCTTGTAAAATGTAAAATGTTGTTTCTGCTTATCATAATTTTCTATACCTTAACTCCTTTTCTTAGAATTTTACAGTGTTTAAGTTGCAGCATTTGTTAATACCTGCAATTGTCCCAAGTTATAAACATCAGAGATTGTAGCTGGACTGATACTGTACATTATGAATTGTGAGTTGAAGATGATAGCACTTTTCCAGTATTATAGAGTAAAATGAAAACAAATTGAAATTGAAATCATAGATTGATAACATATATTCAGTTGGACGGACCCACAACAGTCATTTAGTCCAACTCCACTCAAGTCCAAATATCTGGATAGGTTATCATTAAGTGTATGTAGATGTTTTTTTCTGAACGTTCTTTTCTCCTTTAGTTCTAAACATCTTCTTAGGTTGAAGTATAGGAAAGTGTTTCCATTACTGTGTGCTACCATGATGCTCAGTTGTTGGGAAAGTGAGAAAGAAGAGGGAAAAAGAATCCTAATATGAACTTGAGCAGCTAATCATAAGGTCAAAATTAAGCTAAAATAAACTTAGCAGTAAAGCTAAGGGATGAAATTGTCAATGGAAGAGAATATGTGGAAGGTTCAGTCATAAGCGTTCTTTGATCTATGTGCATTAAATATTATATTGTGCTTAAGTGAAAAACATTATACTTAAGTACTGTTTTTCTTATTGAGATATTATCACATACAAGAGCTCAGCAACGCTTCAGAAAGCTTTATGTAGACTTATTTTAAGTCTTGTATGTTAAAAAGTGCTATGTAATAAAACTGGGAAAATGATTTTTCAGCATAAATGATATAAAATTCTTATGTTCAAGTATTTTAGTTGGTTAGCTTTATGTTTAGCGTTAGTCTAATGTTAGTGTGTTAATCTTATATTAAGGTATTTGTAAATCTCATAAGTAAAACACTTCAGTTTTTGTGCAGAATACATCTGTACCTGAATATTAGGTAAATGCTAATATTTTCTCCTTTATTTTTTGCACACTATTATTAGTTTGCAAGGTTATAGTACTTAAAATGCATTTCTAGGAATATATTAAGTTTTCATTGTGTTAAAGGAATTGTGTCAGTGTATGGTAACCTTTTTTTTCCTTCCACTATACAACTTATAATAGTTATTTTATGCTGATTTAATGTCTTGAGAATACTTTCGAGAACATCTTTGATTAGATTGATCAGACATAATGAATATGTATAAGTATTGGACTAAGTTGTAGGCGGCATTTAAAAATAAACTGTCCTGTGTGTATCATATTATTGTAGATTGCAATGAAAGAATGGGGCCATTCTAAAAGTGAGATTCAAGTAACTTCAAGCTGAACTCTCATTTAAAATATTATAAACCCTACAATTCAATCATTCAGTCTTGAATTTGAAATTGACCTAAGGATTCTGTAGAGTTGCAATTTTTTTTGCCTTTTTTTTTTTTTTTTTTTTCTTTCAGTGCCCGCTTAGGTGTTTAAAAACTCTTCTTGAACATCAAATAGGCCTGGACATTAGAGGGTGTGATTTTAATATGTGTTAAGTAACATGTCTGTCTTGGCATTGTCCACTTGTTGCTCTTACTGAAGGGATGTGCTATATAGAATTTTTGTTGAAAGGAGAAGGTACGCATGGAAATTTGTTATAGGGAGTAGTATGCTTTTATACAGTACCTTGGTAACTTCTTAAGAACTTTTCTAATAATATGCCTGGTACAGTACAGTATAAGTTGCTAATCATATGTTTTTAAATGACAATCGTAGTTTAACTGAAAGAGCTATTCTCCCTTTCTAATGTATTTGTTCATCTCACTTCAAAATATTTGTCTACTAAAGTGCTATAGGATAACTAAACTGACAGATGGCATCATGAAGTGACTTGATCAGATTTCTATAGAGGCTCTGTTCTTTTAGTTTGCTTTATAACTGTCATTCCTGAAAACAAAGTGTGCTTGTTAAGACTCAGATGTAGAATAAGATAAAATGATTCCTTAGACCAAATTAAAACTCATTACACGTTATATGGATTAATTACTACTAAATTTTTTAAAAACAAATTATTTGCTTAGTGATATTTCTGCAACTTTCAAATAAGGATTTATTTGGTGATGTTTATTAAGTGAATCTGTTAAGAGTAAACAGGCTAGAATGGTTTCTCAACTATGTTATTTCTTCAGGACTGAGAGGTATAAGAGCAAAAAAAAACTGTTAAAACAGTTTTATAAGATCCAGAGCATAGAGAGATTGGATTTATCTTGTGGAAATTTTTGTTCCAGAATGAAGCATCACTGAGTTTACTTTATGGAAAGCTTAAAAATTGAAATAGGAAATGAAGATGCCAGTTGACTCAGAAAAATCCATATAGTGGTGACATGACATAATACATAAAAATGGTAATATTTTATATTGTTAATTCTTTCTAGTAGCATACTACGATTTTATGAAACAAAACGTTAAATTACGTCTTAAGATATATAAATACTGATTGCTTCTTTATCTTGGATCATAACAAAATTTTCAATGTAAACAGTGCAATTGTTCCACTCAAATATTAGTGAACTGAAAGTTTTACAAAAAACATTCATGAAATAGCAGAAGGAATAATAATGTTTCTTTACTTTCATTTCATCATTCTATAGAAAGCTAAATAATAAAACATTGAAGTAGATTTTTTTAAAGCAAACAGAAAGAGAACACAATTTTATAAAAAATAATGTCCTAAGGATGATTGTTATGTTGAAATTTTAACAGGGTACAGGTTTGCTTACATTATGGAAATTATTGGTTCTTTATTGTAGTTAAGATCATCAGCGTAGCAAGACCGTAGGGAATGAATCAGTATGACCTGAAGAAGTGTGGCTGTTTCAAAATTAATTGGCAAATAATTATATTGACATAATACTTTTGGAGGAGTTGGCCACGTCTGGTTCATTGCGTTCAGAAGGAATTTCAATCTAAAATAAATGAATGGATGGAAAATGTGCAACAATCACTGATGTAAAATAGACTGGTTTTTTATCATCATGTAATCCTGGTCAGATATGTTTTGTAAAGATAATGAAACTGATAACAAAATGCTCTTGAGGTTTTAGATACAGAAAGCAGAAGTATCTGTACTAAGTTTCTACAGAGTTGTTATAAATTATCTCAAGGATGTACTATAATCAAGAATTACGCTGAGTTTTGTTTGTTATCATTATTTCCATTCAAAGTTTAAATAAATTTTTTTAGTTTTAAAATGAAAATGATACTCTGAAGTCCCCTAATTGAACTGAAAAATGTTTTTTTGTCCTATTTTTCAACTTTGGCAAATCAACAGCTGTACATAACTGAATAATTGAGGTTTTGATCAGCAATCCTTTTACACAATTTAGTTTTGTGAGAACATTTTTATGATAGTCAGATTTTCTTTGAAAGTCAGTGTACTTCATGTAAATATTACTGAATCAAAAATGTCATGAATATTTACATTACTTTTTTACAGACCACATATATTTACTATAACTGTTTCCAAGAGTGTATTCATATTTAATTTCTGAATCATTGAATTGGTTATTTATTACATTTTAATCTATATGTATAAAATATAGATATTAATTTGCTTTTACTTCAGTTAGTGTGGTATGTTTTCTGTGCTTGCTTTTTGTGTGAATGTGCCTGCTTAATATAAGATTTCCTGCTTATTACTAACTTTAAAGAATTGTTACTGTTTTGTTGACAATTATAATTGTCCTTAATTTCATTATGTGCTAAGCAGATTATGCCTTAAAATATAACTTGAACTTCCTTAAAGTGCAGGATAGCTTCATGATAGCTTTCTTTCTTGACAAAAGAGTACCACATAAGTGGAATAGCACTCTGCATCTCCACATACATACTTTACATTTTCTCCTCTATTGCAGACTGAGACATTGATTCCTCAGTTCTATCTTCTTGTGTAATGACCTAGAAGACATAAAGTTTGTCCTAATCAATTTCTCAGTGACTGTGTACTGATTAATGAAATCTGATGTTCTTAATAATTATTCCTTACATTACACTTCATGTGATGAGTTATGTTTTTAACACAAGGTCTGTCAATGTGTAAAATGACAACGGTATTTCAGTAATAGCTTACTCAGGCTATGGAATTATTGCTTCTGTCCTAAGCTGTAGTTAAGGAAAAGTCTCCATGATCATGAAGAATGATGCTACGTGTTTAATTTGAATGTCTGTATTATCTGTGTCTATATAAAGTTGATGTAGATTGTGTTCTGCTGAAATTTGTGATTAGACCCTTCTACAATACTGAGTTTTCATAGTTTCATCTTCAGAAATGCACCCATTATAAGCTCTTTTGTGACAAAGGGAAATGTGTGCAAAAGTGACAGAAATGCTATTTAGCAGTAAGCAGTTAGAAAGTAAATACCACATCCTTTTTATTTATTTTGAACCTTACTCTGTGAAATTTCTTGCTTTAGAAGATAGTCCCTTTCCTATGCTTTCATGATTTTGCAGACATCTGACATTTAGCTGAAGTCATTACCAGATTTTAGGAGTGTAAGCTTACATTCATTCTTTTATTATAGAAGCCAACCTGTTGCTTTAACTGTCCTTTTGGTCTCTTCTGAATCCTTTCCAGTTCTAATGCATCCTACGGAGACAAAGTGACCTGAGCTGAATACAGTTTAAACATGCAAGTAAATCTTTTATGTCATCATAAGCAGTGTCATACTCTTTTCTGTTTCATACTTCCTTCCTAGAAATTCCTAACATTTGGTTTGCCCTTTGGCTATTAACACCGAGCCAACATTTTTATGGATATCATAATCCGAAATTTCACTCTTGAGTGAAATAACAGTCTATTCTGAGTCCATTATTTGTGTGTGAAGTTAGGATCGTTTTTCTCCTTTGTACATCGTATTTGTGTACATAGAATGTCATTTGCCTTTCTTTTATGCGGTCGCTTAGTCTTGAAACTCTTCTGTGGTTCTTCACTGACACACGTCCTTATCCCCTAACAATCATCATCCAAATAACAGAACCATCAGCATTGATGTTTGCTCCCATTTTCCAGATTGCTCACTGCATGTAATACTATAAGTGATCTCTCTCCATTGTGAGAGTGGATAGTTTGGTCTTCCCTATTCCCTTTTAATTCATTATTTTTGCATGTGAGGACTTGTCTTATTCTGCAGCAGTTTGATTTCTTAATAATCCTTTGGAAATGACATTATTGGAACCTTTTTGGAAAGGAGGTAGCAAAGGCTCTCTGTGCTCTTACAACTGAAACAGAACCTTTCAAAATTTACATCGTGTAACTTGTTCAGAGAATTTTCTTTAATCTTACAATTTCATCAATGAAATCTCCTTCAAATTTTAATTTAGTATCTTATTAAATAAAGAATTTGGAATATGTATTCAGAACTGTATACTATATTCTCCATAAAATGACATTGTGGTATAACCTTGTTGTCTTCTAGTCTGTGACAAGTGCATTGATACTACATAGTAGAGAAGTCTGTAGTCAGAAACGGATCATGTTTTATTGCATCTTATGATTCCTACTGTATTACCTATATAGTGCAGATATGAATTCAGATTAAAAGATCTTCAGAAAACTCCTTATAGTAGTTTGCAGTCTTTCCTAGAATTATTCTTAAAAGAATTTTTTATTTCTTTCTCTGGTCTCATCTTTCCTGATTATTCTCCTGATTGCAAATTCTAGAAAAAACCACCTAAGAGGCAATATAGAAAGTATAATAATAAACCTCTTCAAAGTAAACTTAGATAAAAAGATTGTCTTTTCTAACTCGATAGAAAAAGTACAGAAATGATCCTAGGTTATGTGAAATGACCTATAAACTAACTTTACTGTTGTATATTCTTTTGGGTTTACAGGTAAATACCTTGTATAATATTCAGTATAGCTGGTATAACAACCTTTTAAAATAACTCTTAAAAATTCTGTAAAATGGCTGTTATATTACTATTTTGAAAAATGATACTTGTTTTCTCCTTTTTAATGTTGTACAGATCATTTATTAAGAGACGCCAGTTAGAAAACTTTAGTTTACAATCCTAATCATTTTTAAAGCTCTTATGTTATCATCTGTAGCTCTTCAAAACTTTGCATCTTAGGTTGTTGTTGTTTTTTTTAACGATAATTTTTTATCTTTGCTTTTTGTTGTAATTGCCATGGAAGATAGAATTGCCAAAATATAGCTTAAGCAGTACCATATAATTTAGAATAATTCTACTTCCAAGGAATTTTCCTAACATACCTGCCATACCAGTATTTCTTTAAGCTGTATTTCCACATTGAGGAAATATTTCATTTGATACTGACAACAAGGTTTGTTTCAAGAAAATTTACTGTTGATTTATAATCTCTAATTGCCTTCAGAGTAGTTTAGATTTCATACATAACCTTACACTTGTTTACATTGAATTTTGTCACCTAATTAAATAGCTCTGTATTGATACATATGTTCTTCTTTACAGCGCTCATCTAAAAGGACTTGGAGATGTCAAAAGATTGAAAATTATTCCTGGATAATTTTCAACACTATATTTGTACAGCTAAAAAAGGAAGATTGATAGCCTGACTTCCTAATAATAATTCATGTCACTTTCACAGATTGCATTTTATATCCAAATACCACAAGAGAGAACTTTGCACTACAGATGAAGGAGAGGTTTTAAGGTTTTATCAGAATACAGCAAGAAAAACTGCCTGATGGCACTACAGAAATTGAATGCACTAGAGGTCAAACTTAAAAACAAACAGTAAAGAAAACTGTAAGGGATAGAATCATAGAATGATTCAGTTTAGGGGGCATCTCAGAATACTTTCAGTCTAAATTCCTTCTTCAGATGGGATCAGCTGTGCAGTCAGATGGGATTACTCTTGATTTCATATTATTGTAGGGCTTCTCTGCAGCCTGTTCCACTGCATGTTAGTCCTCACAGTGGGGGGGAAGAAAAGCAAACATATAAATTTCTTTGTCTAATTTGAATCTCTAGTTTCATTGTATGACCATATTCTCTCACTGTGCACCACTGGAAAGAGTATGAGTCAGTTTTCTTGACAACTTCTGTAGAAACCGGGGTATTACTATTCTGTCCTCCTGAAGCTGTCTGTTCTCAGGCTACTGAAAGAGGTCAGTTCCCTCAACTTCTCCTTATGAGGACAGGTGCTCCATACCCTTGATTATCATTGTGGTATTCTATTGAACTTCCTGCAGTTTATCAACATCATAGTTATACTGGGGAGTCTAAACCTGGACCCAGTACTCCAGAAGTGGACTAACAGCTGCCAGAGGAAGAATAATCACTTCTATCAGTCTACTGTCTGTGGCTCTAGAACTTAACGTTAATCAGAATCGTTCAGCTGAAGTACAAAGAGCATTTTTTAAGCCTAAAATAGAGCATGTTGAAAATTTGTTTTAATAGATATCTAATTTAGTTTTGTTGTTTCGAATACGTAAAAATTTCAGAATTAACTATCTACCTGAGATGTGTGTCTGTTTAAAAAAAAAAAAGAAAAAAGAAAAAAGAAAAAAAAATGGCATCATAGCTTTTTGGAAGGAAGGTGGTGGAAAACTGTAAGTGGAAAAAGAGATTACAGGGAAATCTAGAAGCTTGTCAGTTTTAATAAAACATGTTTTTCTGGCGTAGTCAATGCAGACAAGTACTTCACTGTGTATCTTGAATTTCTTGCTCAATTATTTCTTGTCACTTCAGATGAGTTTTTGTCTCTGCAAAGTTGGTGTTTTTTTATTGCTATATTAGGAAGTGCTGATGAACCAGGAGGAAACTGTTATCCTTAGTGTAAAAACTGAGTGTACTAAAAGTAATAATAATAGCTATGGCTGGACTGGTTTTTTTAGTTTGTGAGCATTGAAGAAATAGGCATAAGAAAAAAACAAGTGTTTATTTTAATGCCAGCACCACTGCTTAATCTCAAAATAGCTGCTTTTACTGATATTTCTAATCCTTCACGTAAGTGTTAGTTTTAGGGTTCTTTTGTTTTTTTTTTCTGTATACATGTGGTATAAAAATGTTAATTCTTTTTCATATACACAAATGTCTTTCTGATGGTTACTGTTAGTATTGCACAGAGGATGCAGATTATTTCTTCTATTTCTACATGCATGGTGATTTCTCTTCTAACTAGTGGTTCTTATTCTAAAAGTGAGTTATAGTTAACGTGGTATTCTTAGCATTTAACTTGTTCATAGTCACCAGAACTGGTGCAACAGGAGGTTTTAGATACAGTAATATGATTCTCAACAACAAGAGGCAGCAGTATTTTAATGTATTAGGGGAAACGTGTTTGTTTACTTATGTAGAGAAACCTTAATAGTTGCTCTATGAGTAATTTTATAGGAGATGGTAAAAAATCTATTACAAAGGTCCCATGGATCAGTTATGACAATATCGAACATCCATTTAAAGACTTAAGAAAAACAATATAATTAGTATATTGTGAGTTCTGACAGTTAAAGAACTGTCATTTTGTCCTGAAATAGTAATGGTGACCTCCAATGAAAGCTCCAGAGAAAAAAGTTAAAATAATCAAGGTTGTAAAACTGTAGGTTGCTTGTTGTATGTGTTATTTAATAAAGGCACAGCCAGAATATGTGAACCTCTGAAGAAAAGGATATGAACAAAAATAACACCAAGAATCTCAACATCATAGGAACTGCTGCAAAAATCCCAAAAGGAGATGAGGTGGGGATGAGGAGCAAAAGCTTGCATCTTCAGCTGTCTGCAAATTCAAGCATGCCTTGGGCACTGGAATGTGCGTGGTTCTGCTACTAAACTCTCAGTTTGTCCTTCCTCAAAATGTTCTATTGCAGTGTAAACTGCTCCTAAACAATTTATGCTGTATTTCAACAAGGATTTTACTCTAACTAATTTGAGTGGCATCCTATTTTAGGAACTGAGAACAAGTAGCTAACATATAGGAAAGGCTGTTCTGTGTCATTTGATCTTGGTGACCAAGAGAAGCTTATTAGTTGAGGGTGTGGCCTTTATATTTGCAGTTTCTATATAATAGAGACAGAAGGGGATTGGAGGTCCCATCTCTTTTTTTTTTTTTTTTTATTTTTATGAATTGTAGGGAGGGGCGGTGAAGGGGGATTAAAGTGAGATACTGAAAATTGTCCAAGGGAGATATTCAGGGATGTTATTGTTCCAGACCTGTTATACCTAGCTGTGGTAGGTGCTGTGTAAAGTAAGGTTAGCCAACTAGACTTAGGAGACATTGGAGAAATTACATTTTTAGTACAACAGCCTCCCTCTTCTTAGGCAATATTCAAGATATACCACTTTGACAGAAGCTGAATGTATTAGTTTAGTCTGTATTTTGACACTTCAGGTTTTTGTCTTATTTGTTTTAATGCAGTCCAAATAACAATGTATACCACAGCTTTTTGTAAATTAAAAGAAAATGGCTATAAATTGATGCTAGTTTCATAAATGTTTTTGTACAGTGTAATTGTTCTGTGTTTATTTCTTGTCTTGTCCTTATTTCTGCCAGAACACCTATTTTATGATCAAACTGAACTGCTTTTCCCTAATCTGGATGTTGTTTCCTTTACTGTCAAGAACTTCTAGATTTTTAGGAGTAGCCTTGTTAACAGAGTTCCTGTAAACATTTGCTTCTTAGAAATATTTTCTCATTTTCAGAGGAGCTTATAGTATTAATTTACGTAGCGTGTCTCATTTTCTGGCTTTCACCTTGTGCAAATCTTGTTCTGTTCTTTTTCTAATACAGCGCCTATACTTAAATTCTTACCCAGAGTCAAGAGTGTCTTAAATATTACTTTATCTTGATTGATGCTTCTCAAGGATCCTTTTTTAAGGTTTATATCTCAGATAACACTTTTGTGTTTCCTTGGATTGTGGAAACAGAAAAACACTTGAAAAAAAAAAAACAAACAACTTTAAGAACAACTTTTTTTGTGAATGGGTAAAATACTTTTTTCTGTCTTGTGAGCTGCATTGATGTTATAAGACAATATCTTTTTATTCATTTTCTGAAACTTTCGTTCAAGAATTTGAATGTCTATGCATGCTCACCTGGAGATGAGAACTGGTAGCACTGCACATTCTGTTGTCACTACTATTTCTGTAAAGCCAAAAAGTTCAGGACATGCTGCTTCCAGTTTTTCCAGTGCTGTTCTGGGAAGGAAAGCTTGAGCATATCTTTCATTTAGCAGAATAATTTTGGGTAGGTTGACATCAGGTGTGCCCTTTATATTCATATTTATAGCATTTTAAAAGCCAAGTGGAGCACCTAGTTTGCAGAATATTTTCAGCCTCCTTGTCCTTTAGAAAGAACCTCAAATTGCTTGGCTGCTGCTGACAGCTTCTGAATTTCTCAGTATGTGTCATGCTGTAATTGAAATAACTGATTTTCAAATCTTGTTTTCACTCAACAATCCCCCAAAGATCAAGCGTGTTTGTTACAGTGAAATCATAGTGCTTCATTTTTTCCAACCAGTTTTCAGGTTGTTCATCAGATTCTGAAGGTGAACAACCATTAGTGCATACAACCTATTCTTATCACAAGCTCTCCAATATGAAAAACAGTACGGATGGTAATTATAAGCTATACTATGTATTGCTACTAAGAATTATTATTTTGGAAGTGTTTAGCAGTTTCTGTCCAGTTAACTTGGACTTTCTGGTTGTTTTTGTTTGGTGTAAGAAAGACACATTCATTTTGATATGGTACTGCTTCTTGATGTGTAAGTCAGTAGTATATAGTCAAGGTGAAAGAGGTTTGCCAGGACAGGAGGGAAAAAAAGTGGTGACTTTCTTCAGCTCTATGAAAATGTTAAATGATACTCTGTTCAATGCTTGCATGGTTTATTTTTCATACTTTGTTTGAATTCCACGATTCTCTACAAATAAAGCTTTCACAATATCCTATAAAATGCACTATGTATAGCCTCCTTTTTCTCTTGAGAAATAATCTCTGATTATAAGATTATGTACTACATTTCTTTTTCAGAGATTCCACCTCCCTTTTTAATGGGTATATGGTAGGGAATTGTTCTGGTTCATGACTTGTAGACTGGTAGCCCAAATCTTTTAAAATCACATTTAAATATACAACAGGTACAATAAATGGATGAGTTATGTCACTTCATGAGGCTATTTGGCATATGTACTCTGTAAGCTGAGCATTCTGTGAAATCGCTCTCCCCCTGAATGCTTTAACTTGCCAATATTCACTTCCAGTTTATTAAGTATAGAACTTACTGCTGTTTCTTCTTGTGTACTGTGTAACTGGTGTCTGAATGAGAGATAAGGATACAAAATTATAAGGAATTCACAATTTGAATATGTTACATTTCAAGCTAAAGCAAATATAGATGTTGATCTGTTAATCTTGAGTGTTTTCTTTTTTTTCTTTCTTTTTTTTTTTTTTTCTCCTTGTTAATCTTCCTTGATGTGTGAATACATATTCCCTAATTCCAACAAGAAATGGCTGGTTGTCACATCATGCCACTTTTTTTCCTGGTCAAGGCTGTGAAATATTTTTAAGTCAGGAGGAAAACTGACTTAAAGCAACTACAAAACACTAACAAAGCATCACAGATCACTTTACTGGTCTTTAATAATGTGTGTAATATCATATTGGAAGAAGTACAGGAGAAGCTCATGCTCTAGGAGCTCAACTCTTCCTAATTTTCTTTCATCCCATTTTCTCTTAGTGTTTTGCAGCTCTTTTAAGGAGAAACTTCTACTGAATTTCTTTATTCTTGTTTGTTTCCTAGTGATAAGCAGATCTGTGTTTCATAACTGTTCCTCCAATAACTCTCATAGCTTTAGATACCAAATGTCATTAAGCTTATCTCTTTTCACCATTTCTGCATGTTTCCTTCTGTCCAAGTGATTAGGTGAAGTCAGTCTATACTTGGCTGTGCTTGCAGTCCCAGTCTTTCTGAAGAAAAGTCCTCTCTTGGATTTTCTTTTCAAACTCTTGAGGACAAAAGGCATGCAAGTGTTAGGTATCTGTAACCTAAGCCCATGCTTGATTTTCATCAGTAGTGACACAGTTATGTCAGGTGCGTGTTTTTGAATCTTACATATGCTTTTTCTACTAGAGGGTAAGTTATTATTTGTCTGTTATTTGTCTACATTTGTCTAGTGTGCATTCTGGAATCCTTGGCTTCCAAAATAGGACATGCTAAGGCTGTCATCACTGGAAAAGGAGCGAGAGCCAACATGCCATTCAAGTTGATTATTATTTAAGGAATTCTTTTATTTCTGTATTTTTTTTTTTCCCTTATTGATAACCCCTATTCACTGTCTTACTGCAAACTAGTGTTGCAAATTAAGGCTTGTCACTATGGACAAGTCTTAATTGAATAAATACTCTCCCCAGATGATTATTTGCAACTCTAAGGTGTTGCTTTCACTCGCTTTCCACACTCTTGATCTCTGTGTTTATTTAAGACACTAAAGCACTAAATTGCCCCAGAATCTTTTGACTGTTATCTCCTGTGGTTGGTTGTATATGAAGAAATCCACAATACCAGTAAAATGAGGAAAGCTGCCTCTGTCTGATGAAGTACTGAGGCAGTAGATATCTACATGCATGACCCCAGTGAAACTAAATCTCATCAGTTCTTTTGTGTGGAACTAGTAATAGAAAATCTTATTGTGGTTGTAATGCTGGTGTCTATGGTGGGCTACAACTGGCATTTTAAAAGATTTCAGTTTGAAATGCCTTCTTGACATTAAACACAGAACTTTGTGCACAGTGAAGACTGAAGGCCTTTTAACTGAAAGAATATGTGCTGCTTATTTATTATATTTTCCTTTGCTGTAGAAAAGACAGCATTTCTCTGTGGTTTGTAGTAAGGTGTTTATAGAAACTATTATTTCCAGTAGATTATGATGTTTTCCTATAAACAAAAATCAGTGTGAAAACAAACGAGTTTGGAGAAACTCGTTGAAGTTGTAATGTTAAAGGAGTTTGTTCCTATTGCTATATGATTGTAATACTGATTTGTTGGTTTCTTTGGGATTATTATTTTTTTAAGTTGTAATGTCAACATAGTTGGAGCTGACCACTGAATTCTAGTTGTGTGTTTCTGTATTTTGTACATTGTAGCAGAACGGAAAGTTGTTGCACAGCTTGAACTCTCTTTCATAAGGTTGACCTTTATGTGGTTGCTTGTCTGCTTTTTTTTTCCTGGCTGCAGTATGGATTTCTGATCCTTAGGTAGGAACGTCTCTTGCAAGGGAAATTTTCTCTGAAATGTCTGCATTTTTGATAAAAATAGACTTTTCAGTTGCCAGGGCTTACTTTGTCAAAAAGATGAATTGAAGTAACTCATGAAAAAGGTACACTAAACTCTATTAGAAAAACAAAAATAAAAAAAGCAAGCAAACAAACAAAAACAACAAAAAACAGCTAGAGAAATTCTTCCCATTGAACTTCTCTGAGTTTCCTGTTTGCTTGCCTTTTTTTTCCTGAATAATCGTATTACAACAACAGAATTGTCTATCCTTTTTTAAAAGATCAAAGCACTTAGCATAAGCCAAAATCTGTTAAGCTTTATTTCTGTTTATGGTGTAAACTAAAACTCTCTAGAGTGTGGTTTGACCTCAGTCTGATTTATTGCTTTACTTGGCCCTGCATTAGGATAGTTGTGGTTTTCCATTCCTGTTCATACTAGAATCCTCGTGTGTTATGATTTCAAATCATTGAAGAGCATTTGCTCTGGATACTGAAAACTTTGGTTGATCTTTACTGTAACACAGAGATACTAGGCTTCTATTTTTTGTTGTTGTTTTGAATTTTTTTTCTGTGTATGAAAAATGATATATTTTCATAATTTAAAATTTAATTTTAGATATTAGAATAATTTACTGTTTTACTGAAGGCATTTACTAGATCAAGTCCATACGGGAAGAATCTGAAATTAGGAACATAGTCACCGTTCTTTACAGATCCATTTTTTCTTGACTAATGACAGAGTATGCAATAAAAGATGACTGCATAAGTTTGTTGTTTTCTATAAATTTTGACTCTTCCTGTTAATGAAGAAGTGTTATGTACATTTATATATACATATACATTACATATACAGTTTATGTTCAGGTTTAAAATATGTTAATCTTTAACTGACTTTAGTTGTCCACTTAATCTCATCCATGCTATATCTAAATATTACTGTCACTGATGTTTTTCCCTCCTTCCAATACCAACACACATTACAGTAGGAAAATCTCTTCAGTTTTAGGGGGAAAAAGAAGTAATTTAGTTTGTATATGTATATGTGGATATGTCTGTTGCATAAAGTGTGTCTTTGCAAGTGGGGGAATCCATAGGAAGTACGATCATTGAGTATTTTGTTTTCAATTTTACAAATCATTTTTTAGAATTTTCTATTAAGATGAACAGTTCTTTTACTGAATTTCTTAGTGCCTATGTTTGTTGAGGATATGTTTTACCTTAAGAATGAGAAAAGTGTACAATTACCTCTAAGAGGCAAGAATATCCGGGTTGGCTTTTATTTTTGCTGCCAATAATCTTTGCTATAATCTTGTCTCATCCACTGATATTGTTATATTAATTGCTGCAAAGTGCACAAGTTGTTTCACTCTGGGAATGTATGATACGAAGGTTTAGCAATTTTAGTACACACAATGTTAACAGAACTGCACCCAAATTATTTTAGTACTGACTTAATTAAATCACTTGATTTAAACTTAATCTGTTAGGACAGTGGCTGTGGATTTTGTTATTTGTATTTGTTCTTAATTGTGGCGATTAACAGTCTGTATTTAGACACGCTGGTTAATGCAGCATCCACTGGACTCATTAGAAGCGTTCTGGTTTGGATTATGCTTTTAGCCATTCTAATCCATTCAGACCTCACTGATGATGTGATCTAAGGAGTAGTAATAAACATGGAGAAAAATTTTGGGGTTTGTGTAAACAAATCATTAACAAGAGTCTCTAAAGCAAGGATACTACTACTTGACCCTTTTTAGCAAAGTCTCTCCTGCTGCTGATGCAGTGTTACTGACTGAAGTCCAAAATAGAGCAGGACATTCCAGAGGCATTGTGATAAATCTGCTCGAGTGCTTAGTTCAAATTTTGAACAAAATACGAGCTCATGATTGTGGAATAGGTAAGAATAAAAGACAGAAACATAAAGTGTTTCTAGACAGATGTTTATGCATAAATTTGCTTTGTTGTGTCACAAAAGAGCACAGCAGTGAGTATGAATTGTGGTAAAGCAGATAAAATTAGCTTAAAGTGTAATAAATATATTTTCTAATGACTGTTACTTCCTCCGAAGTATAAAGGAACTGTATTGGAAGGAATACACAGGTGCATGTGGAATAAGCGGATGAGTGTGTGTTTATGCCTGAGAGTAGAAGGCAAAGTTATTAATACTAAACAAATTACATGAACAAAATATTTCATTTAGTACTGTGAAAAAGGAAATCACAGGAGAACTAAAGTGGAGAAGTTTGGGAAAGGAGAATAGAATTAGAAATTAAGGAAGCATAGGGAGCATTGAAATGGACATGTAAAAGAAGGAAAGTTAGAGGATAAAAGCTAAACAGAAGAGGAGGATGATTATAAACTATACATGGAGAGTACATGACTTCAGAATTAATGGTTGTGTACAAAAAGCAGAAAATTTGGAAATGTTACACAAAAATACTGAAATGCAGACTGGATGTGTGAATTAAAGATGTATCCAGAGTATTCATTTACCTAGGAAATATAAAGCTATAAAGAAAAAGAAATGCAAGGAAAATGAGTTCAATTTCTATTTTATAATTTTGAATAATGTATCACTACAGTTCGTCAATTTATAACAAGTTCACTTTAGAAGTGACAGGTGCTTTTTTATGTTACAGGAAGAAAAATAATTCCAGGAAGCTGAAAACTGGTACAGAAGTCATACATTAAAAATACTTTGTTCTCAGGAATGCTATGTTTATAAATGGCAGTTGCAATGTAAAATGAGACTGGTTCTTTGAGTGTACTTTGGGCTTTTTTTTTGCCCTGTAAGACTTCATCTTTAAGATGATTAACAAATTAACTAACTAAATCTTCAAGACATCTGTGAAATGGGCAGCTGCTTTAGGTGTTCCTGCCTGAATAGGTGAACTTGAGAGGTCATTTCCAACCTCAACTGTTTTGTGATTCTGTGCAGTATATACGTGTTCCTAAAAAAAAAAAAAAAAAAAAAAAAGCTATAAATGGAAGCAAATATACAGTGAACATGTGATTTAAGCATTTGGCAGTCATGCTATGGTTAGGAGGTACTGTGTGCTTTGAATTTTTTTGCATTTTTTTCTACTTTGGAGACCAAACTTGCACACCTCATTTTATTTTATTTTTTTCCTAAATTGAGTTTCATCAAGTTAATGGGAAGACTCATTTTCCTAAAATTACTCACAAGTAAGTATTTGAAATGCTGAAGGTATTAAATGGCTACTGTAGCTCCTTAAGAGTATTTTTCCTTCAATGCTGAGAAGCACTGGCATTTCTCTTAGGTTTTATCACAGTTTTATGCTTGTTGTTACCATGGTAATTCTTTTTCTTGCAGTCTGTTTCAAAGGAGGCAGAGGATTCTGTCAGGTCTTCTGTTATTATTTATTTAATTATGTGGAAAACAACCAGGAATATACGTCTCTGTAAAAATTCTCAATTCTTTCTCAATTTTAAGTGCAGTTATAGCTTTTAAGTCTTAGGGAATTATATTTTCATTTCTTCCTTTTTTATTAATAATTCAGTCTTTTATTTCATATTTCACATATTTAATGAAAATTTTCTTTACCAAATTACTCCACGTTATTTCTAAATTGCATTTTATGATATTAGAATAACTTAAAACTGTTGAAGACAATCTGCAAATCATAATCTGTTTTCAGTTTTAGTAATCTAAGTTCTCTTCAAATCGGGCAATATTGAACATGCACAATAACTTATCATTTATTACTTTTTTTTTCTGCAGTTTCAAAAGGCTATAGTCAGCCTACCATTAAGAATCACACTCAAACTTACTCTGTTGAATATTTGTAGAATCTCAACAGAATGTGCCCACAAATCAGAAAAGTTATCCTTTGTGCTGTTATCTTTCTTGAATAGTTTCATTTTGTATTTTCAGTGAGTCTTTAAATGATGCAGTAGGGGTGAGATACACTGTACTCCAATAAATGACATAATAAATAATCTTTATTTCTTTTTTCTCTTCTGGGTAGGTGAGACACTGAGTGAAATGAGTTCAAGTGAGCTGGTTAAAACAGTAACACTTCATCCTTCTTTAGAGAGAAACATAGGGAACACCTAAATTAAAGGACTGAAACTGAGGTTTTTGTCTTCAGAGGCTTAGTGGTGTGGTTTCATGGTCTTCTGACATTAATTTAAATGTCATTGCCAAAAAGGTAGTCTTGCCCTAAGCCGTGCGTTTCAGTCCTTTCTTTGCATCAGCAATAGCATCTGTCCAGTTTTGCAGTAGGTCTCATCAGCTCACTCATCCATTTGAGAATGATTTTTTTTTTTTTTAAAGGGAGTTAAGAGGATTAGTTTGCAAGCTGATCACTGAGCTTATCTAATTCATTTTGCAGTTGTAGGAATACTTATGCTGGTTTAAAAGAGGTAGGCAAAACACCTTGCGTGGGAAACAGTGGAGGAAGGAGGTATACTACCAATAGAGCTGAGTGGGTTGCTGACCCAGTCCAATCCAGATTGTTTCCTGCTGTTTGCAGGTTTGGAAATACTTTATTCTCAGACCTATGTCCGTGCTGCTTCAGTGAGCTATTCTCAGTATTTTCGGAGTCAGGTTAATAAATAGTTTTACCTGGAAATTTTTAAGCTGATTTTCCTCATTTTGACTAAAATTGATGAGAAAGTATATTGTGAAATTATCAAATTTACCTGACGTTTTGAAATAAAACTACTTTTTTCCTCTTTTTACTACTTTTTTTTACTCCTTCCTTAATTGCATGCATTAGAAGATACACTCAGAATTTCTAGTCTTATCTTAAGAACAGAAAATAAGTTTTAATACTTGGTAGTTTAAATAGAGGAAGCATAGACCTAGAGATGCAGGAAAAAAAAGTATAAAATGGCGCCTATCTCCTGTGATATTATAGAGTGATTTTTTTTTCTCCCTGTTCTTCGTTGCAGTAAAATCGTCTCAGTGAAGACCATTGAACCATTCTGGGTATGAAAAGGAGCCCTTCTCCCACCAGAATGTTCCTTCTGACACAGGGTGTAGCAGGCAGGAAGCCACTTTCTCTCCTATTCCAACCATATATGCTTCAGGAAAATGTAATGTGTCAAACATGTATTAAACTGAAAAGTTCAGTTATGTCAGTGAGGAGAGATTTAGATATACCTATATTTGCTGCAAAAAGTGTTTATTAACTATCAGAAGGTATTTTTGAATTCAGGTGGATAGCGTATAAGCAGGAGTCTTTTCAAATTTTACAGATGAAGTTGGAATAATGATTAAGCCCATGGAGAACAAAACTTACAATTGAAAGCTTTTACACATTTTGTGTACGTGCGTAGATAATGCAGTGCCCTGTATTTTAATTTCTTTTGTTAGACACCAGGAGATAAAAGTGAGAGGGCTAGAGGCTGGGAAACACTGCATTTATAATAGGAGTCATAGGTAAAATTTAGGACGTGCTATTCCAGAAATTTTGAAAAGCATGACATTTATTAATCTGCGTTGACTTTTCTGTACTGTTATTTAATTAAGATCACAAATATTTACTACTGCAACAAATTACTAATATAGCATGCTACATGAACTTATAAAAACTGCTCCAATCATTTTGTCTTTTCTTTCAGTTGCACAAAATTAATGTATTTAAACCTTGGCTTGGCTTTGCTTCTCTTCTTTGTTTTCTGCAATAGTTAATTATTTTTAAAGGAAAGTATCTCGAGAGATTATGGAGTAAGTCCATAAGAGTTAATGGCAATATTTAGGTTATTATCTATATATAATTTTATTTTTGCTTTTATTTGTCCCTTTTCCTCTAGGATAAATACCAGTAGAACTTAACTGGAGGCAGGAAAATCACAATCACCCTGTTTTTCCAGTGTGTAACAAACTGCATTCACATCTGCTTTTAAAGTTTATTTCTGATCATCCTGACTATAACTCCTTGCCCTAGCACAGGAAAAGGGGAAATCTAGGCAGGAAACTGGAACAAAGAACTTTGTAGTGACCAAAAATAATATTCTTCCTGAATGTAATTTAGAGGAGGGGTAGTTTGATGTGTGATTGTCTGCATTTACAGGCATTTTGAATAAATAGTTTGCAGGCTTTTAAGATTGTGTGAACTTCTTAGGTTGAGATTTTTTTTTCTTCTGTCATACAGTATACTTTCCACTTGGATTAAACAGCCCTTTCTTTAAAATATCCTGATGTGTACTACTGTGTTCTCTGTTTATGTGCATTTCCAGCAGGAAAATTGGTCAGGAGTGGGCCTACAACAGGATTGCAGTGGGGCAACAGGCAGTAGTGCTCCACAGGGATCTCATGGAGCAGGAGCAGAAGTGCCGTGAAGGTGGTGGGAAGAGATAAGTACTTCGTGCACACAAACAGGAAACAGGCTTTCAAAAGCGGGAAACTGGCCCTGAGCCATGGTGACCATTAGTCCCTATTAGGGTGAGGCTGAATGTCTGTAGCCTGCATTCTGGCAGAAAATGCACCCATACACATGGAGGTGGTAGCACTGTTTCTTGAGAAGTGAAAGACTGGATGGGTCATTCTTGGAATTAAAGCTTTGTGTTTCTGTAGTATGGAGCAAGATAATGGAAGTTTCTGAAAAATACAGGGTGCACAGGGATGTGATGTAGTTGTTATACTGGGGAGAGGATGGAGTGGGTCCTACTCCACAAGGGTGCCCACAGATTGTGTCTTTTGGTAATTGTGAAGGCAATACGAGTCTTTTTAAGTGAAGAGATGATGCATTGTCCTAGTTAGTGAAAAATGTTTTAATATATTAATATTTTCATATTCAATGTAAAAATCTATGTAAATATAAAGATTTATTCTGTGTAAAATCCAGTGTTAAATTTTAGTTTTGTTACACATCACAAGATAATTGCCTTAATCCACTACTTTATCTCTGGGTGCTGACTGCTTGCTAAGAGTTGGTTGTTATTTGGTTGATTATTTGTTTTTTGTGTGGATTTTTTTTTTTTTTTGTGAAAAATATTAACGTATCTACTCAGAAATGGCTACATGTTTGTTGTGTCTTGATTTGCTAATTATTGCTAAAGGAGTCAGTCCACAGTAGTTATCTGATAAGGAAGGTAAGCATGTGAATATCATTAATTGAGGACACTTTCCACATTTGGTGAAGCTGCGTGGAGAATTATGAATAGCACTGAAGTCTGAATGATGGAGTTTTAAGTGATAACTTAAGCATTCACTGTGCTTATACATTCAGGGAACTTTTTCTTAATTCCATCTTTTTCTTGAGTACAATATTCATTATCATTTATATTATAAAATCATATTTGTTGTTGGAAAAAATACTGATTTACAGTAGAACATTTAAAGTACTTTAAATTGTTACATAGATTCCCCAATAAAATTGTGATCTCTGAAGCCAGAGAAGTAACAAGGGAATTTTTAAGCCTCTTGAATCATTACTGATGGAATTTCTAGATCTTCAGCATGCAAAGAACAGTCCCAAGGTCTAAATTTCTTCAGATAGATTTGTTTAGGAGAGGAAGGAATTTATGTGTGCAGTTCTTGCTCCTAAACAAACAGATATGCTATATGCAATTTTAGGGAATCCTACATATAAGCATTCAGTCATACTCTACAGATAGCTATTCATGACTGCATTTTCAGCAAAAGTGTATGGAGGAGAATTCCTTGTGGTTGTTGTTTTTTGTTGTTGTTGTTGTTGGTTTTTTGTTTTAATTATGGGTGGAGCAGTAGCTTGTACTAAGACTGCGAAGCAGTTCCTGCTGACTCTGGCCCTAACAAACTCTCGAGAACGCTTGTCACATACATTTGGTCTTACATTTATCAGTACTGATTAGAAAATGTGAAAAGTGTAACACTTTTGCATCCTTTCTTTTAACATCTAATGTGAACAGTACTAATTGAATTTTAGATGCCTGTATTTCCTCTTTAAGAATGACTGATACTGATTAAAAACATGTTTACAATTTAGTACGTATATATAACAGGCCTAATGAAGCTGTCTGAACTGATGTATTAAGCAAGCACATTGCTACTAGTACTCAAGTTATTTCTAAATGACCTAATTCAGAATGTATTCAATGTAAAAAGATCCTACGTGATGAGCTGGTACTGAGAAAATAATCCTGGAGGATTCTCTTTATGTTTTCTTATAGTAAATGATCTTCCCAAGTTATGTAGTGCTTATCATTAAGTGTTTGCACAGAGGGTTTTCTCTGCATAGCTGAAGTGCTTGGGAATGTGATTTTCTTCATGCACTTACTACTATTCTTGTATAGTTAAAGCTTTCCTGTGTATTTTGTCAAGCTTAAAGGTAGGTAGTTCTTCATGGAAACTGCCAACCTATGTGGTTTACTACTGTATTTTAAGAATAGTGACCATCCAAAAGACACTTCTACTGTTCTCAAAGAGGTATAATCAGCAACTTAGAGCGTTACAATGCAATTTCCTTTCCTGTACATGCAGAATAAAGTTTAAATGTTTGAAAAGTTTTTTGTGACCATTAAGACAAATTTCCATTTCATTTCCATATTTAAGAGTAGGAGCTTGAAATTTAACATGTTTCTAAATAGGAAATGCATTTCTTAAATTTTCTTTGTTAACATTTGTCCATTATAAATCTTATAAAAATCTAAGTTGACATTATGTTCATAAGGTGAATGTGTGTGTAGATCACACCGTCAGATGACAGAATATATGTTAAAAAAGAAGTGAGACTGCTTAACTGAAGACTTGTACTCAAAACAGGGGCAGCTAGAACAACATCATGTACGATTTTGAGCATCTCTGTGTATTAACACTGCAGGCAGCCATTGCCCATGTTCTATCATCCTATTTGGCAGTATGGCAAAAAAGTGAACTCTCCTTGCTCTACCACTAAAAACAAAAGGACTACACAAAGCAGCGAATCTAATGTCATTCATCTTGACACTTCCTTTGGCAGCATGGCAGATGCACATACATGGTCCACAAAAGCACATCGTAAGTGAAAGGAATCCAGTCATACTGAATGTAACATGACTGGAATTGGAGCAGAATCACTGTTAAAAACCAGTGCAGAAAAGATGGAACCCTAGAATTTTAATAGACATTAAAACAGAGCAGTAATTTATGGTTAAAGCATTGTTCATTTGGAAAAGATATTTAGTTATCTAGAAAGTAAGTTAAGTTCCAACATATGTGAATAATGTATTCATTGTATTGAATTCAATATATATTTTTAGCGTTGTTGATTAATTCTACAGTGAACCTTGAAGTCAAAGTTTAAAGGTTAGAAACAATTCAGAAGCATACTGTTCAATTAGTAAGGTGTTATTAATTCAAAATTATTGTGAGTGCACTGTGCTCTAAAACAATATGGACATTGTCAGCTGAGCTCCCTTGAAATATCCAGAAATGATACTGATTCAGGTAGAAGCCTTCTTGCTTAAAAAAAAAAAAAAAAAAAAAAAAAAAAAACAACAAAAAAAAATCACAAACAAAAAAAACAACCAAAAAAAAACAAAAAACAAATCCTCATATCACTTTTTCACCAATCAGAAAATACAATTTGCTGATTCTTAGCACTTTTTATTGTAATTTTGTTCTCAGGAAAAAAAAAAAAATCTTTAAAAAGAAATTAATACCTTCATCAGATCAAGGAATGTAGGGCATGTAAGACATCTGTGTTCATTGTGAACTGTGTGGGCATATTGCACTAATCAGATTGCATTTCTTTTTATTTCTTAAATCACTGATGTGATTTAAATCTATCTGATTGGTTGAATGCCAATAGATGAAAATTCATCAAATTGTACTTTTGGGAAGATGATTTCAGCTGCTGTGTTTTCTTTCAGATTAGATAGGCACAGCTACTGGTATATTACTGGAAAGTCAAGAAAATGTCTGTTGTCATGAATTAGGACAAATAATAAATACCAGCTGTTATCTATGATTTTTAAACTAAATACAGTTGTATGTCTATTTTTTTTTTTAATTAATGAAGGGTTTTAAGAGTCCCATTATTATAGATACGGTTTGAAATAAAAGCACAACAGGAAACTTGCTATAGTGATTAGTTCACACCTGCTAACTGCCTTGAATAGGCTTCAAGATAACATCTGGCATGGAATGAGTTGATTTTTTTGGACTTTTGTGGCTCTTCCTACAAAAACTGACTCTTCGCAGTCCTCTTTTTGTCAAGGTACTACTTAAACTCATCCTGCTTTTGAAAAATGCTTATTGCTGTGGACACAGTTGTCATAAGAAAAGATACAAATTAAAGGAATTTTCGTCACAGTTTACACTGTGTTTAATGTAACAAAACTGAATCTGTAGAAAACAATTTAAGTGAATGGTATAGGGGAGTAGTGATTCTGTAACTTAGCTTTTGGTTTTGCTTACATACAGAGCTTTCACACCACATTTTTTATTCCCTACTTTCTCAACTAAGTTTCATCTCATTCATACTCTTTCCAGAGTTGTCATTAACTCAAGTTTTGTTAATGAGATGTAGTATGTGTAATACAGAGCACAGTTTGGATTTTATATTATTTTCCCAAAAGCTCCAAAGTTTTGTTATCATATGCTGAAGTCATGGAATGTGAAGTTTTTTGATGAATGTTTAAAAGTTCACAGGAATCTGACCACACTTTGTTGTGTCTGCGGACAATGTGAAATGGGAATAATTTATAACTTGTAACTGTGTAAGAGTTTGTGTGCTTTGTTTCTAAATGCTTGACACTAACCTGCTTAGGGAACAGGATACCACATTTGATAGGTAACTGATTGCAGCTGCTGTAGCAATTCTTTTCTCTGTAGTGTTGATTCAAATGGTCTGTGCGTTACAAGATTTCTGTCCTATTAGAGCTTATAGGGATTCATGGCCAGGGGTTACAAATCAGTCAACTGATGCTGCAGTGTAGGAGCTGCAGCATGCCATCTACTTGTGAATTAGCCTCTCAATTACCATGGTTTTCAGCCTGGCATTTTGAGGTAAACCAGTCTCAAGTTTTAGTTTATCCCGATTCATCAGTCTGAAAATGGAAGGTTCAGGAGTTCATTACTAATCTGATCCAATATTTCTGTTGTGAGGGCAGCAGCATCTGTCAGGAGGGAGTTGTGTGCAACTGGGGTAATAACTGTTTTAGATATTGGTCTCAGTTTAGTCTCCTTCCATGTTTCTGTCAGGACCTTTAGTTTTTGCAGCTATACATGCCATTACTGGATTTCTTTATTAAGCTGAATATTCTGAATTGTTTCTGTAAAGTGGTTTTCACATTTTAGGTTACAAATATTGATGCTTCTTCAAAGAGAATGGTAAGTAGGGTTTGACATAGGAGAAATAGTAGGATTTAGTATTGCAAATAAACTGACAAACTAGTCACATGTAATTTAATGTTGACAGATTCTATGTATTGTGGCTGAGAATAAACACAATATAAATAAAATGAATAGTGTTGAATGGAGCATTGAACATCCTGATCTCATGAGAGGCATCCTTACCATGGCAGGTGCCTGGACCTAGATGGTCTTTAAGATTTCTTCTAATCTAAGCCATTCTGTGATTCAGTGAAGAGGACTTTGAAAGTAATTCTGGCTTGTCTATTTTTCATAAATACAGTTCTGTAAAAGCAATTACCAAAAGCAAGGGATATTAAAAATAATGGTAATGTAGGAAACCTGGCTAGATGCCAACTCTGAAGAATTATACTCAAATATCAGCAGCGTTTCTTGTATTAAACTGTAGTGTTTTTTGAAGACAAAAAGAAAAACAAATATGCTAAAAATTAGTACTGCTGGTTTTCTTAATTTCTCTTGACCTGCTTATAATATAATGTATTAATATATGCTGTAAGAATAAGTGCTTGTGTTTTGTTAAGTCATAAACTTTGGTCTTCACACAGATACTCCCAACTCACAGCAAAGTAAGTGAAAATTGAGCACTGTCATTAGCTGGTAGAAGCAAATTGTAAAGTTTTATTCTTTTAAAGTAATTTCATTTGATAGGAAAAGTCAGTTTTGTAAGCCAACTTGTCTGATCCTTGATGATTGATTACATTCAGCATGGTAACTCTTTCTCTGAGCCAATTTAATTACTGATGTGAACGAAAGTGAATGCATCGGTTACTGTACAAATGTAACTACTCTTAGAAACCTGTCCCTAGAGTCTGAGGCACCTGAAGAAGCAGAATAGTCCTGTTTCATAATTTGATAGTAGTTGTTTCTTTGCCAGCATGCTTTATTGTTTTTATTTTCTTGGTTGGTTGGTTTTATTATTATTAGTTGTAGTTTTTTTCTGGATAGATATTTGAAGGCTTTTAAACATACTGTTTTTTATATAAATATATCTACGCTCTTCTCACACTAGCAAGGAAGCTCTGCAATGAGCTTGATACTAATGCATTTGTGCTTCCAAAGAATGACGGTTTAATATATTATTTTGGTTTTCTTTAAGATATTTAGTATTATAATTTTATTTTTATATTTTTAATTGATATTTAGTAAGCACCAACAACTTTATGGTTACTTTTAAAAAGAAATGTGCCTAATTTTTCTAGGTAGAAAGGAATTTCGGAGGATAACGCACTAGTAACAATGTTGTATTGCTGTTCCTTGTAAATATTTTTGCCTCAACTCATGAATCAGCATGGTTACTTTTCTTTCCATTATGCCATATTTCTCTTTATTAAATGTGGTTAGGTGTCAGAATAATTTCAGAGAAATTACACCTTATAAACATGGACTGTATTATAAAAAGTAGCAGATAATTGATTGTCCTACGTATTTTTGGAGACTTTTACCTTCTCAAAAGATACTTGGATGGAAGAAAAAAAATCTATTTTTGTAATGTTTTTAGTAAATTGATTTTAGTAAGTCTAAATCAATAGCAAGTTTTTGAAACGAGCTAGGCAGCATACAACACCTGTGGCTCATCTCACCTGCTACCATCACTTCTTTCTTCTCACCTGCTGCTACTGCCTGCTGTTAGTTGACTTTCAAAGGAAGCTAAGGTTGGTAGAATGCAATTAAAAGAAGCAAGTTTTGATTGATTAAGATGCCTAGTTACATTCTTTACCTTAAAACCTTACCTTATTTTATGAAATTTAGTCTTCATTTCTGAAGAAGCAGCTGGAAGCTTCCTGGAGCCTGGTTGTGAATCTACTTCTGTAAGAATGAACATCAAATTAATGAAAATGGGATCCTTAAAAAAAAAAGAAAGAAAAACTGGACATTTTTCTTTTCTCCTTTCATGCATTTTTTAATTATTTTTCTTCTGATTATAGCCCATAGTTGCAGAGCATTCAGTAGCAGTGGGTGGCAGTCATAAATCTGTACAGTGGATTTCTGTAGCCTGGCTGCCTGCTGGCACAATTACCAGCTTAAAATCAGCAACTTCACAATTTGAAGGAGGCTTTTTACAAAACTCAGGATTTTAAGGAGATTCTTAGCATTTTTAACTTACTCCTCTCAAAGTCAAGAGGCTGTGGTATCTGAAAGCATCTGGTAATCTTTTTATTTTAAACTGCATTTAAATAATACAGAAGTTGTTTTTGGTAAGGTAACAAAGCAGCTATGTTGATATTCTAGGTACTGTGCTTTTGGGGCAGCTGAAAGCACGCTGCCTGCATATGTAGATTGCATGTAATTTAAATCAGGTAACTGCAGATGTTAATAAATAAGCTATACATAATACTGTTCATGTATGTACTTTAGGATGAAGCAAACAGCTTTTTGTGTTTACGCCATACCAGACTAGAAGCATCTCCTTGTGCAAGCTGTAAGATAGGAAGCAATTATCCACCATTCTTTCTTGCCACACTCAGTGTTGCTTCTGTAATGGCTGACAGTATACTACCTTCTCTATATTCTTTTCCTGTAGAAGTGTAAAATATGACTGTCAGGGGCTGGCAGTTAACTCTGCTTTCCACCTGCCTCTTTCTATTTATGCTTCAGAATTGCAATTTGTGTTTTAACTTCTTCCTGTTGTTTATGCAGCCAGATCTGAGTTTTGACTCAGTCAAAAGATCTGGAAAATCTAGTTTTCTTCATATAATTGTCTGATGTGAGCAAACATTAATTGACACTTCGTCAAGTCCTTCTGGGGGGAAGGCAAGTAATAAAGGATTGCCATGAGGAGCTCATGTTAAAATAGATTTGTAGCAGACAGTAAAATTATTTCTAAGAATACGTAGTTGAGTACTGCACTCACTATTTGAGTACCTGAAGTTGTTTCACACCACTGCTTATAGAAAAAGAAATTGTCATTCTAGTTATGATGTAATTTGTTTAGAAGTCTTAGAGTAGTATTTTTAGGTAGTTGGCAGATAACTATATATGAATTTTATTTCAATGTGATTTTAGTAATCAATGTAGCAATCAATAGAGTATATTTCTGCAGAGATGATTGATTGAAGTATCCTTTAATTGCAGCCTTTAATTAGAATTGATGGCTCACTATTCTAACTTGTCTACTACATTAACAATTGCAGAACTGATTTACTTCCATTTAAATTTTGACACACTGGGGAGTTTTGTGGCTCAAATTCATATCCTTGCAAATAAAAGTGATTTGTTGATAGAAGTGATATGGCATTACCTCTAGTTTACATGTGCAAACAACTCATTCTAATCGTGCCCTATCCAATTAATTGTTTTAGGGAGAGTAAAGGAGCAATGGCAGGACTGTTAATGTACCGTTTTGCCACTTTATTTTCTTTTTTATTGTTAGCCAGATTTCTTAGAGAATTACAGTAGAATGTTGTAGTGGTAATTGCAAAAATGCCTTGCTACAAAGACTTGATATTAACATTATCAAATGTGTTCAAAAATCTTTCAAGCTCTTCATGCATTTATTTTTTTCTTTTTAGGCCATTCATATTAAAGATTTAATATGTTATAGACAGGAACTCATTTTTTTACTTATAAAATACTTTGAGATACATGTGTGTGTACACATCCATGTTCATATAAAAATATTTCCTTCCCTGTGGACAAACGAAAACCTAAAAATCAGCATTTTTATTTTTGATGGCCCTACTTTCTTTTCCACACCCATTTGTTTAATAAAATTCCAATATCTAAAGAATATGATGTTCCTATTTTGGCACTTACTAAAATAAAATTGAAGAAAATGCTGTCTGAACAATGTGTGGTGCATTTGCAACAAGCTGTAGCTTACTCTGCTCTCCAGGTAACCTGTAAATTGAGAAGTGTTTATTAGCAAAGGTAGTGTTATCTTGCATACTGTAATAAACACTGTAAGCAGAAAAGTTAGTTTTGAATAATGGGCTGTCTTTGGCAAGTGATGTCTCTGGCTATACCAGAATGTGATTAGATGAATTTTATGTTAAAGTATCTTTTATGCTAAAAAGTTAAAGAATGAGAACATTTCCCAGATTATAATATGAGCTCATTGGAAATTATTTATTCTAAAGATTTATCCTGCTGGATTCTCTGAGTTGGCTTTTTTGACTGTTGACTGTTCAGCCATACACCATTGCTTGGAACATATACCATAAAAATAACCATTTGGTTAACAATTGACTTAGAAGATTGTCTTGAGTAATATGTGAAGAAATCTTGATAATTTCAATCTGAGATGCCCATTCTTATTTCCTAGGAGTTTTGTGTGTCATGCATTGTGGACAGATATGCATTACGTAATTTAGTAAGATTCTTTGTGCTCAGGAATAATGACCTCTTATTTTTACTAGCACATGAAATCTCTGCATGTTAGAATTTCTAACTCCTTCCATCTGTTCTTAGTTTGATGTTGTTTGACGATTTCCCAATTAAGCATCAGCATTGTAGTCATTTCCATGCTACTACTCCACCTTGCAGTGAGTGACTGCATCAGAGAAAAGTATTGAAGGGGTTTCCATAGAATATGGTGTCAACTTGGGAAGAAATGCAATTCTAGCAGGTCGCAATGATAAAACAAAATTAGCATCACTGACAGGATTCTACAGCAGAGTGACTTCTATAAATCAGTCTGCAGGATATATGACATTTGAAGTTTGTCATCATAATATCAGTAAAAATAAAACAGCAGATCTTTAGATTTTATGTATGTATGCTTTCGCATGCACATTACGTCAAGAGAGAACAAAGTTGAAGTACAACACTCAAATTTTCTTCAGGACACATGCCATATAAAACAGTCTTAAATAACGTGAGCAATACCTGCCCACACATAACAAAAATATTGTTCAGCCTTAATAAATTTTTAGTGGAGAGGTTCATAGTCTTTAATCTCTCTTAGAGGTATTCAGCATGTAATGCTGTCTTTGTAATTGTAAATCACCTTTGATTCTGACTATATTTTACTAAATAAGCAGAAAGCGGTTCCCCTGGTTAGTCCATCATCATAAATAAACATGGAACAAAAAGAAGTAGATTACTTTTCTATCTCATTTCTCACTGATTTTTCACCACTACAGTGCTGAACTTGTGATGGGTAGGCAAACAGGAGTGTCATGAGAAGTAGCGGACATTTAAAGTATCCCCTACTTTAGAAAGTGTCACCTGCCTCACCTTGTGGCCTCCACTGAATTGTTATACAACAAACTAAATCATATAATTTTAGGCTTTCTGCTGTTTTTTTTTTTTTTCTTAATTGGAGGTTTATCCCTGAGGTTTTTCAAATCTTTCCATATTCATTTGCATTGTACATCTGGTGCTACCAAAGAAATTACCCAGACTGTCTGCAAGGGAAAGGTGAGACTGCATTTGAAGGAAGCTTCTGTTTGCTTTGAAAACTGCATGATTTTTTAATTCAAGTTCATAAAGACAATTTCTGTAGAGTCTCATGTCACTGGCTAGATCTATAAACAAAGGAGATTAGAGCTCCTTCTCTGTAAGAAAATCACAAAAACTGTGCTTTTATGTCTTTTGGGAGTCTTGCTCTCCTTTACTGAAGTGAAAACTTTCAGGAAAGGAAAAAGGAAACAAAGAACAAAATCTGCTTCTTGATTCTAAGCTTCTGGCTGTCTGCAGAGAACTGATATCTTGTTGTTTACTGTCAATTTGAAAATAAACTTTTTTTTTGTATGTTTGTACTCAGAACAAAACATGAAGGAACTACTAGGAATTAAACACTGTAGTTGCTTCTCACAAAGGGGAACTTCCTCTTATCACCAAAAAAGAAAACCATGGTAGTGTGATCATACCTCTGTCATGTATTTGTAAATATTTTCACTGATAAAAATTGATCGTCCTGGCACTTTGCAATACAAACTTACTTGCCAAGCTTTTTAGGATCTTACCTAACTGCAAGTGAAAAAATTGAGCATTAGCAGTATCTTAGAGGATTTCTGGACTCTCTCATGGTCAGCCATTTGCACTCTGGATACTGTCCCAGTCATCTAAAAAGATGATAATAGTTAAAAGTAGGAATTTACAGATGCTAACGCATGAAATCCATTTTTCACTGATACAATGCTATATTTTAAACAGAGATGAGACCTGTAGATTTCACATATTGAGAAAAACTGTATTGTTCATCTGTATTTTTATTTGAAGGCGTTTCTATAATGAGTAAGAAACCCCACTTTATAACTGTGGTTTGATTCACTGATGGGAGTTTTATTTAAATAAATTCTGTTAGCAATGTTTAGTTGCAACTGAGCCAGTGTAGAATAAAATTTATAATGCCATCTGCAAAAAACTCTTGACTGGGTCATGGTTGATGATATCTTCTAATTCTGTATGTGAGGAGCAAACATTACAATAATAATCAAATACCACTACATAATCTGCAATGCTAACCTGGTGCAAACTCAGGTGAAATATTATGTGTAATTGTCTTGGTTTTATTTTAAAGTTAATGAGTAAAAGTATTTCTAATAAAAAATAGCACTGATTCTGCTATAATTTAATCATTTTAAAAGTTCAGGAAAGTGGCTTTTCGAATTTAATTTTACAACTTCTGTAGCTGTGATGATTGCTTATAAATGAACAGCTGCATCTTCATTGCCACAGGCTTAAATTAAAGTCCCAAAGTCTCACAGGTTTTGAATTCCATACATGTTAGCAAGAAACCTGCAAATATAGAAAGTCTGAGATTCTGAGACTGGGCACAATTCATGCAATATTCATGATTGGTAAAGCAAACACAGTATAACCTTGCACCAACTGCTGCAGTGAAAACCACAGTAGAAGTTAAAATGTAAAGAAAAAAACAAAATTTCCCATAATTATGGCAGCAATGTGACTATTATATTCTTATTTTCTATTTAAAAACTTAATTTTTTTAGGTGAAATTGTATTCTTTTTTTTCTTAGGGTTTACTTACTCAAGTAGCCCACATTATTTAAGATGATGTTTTATTCCTCATTTTTCTTCAGTTTGATGTTTTATAGATGAAAAGCTTAACATGAGCCAGCAGTGTGCCCTTGCAGCTCGGAAAGCAAATGGTATCCTGGGCTCCA
>JAOWBP010002559.1:24832211-24847946 GCA_028571105.1 Tragopan temminckii | reverse complement strand
GAGTCTCCTTCTCTGGAGATATTCAAGACCTGCCTGGACGCCTACTTGTGCGACCTGGTGTAGGGAACCTGCTTTGGGAGGGGGGTTGGACTCGATGATCTCTGGAGGTCTCTTCCAACCCCTACGATTCTGTGATTCTGTGATACTCGTTTTTGCAGTAGTCTTCAGTCAAGAAAAATGCTATTTTATCATCCATCAAATGTGAGGTGTGCTGTCGTCCTTTGTTTTGGTGGGGAGTGAGGGGGAATACTGGACAACTATATGAATAAATTAAGCCTCAAAACACTTGGTGTCAAGTTTAAACTTCTGCAGGATCATTTTTCTCAGACTTGTAAAATTTGTTTGATGTTATGTACTGTTGATGGACAAACCTATGTGTTTGTTAAGCTTGCTGCTTTTGAAAGATAAATTGTTCTTTCTTAAAACATAAATACATAAATAATGCCCAATGCAGCCACTTGTCTACGGAAAGTAGACTTTTCAGTGTCAGTCATTTTCTCTTAAGAGTATTGTTCACCAACCCTACTCTCCCACTTTAACCTTAGATTGTCTAGAAATTTAGTTTGTCTCATATTGCAAGAACAGGTCACAGTTACCAGGAAAGCGGATAAGTTATGCTGAACATTTTAAAAAATGAAGTAAACTGACCAGTCATATTTCAAAAGAAGAGAGCAGTCAGGATGGCGTAAAGGAGTTTTGTGGGAGCAATGAATCTTGGCATCTTTGGGTACTTTGGTTCCTGAGCTTGATGAATCTCAGTTCTTCAGAGGTTTCTCATTTAACTGCATTTGACTAGGATTTAGATTGTGGTGAAAGGCATGTCTCATGCTTGTGGATGGATTTTACAGAGAAGCATTTAAAAAGTACTTAATATGTGGAAATTATTAGTTTTATTGACAATCACTGATTAACTTTGCTGAAACTTGAAGTAGAAAAACAACCAACTAAAGGCAGAGGTCCAAAAAAAGCTTTTGGATTAACAATAGCTTGGCAAATTGAGAACTAAGTGAATACAGAGGTTGTATTTATAAATCATATTAAATGTTAGGCAATTTTAATTATAAAGGAAAATTATCAGTTTCTGGTTTCATAGTCAAACACATAATATGTAAAAAGCTTGATGATTTTAGAAATTTGAAGAATAATTACTAGAGTTTTTTTGGCTTTTTTTTTTCCAAAAATGGAGAACCTTACAGCTTCTAAAATCATTAGCTATTATTTTGATTCTTCAAATTAAACTGAAAACAAATTAACACTTTTCATTCACTGAAAGCACTTTCCTTGTCTGTGTGTTTTTTTCATGTGCAGAAAAGTGTCACGCTGAAATTCTTGTGCAGTGTCTGTTGCAATGTGACAAAACAAATCTGACTGATATGTGAATGAAATGTCTTGTACTGGGGGGGACTATATTCAATAACAGATGTGAAAGGACTGTAGCAGTTGTGGCTTCCTAGTGTTACAAGGATATAGAGTTGTTTGTGTGTGTTTGGTTTTCTCTTAAAATTCAAATGTACCACTAACTATAATGTACAGATTCTCAGGGAAATAATATTTTATATGTGGCTTAAAAATGTGTTTTCTGTAAATACTTGTGGTTTTAAGTTCTCTCTATTTTTGGTTAACTGAATATGTTCATTTATTCAATAGGAGTCTTTTGGAACCACAAAAATGAGGAGCTTTTAGCTTGAGAGTTTTTCTTTTTTTTCATTATTTTTTTTTAGTTTTGTAGGGTGCAGTTCTTTTTTTCATTCATTCTTTAAGTAGAGAGGGGTTTTTTAAGCAGTGTACTTCAGGTGTTGAAAATTTTTTACCTTCAGTAACGTAAAGCTTAATATTTAAAATGGAAGTTTCTGTTCATTTAATAATAACATTTTTTGTTGCTCAGAAAATGACACTCTTTTCACTGTATCAGTTGATCCTCCATTGACAACAGTCATTCAGGAGGATAAAAAGATGAATAAAGACAAGGATGGTAACTTTTAGAATACCTTATTTCTTTCTACTTTGTGTAATGTGGTGTAGAACAGATTCAACTTTGAACAGTGAACACTGCAAATAAAATGGATTTGTCAAGTTCACTATTTACGTTTTATTATTTACAGAAGTTATTTTAAATATGTGTAATATTGTGGAGTAAAAAAATCATTCCCTAGTAGAATGAAAATCTGCTTATCTGTTTGTTGTTTCCTTTTTTCACTTCCTATGTTATATATCAGTTGAAACACCTGTTTATCCTAGCTAGAATATGGTGCATTGCTGTATTTAATGAATCAGGATATTCTTTGTTCTTACTTCATTGTGTAGTTTACACAATGAAAGTTTCAAAATGTCTCTTAATAAAAGCATTTCTTCATAAATGTTCATAATGCTTAACTATCATAGCAAGTGGATGTTTCTTCTACATGGGGAATGAAGAAATATTTGGAAAAAAATATACAAACCTTGATAAATACACAGTCACTACAAATTCCTATTTATATACAAGGGCTATTCTGAAAGTAATGCCTTCTATTTTATTTTACTGGCCCACAGTATCAGAGGCAGACTTTGGTGGCATGGCAGGAGAGACTGAAGTTTCCTAACAATATTCCATTAAGTTTTATTGCCGAGTGACAGATGGGGCCAGAGGATGGTTTAGCAAAGTGGCATCTGACATGCAAGTTCATATAGAGGAAAGGTGTGTCACTGAATTCCTCGACGTGGACAAAATGGCACCAGTTGACATTCGTCAGCACTTGCTGAACATTTATGGGGACTGACCAGTGGATTTTGATACAGTGTGGTGGTGACTGGGGTGTTTCAACAGTTGCAACAGCAATGTTCTGGATGGCCATGTAAAATTTTATAAGTGCAACATGCAGCCTCTTGTTCATTGGTACTGAAAATGCATAGGTAATGGTGGTGACTGTTGAAAAAGAGTGTTTTACAGCTGAAAATTTGCTCTGTCAAATAGTGTCATTGTGCTCTTTGTATCTTTGTTGTCATTTCCATGGAAATAAATAGGAGGCATTACTTTCAGAGCAACTTACATATATTGAAACATTTCTCATAGCTCTTGATAGAATTTCAGTAGAAACAATCAGTAATTGTTCATAACTTTTCCCCACATGAACCATTGGAAACTTTGCCATCCAAATAAGATAATACGGTGTTAGAAAAGGAAATTCCTGGTGTACTAGAATGCAGATCCAGTCATGAGATCTAGCAGTCTGCTCTATTCAGCACCTTCTGTTGCCTGGCCCTGTGCTGATGCAGTGCTCTTGACCTGCCTTTCCAATTGTTTATTTATTTATATAAATTTGTTTATTTATTATTTATTAAGGATAACTTATTGCCTATCTATATCGATCTATATATGTCTAAATCTAAATAATACAAATAAATCCCCAAACAGTAAATATTCATTTAGGCTCCTCGTTCATCACTTTGCTTCTGTTTAGAAGGTAAAACTTTTGATCATTCATGCCATCCTAACAACAACCACTTTTCCTTGTGGAAGATTCATTGCTATCTAATGATGTATCAGCTGCTGTTTAGATAGCCAAATTGTTAGTGGCTTCTCTGTCTATTGCCAAATCCTGATAAGAGTGGCAAGGTAAAATAAATTAAGCCTATTACAGATCCGTAAGGGTCAGTTATTTGCTACCCTGAAGGAGAAATTAGTGGAGGACTAGCTCGCCTGGGCTAAATCTCATGTATTGCTTTATTCATTTACAACAAATACCATGCTTGTTGGCTCACTGCTGGCATGTTGTGAGTTGCTCATTCAGAGGGAGTTTTCAAATTTAGGAAGCGCTTGTTATAAATGTAGATAGATTTGGCTAAGAGATGCTGACATAGTGTGGGTGTAATTATAGTATGTTATGGTTGTATTCCATCATTAATTGTCCTTGTGAATCTTCTTATGAAAACAGATGATACTTTTAGATTCTTAATGTCTTTTTTTGTGAAGATACACAATTGCGGGTAATAAAAGTGTGTAATGCCTACCCAAATTTTGCCATTTAAGTTCAGAGCTGTGTCAGAGTTTTTGTTATGGATGGTCCAGTGCAATGACGACAAAAAAAAGGCAGTTATTTTGTCCGACTTATTAGCGCAATACCTGCTGTATGTCTTCTCAGTTCAGCTATTTGTTTCAAACCACTTGTCTAGGATCATCAGTGCTTAAGAGAGAAGTTCTACTTTGAGAATAAGCAAAAAGAGGTGCATATAGGGAATTGTGTTTGCCTTTGTATATGAAAACAGCAAGCTTTTCCCTGGTCATGTGCCCTACTCCTAAAAAACAGTTGTTTCTTTTTGATAAACTGTATCATTTGAAACATTTTAAATGTTGGAAGCATGAACATTTTTGAAGTAAATTTTCAGAAGGCCCATAAAAATATTTTTATGGGTTTCTTTTAAGTACTTAAGTAAAAGCTTTATGCTGAAACATCTTCTACAAAAAAAAAAAACTTTTCATCCCAGTGGGATAAGGAGTATTTGGAAGATATTTAGGTTAATTGCAAATTAAAAAAAGAACAAAGTTTTAAATGATCTCGTGTTCTGCATTGGAAAAAGTTTTTCATATCAATTTTTGTTTTATCATTCCTGCTGTAATTTTATTGGTGTTTCAGTCCTTCATGAAATCTTCTGAGAACACTGTTATAGGCAGTTCCTGAATTTCTTGTTTGGAGAATTGTGTCAGATGTTCCCCTTTCATTATTGCTGAGTTGTTTTTTTGGGGAGAGGTGGGAAGAAGCTATTGTTTTTTTAAAATTACTTTTTGAACATAAATGAGGTTGGTATGTTTCTTTGGTTGACTCATTTCAACCACATAGAATGGTAGGGAAGTCACAGAGATTTTTAAGGCCCATCTATATTTTGTGAAAATTTGTTAATTGTGAGAAAAGATCCTTAAGTACTTAATCAGCAAAACTTTTGGTGTTAACTATTACGATGTTTATGTAGTAGCCTATAAAGTTCTCAAATATAATGAAAGGTTGCTTGAGTATAAGTCACTTCAGCATCCAGAGATATTCTCTTTAACGCTAATTAAAGGTGTTCTGTTGTATCCTTATGTAGTAGTTTTTTATACTTTCCTTGCATGTTAAATATGTTTCAGGTATTCTAGGTAACTTGTCACTATTGCTTGTTGGAAATTTAGCAAAAAATGGAAATTTAATCCTAACAAACTTAATATAGAAAATTAAATGCAGATATTTGCTTTCAACTTGTTCCCGCAATATATAAATAAAATTCCCTTTGAAATCCAGTGCATATTTACTGTTTTAAAATAGTATATTTAGCTATATTTTAGCTATAAAGCTAAATGCCTGCTTATGTTGTTAGTACAGTATAATATTCAGTATTGAAGTTAGGAACCATTATTAGTGACAGAGGTATTTATATTTGTTCTGTACTTAGGTGATCTATGTCCAGCTAACTCAGAAATATTGTACTTTTTCACAATGATCTTACATTGATGGAAAAAAAGGATATTTCAGACCCTATCTTGTGAAGAATTTTCTATACGGCTGTGATTACTTCAACATAGATGTTTTGGGCAGCTTTTTTCAATCTGAGGAATACTGTGCATAGCTAATACTGATTGTAACTATGTAATAAACACCCACATTTTAGGTTTTTTGTTTAGACTTGTTTGAATTTTAAGGAGAAATCAAACCTTGAAAAATTAGTGATAGTGTTATATGCTATAATAATTCAGTGATTTTTCTAGGTCTTAGTTTAATATAATTTAATGTGCATTTCTAGCATAAAATCACTGTAGAACAAGATTCACAAAACCTACAGATAATGAAAAAATATTTTCTCCTGGTCTGCAGTAGCTGTAATACGCTCTCTCTTTCTACCCTTCTTTTTTATATAGAATGAGTTTCTATTAGGATGTCAGATGTGTTCTTTATTTTAACCTCTTGAGGTGCTAAATAGATTCATATCTATTTACATTATTGTGTAACCTACATTTTGAAGCATTATTTTCTTTTAGTTATGCTAGACAAGAGATATGTTTAAAAATAAAATACACCAAGGTGGTCACTGGTGAAAGTATTTGTTAGGGGAAGATTTCCTTCAATGATGTTGAAAAGATATGTGTATATTTTTAAAAAGGAACTGTTTATTTTCTCAGTGGTTGTGTCTTGCCTTGCTACGGCTGCAGATATTTTAAAGACGGTCTTTATTCCTCCACCATCCAACTTCTTTCTGCAGAATCGTGCAGTGAAGTCATAATCCTCTGTTTCACATCCATCTGTTACCATAGAAATGATTGTAATAACCTAAATTTAGCACGTCTTTCCTACAGGATCAAGCAGGAGGATTGAATGGGTTGTATGAAAGATTCTTTGTAAAAATGAGAGTGTGTTCTAGTTAGGAAAATCTAAACACTATAATAAATTTACATGATAGAAAAATCTCAAGTAAAATATCTATTAATAAATCTGCTGGGTTTAGATTTAAATTGTCATGAATGAAGTCTGCCTCATACCATACAAACTACACATTTAGTAGCAGTTGTTTTTTTTATCTGAACAGGAAGCAATATGTGATACAACATTCAGTGACGGATACTTTTTATAAAATATACTCAGAATATTTACTGTAGTGTAGGTTTGTTAAGAAGCACAAGAATGAGCTTGTAATTCAGTAGAAAAGAGGTCAATATTTTAAGATAAGTAGCAAAGATTTGTGAAGTCATCTTAATAAATTGAGTTAAAATAAATTTTTGCTTCTTAAAAATGAATCAGAAAAACTTAAGATTGTTTATTAAAAGCAGTCAGTTTTTGAATAACTTGAGTTCCTCTCTGCATCTTTTCTTCTGGACATGCACAGAATCTTACTGTTATCTGTGTTTCTATATGAAGAAAAGATGCAAAAAGAATAGAAAAATTAGGAAGATTGCATAACTGTAGATTTGACATTAGGAGATGTCTATAATTCGTGCAACCCTCCTCTCACACAAATCCATTGGATGGATTATCATTTAGTGTTACAAAGGCAAAATTCATGTTGAAAATGATCCTGCTCATTTGTTGACCTCTGATTCAACATGCATTGTTTAATTAGTGAATAGCTGAATAAATTATTTGCTCTATGTTACCTCATGCTATTTTCTCTTTTAAGACAGGATTGCTAATTTCCTTATGGTCCTTATGGAATATTGGAGCTGCATACACAATTTAATTGTCTCTGTGGGGTTGAAGCATAAATAATATCATTTGATAGGTAGAGAAATAAGGCACAAAGGGACTCAGATCTGTTAATTTTGAGTGTGATGTTTGAACTTTACAAAATCATTTTTTCAAGTACTCAGTATTTAGTATTACATAGCACAACCTACATTTAAACTATGGCTCTCATTAACATGGTTAAATGGTGAATGCTAAACATTTATGTAAAGAAGGTCTTCGGGTGTCAAATCAGATTCTGAAAGAGAAGGATCCCTCTCCCTTTGTGCCTCACATTTCCAACAACTCTCTCCTCCTTTCCCCTGCCTTGCACACATTTTCTCATGACTTCTTTCGTTCTTGCTTTACCTCTTACCTGTTCTTTCTCAGTGGGAGTCATAAACCTAGTTTTAAAGAGAAACCCTTTTAATTTTCGCAGGATTTTTTTTTTTTAAACAGCTTAGTAGAAATTCAGGCAAATGAAAGAGACAGTAAGTACATAGTGCTATGCTGGTAACAGTTCAGAAAATAGCATATAAATTTTGAAAAAAAAGCTGTTTAGATTTGTCTTACATAGAACTAAGAAAATATGTTTCTGAATTTTAAAAAAGTTTTAAAACATACCTTGTGATACATTATATGCATATATTTGTAAAATGGGACCTTGAACAGCATTTATAACCTACAAGCTGTTCCTATTGTTGCTGATGGTTATAGCTGATAACAGTAGATTTAATAGCCCTGCTTTAATAATCTAATAAGCTCCTGGCTAACCATCTTCACTGGTTTAAGCACTTGAAATCACGTGTTCTTCTGTGAAAATGTTTTTTTTTGTCACCACTTTTTTCATAAGTGAGCATATTTTACAAGAGGTGGAATATAAAAAAAAAATATATATATATATATGGGGTGCTTTTATGCTTTATTGATAGATTCTGTAGGCAAATCACATGTGCTTGATAGTTTTTTTTATTTTACTGAAAAAGTAGGAGTTAGATACAGTGAACGATTTTTTCATGGTTAATAAATAATATACATATAAGGAGAAAAAGTAGTAGCTTTTTCCTGTATTATGTTAAAACTAGGTCTGGATATTCTCCTGTGCAGAAGCTGCTTAATCTGGTTCTGAGGTAGTTACATTGCCCTTGTGCTCTTTGTTATGTCTGTATCTCTAATCCGTATGAACCCTAAATGGCACAGTTCAATGCTGCCTCTTTCTCTTTCCCTGAGAACTAACCATTTTTTCATTTCTTTCCTGGAAACCCTCTTTGCAGTTAAATATCACCTAAGACATTTTCTGCTAATTGTTTTGGATTTCTCTGTTATTTATTTATTTATTTATTATATTTGTTTATGAGTTAAGCAACTTAATCTGTTGTAAATAAGAAAATGAAGGTGTAAAGCTATGGAAGTTTGTATAATACTTCTCGTGATCAGATACATTAGACAATCTTCAAATTTGTAACTTAGGTGAATGAGCAATTTATTTACAAAGCATTAGATAAAAGTGCAGAACAAATGAAGTATTGCTGATCTAGCTCATAAACTTTTATGACTGATCTTCTGATATGGAGTAGTAATAGAAAAGTAAATTTATCTTGACTTTCATGTAATGAATTACAAACAGGAAACAGATTTTTATTAAGACGTTATGTTATTTGAAAAACAAGGAGTTAAGGTATATATCACAACAATAGTTGTAATGTTTTTTCTGTAATAAAATGAAAAGGTGCTGTATTTTGTACTTTATTGTTACTGATTTAATTTTTTTAATAACTTGTGAAAGTTATTGAAATCTGTTTTTTTTTTTGAAATGTACTGGATTTCTGTATTAAGGCAGGTATTTGGCTTAACTGTAGAGATATTTAAATGAGCATCAGCGCAAGCATTTATATATTAAAAAAAAAAAACATGAGTAAATATTTTTGTTAATGTTTCTCTGTAAAGTCATAGGGAGATATTAGTAAACAAAACAGGGAAACCAACTACATCCTGATTGCTTCATACTGGCTCATTTGATAGTGAGAATCCTAAGTTTGAATACAAATGTCTGACTGCTCAATAGCTACAGTCTCACTAAAACACTTTTTTTTCTGTTTTACTGGTCTTTATGCTTTAAAAGATGGCTTTATTGCAAATACAATTTGTTTTTAATTACTTCCTTTTAAGGAGTTACGGAATTACCTAGTCCAGTGTAAACTAGTGTGCATCTGCAATAGCTGTATGATGTTCAATAGGAAATAATGAAAATGGATATATAAGAGCAGCTGAGTGTGGGAGGTTTTGTTTGTTTTGTTTTTAAATTAGACCTGCACAAGGATTCCTTTGAATCTGCTTTCTGTATTTTTCTAATTTCAGGTAAGTTATTTCTCTTTCTCCCTCTCTCTTGAAAACAGCTTTCTATTCACATTTGAACCACTTTTCTTCCTCTGTCATTACATCATCCAGGTAAGTTACTTACCCAGTAAGTGAAGGTGATATCTTCTTGGTACAGTATGTATGGCACTGTTGATTGCTCTCAGTCTGTGGTACAAGCGTGTACTCTGTTTTTGTATAAAGTTTCAAGAGATTTGACTTCTTACTCAACTTAATAATTAAACTTCAGTGGTTCTGGGGCTTATATTGATACTGGACAATGAAAATTCATGAAGAAGTTTGACTTGATTTTATATAGAGTTTTTCATGTTTGTATTCCATTGTAGCATTCTCAACTACATGTAATATAATGAAATGATACAGCACATGACAAATCATGATCTAATGTAGTGTTTTTGTTATTGCTTTCATAAATTGGCAAACCTAAGAGCAATTATCAAATTAGGGAGCTTTGAAAAGAATATATTTCAGTGTCTGTGTTTTAGTGTATTGGTTAGATGCTTGCTTCAGAAAAGTCAAGGGGTGTTCTTCAGTTACCTAAAGGTATTTCAGAAATCTTAACAAACAGGGTTGAAGTAGATCCTGACTTGAAGTCCTGCGTTGCTCCTGGAACTCTGTATTATGATAAAGCACTGTGTTTGTTAAGGGAACAAAAGTGTGCTTCTGAGGATTGTAGCTACGTGTGAAATGTGCAATTCATAAAACGTTCTGGAGTGGTAGTTACTTGATTACATACATAAGGAAGCCTGATTGAGTTGGTCGTTGTCCCATTTGGCCTTTCTTTGAGAGCATTTGTTTTGTGGAAGGTATAAAATGGCCTAGTTTTACTGAGAATATTTTCCAGCCATTAAGTGAGACTGAAATGCATCTGAGTAGATAGTTGGTCTACGAGTTCAAGTGCAGCACTAGATATCTTGTATTTTTATAGATTTAATGCTTCCATTTGCAGCGTTCAAAGATGATAAATGTATTGAGGCTGAATGATATGAGGATGTGACCAATCATGATTTATATGAACTTTATGAGCCTTCTTGCTGTTTCTAGTATAGGTTATAGGAAAACATTGTCCAAGTTGTGATAAACATATTTAGAGAATAATGTTGAAGTTGCCTTGAAATTGAAGAGGTAGTGAAGTAAAACTTATTCTGCAATTTTCAAATCCTAGAAAGTGTGCTTAAAAATGAAGAAATAACATTGCAGGTGTTGGGTTTTGTGTATGAGAATGGTCTGAGTTGTATTTTAACTAGATATGGAAGCCAAAATAGTACAGTGACAAACAAGTAAATTCTAAATAATTTCAGAAATTAATAAGATGAATTGAAGGAAATCTGTATCAGTTTTCAGTCAAAAGTAATTAATTTTTATTTCGTTGTGGTGACAGATTTGTATCTGCATTATAACTTTAGGAATGAAGTAGACAAAGGATGGTCAGCAATAGAAGAAATTGTCCAGAAGGCTCTATTAACTAATGCTTTCTTTTGAACACTTGTGACTGATTTTTCTTGCTTTTTTTTTTTTTAGAGATTTTGAAAATTCTGAAACTAACTGTTGAATTTTCTGAACACTGTAGTCCGTATAAAGCTCTTACTCTTCTTGAATGTTATGGCAAGTTCTGTATATGATCTCTGTGAGGATGTTTACGTGTAACTTTATATGTTACATAACACCTAGCAACTGGAAATGCCTCCTGTATGTGTTGAAAGCAACTGCAGCTGGTTATACAGCTAGATTTATTTCTTATGTTGCCTGCGTGGTAGACTTCAACTGTTAGCAACACATTTGATTTACAGTTTAAGACCTGTAAACATTTATCAGTCATTTATCATTCGTGATAAATTTGTTGTTGTTGTTTGCCATTTTTTTGCCATATTTTGTAGAATTAATTTGAATGGTCATCCAGTTCATTTGATATTTGCAAGTTACTTAATGTTCATGTTTAATATAACTTATCACTAGAATCTTGTGTACACCTGTTAATAAAGCTAAGAACATGAAAACAACAAAAACATTTCATAAGCATTGAAAATTTACTCAAATTTCTCATTTTAATTTTGATTATGTATTTGTCTTCTTGTGATTAAAACTGCAATTAATTTATTCTTCTTATATATTGTAATTAAAAACTTATGATGTCTTTCTCATCTTATGTAGCTTGTCCTTCCTCCTTTCCTTACCACTAATGCAGAAGAGAAAAATATCTGTTGCACAGTAATTTCATTTCAGGCTCAGTGAGCCCTAAGTCATAATGAACATTTAAGAAATTACCCTAAAATTATGCTATTTGCATTTATATTGGAAGTAGATTTTTTCAATTTATTTTTGTTAGTTTTTTTTCCCAAAAATGTTTGTAGTACTGTACTATTGTATAATTTTGTAATGTGATAAAAAGACATACTCAATCTTTTTTTTTGTCACAGATGAAGAGCTGCCTCATTGGCTTTTTTTCCCTGGATTTCTGCATTTGTATATCCAGAAAAAGAGACAGTTTAGAGTACTTCTAAGATGCAGGAATTTCTGGGAGGCACATAATGTTTGTTTACTTAGTTGTTGCACCTAATCTCCCACCCCCACTTATTTGTGGTGGTGGTCTTTTTTCAATATATATGACAGGGACAGTTGACAAATAAAGCCTGTATTTTTCAGTTGAATATCTTGTTCTCACAGCCAGGAAACTTAAGATCTAAGAAAACTTAGGATTTTCTTAATTTTAAGGTCTCATTTGCCAAAGGCCTCTTTAGGCATCTAGTCCAACTCTATTACACTTTGACCATCTGCCTTCTGAATAATTTATTTTTAGCTTCATGCAGTAATCAGAAAAAAAAGATTTTTTTAAAAAATACTTAACTTTTTTTTATACTTGTAAAGTATATGGTGTAGATTTTTCTGCTTGGAGAATTCAGCAGAATCCATACAATCCAGTACTCTGCTTAGGCAGAATGGATTCGAAGTGCAGGTCTTGTTAAGCCTGAGTTGAGGAAACAAATTCTCAAGATAATATCCCTAAGCAAAAAGAAGATACAGTTTAATGTATTTTTTTACACAACTTAAGTCTCTGCAGAGATTATACAATGCAGGATTCTTTAAATTATTTTGAAACTTGATGAAAATTAAATGTATAGAACTCTGATTGGAGTCTTTTCATTTCAAAATTGAAAAAATTGTCAGATGTGTGTTGATGAGGAGGACAAGTAAAAGATGTTATCTTGCTTAGCAAATACCTACTACTGGGGCTAAATCAACTGTGAGAAACTTGGAAGTTGGACTTGGTGATCCTTGTGGTCTCTTCCATCCTGTGATGCTATGGAAATGTGTTTTGACCACTATGGGATGCATTTGTGTTGCATTACAAGTGCTTCTATTTCTTTGACAAAGGCACTGTAGAACTTTGTTATTAATGCTGGATCTCTGTCAAAGTGTATTGCATAAACTTTTAAAAATAATAAAGCTCCTTTCTTGCCAATTTTTAATATGCATTTAATATGCAGTTGTAATATACATCCACCCCGCCTCCCCCATGCAATACCAAGAAAAATGTGTGTGAGAGGTCCATTCAGTTTTAGTTTTTTTAAAAATCCTAAATTAGCTCAGGTAAATAGAAGAAAAATTTGAGTGAAATTGTATTTGAAAGTTGTTCTTCCTCTTCAATTAAACTAAACTAATTACACAAATAAATTAAAGACCATGTTTTATGTAGAGTAAATTAAATAGTGTATTTAGTTTATACTTGTTTAGTGTAAGATTTTTTTCATGTTTACTTCACCAATTTGACAGTCTTCCTATCTTAGTTTAAATTTTGTGCACTCAAGTGAGTATTCTATATTATTTTTAGATTCTTCCTCCAAGAAAACAAATAAAAAATTAAGATGCTAAGTTTCTGTGGATTGACTGAAATATTTCACTTGCCTTCTTCAATGCAGTCTTTTGTTTTATGTGTGTTTTGAATTAGCATCTTGTTAGTTTTTAGTGTTCCTTGTAAAAAGAAATACTTGTGCTGACAAATTTAAACTCAGTCATATGGAGGAATTTAATTTGTCAGCTTAGGTAATAAGCATTTCTGTTAGGCTTAATTTGTTATATTTAATACCTATTACAGAGTTTGACATAGTCTTTTTCATGATGTCACAGCATCACAGAATAGTTGAAGTTAGGAGGTCACATTGTCCAACAGTCCTGGTCAAGCAAGGCCACTTAAAATGGCAAGGTTGGCCAGGACTTCAATACCTCAGGTTACAGAATGAGGAAGGAGCTGGACCTCCTTGACAGTAGCTGGAAATAGTATATAGGGGCGACTAAATCTTACAGATTGTTGCTAGCTTACTCTTAATGCTTAAAGGCATGGACTAGGTGCTGAACATGATATAGCAATCAGTAATTAATTTTCTTGTTCTGAGGCTCACTATCTTTGATTTAAAATCTGTTCTTTGCTGGTAATTGTTTTTTTATTTTAATTTATTTTTTTTTCTGTAAGAAATTAACTTCACATGATTTATAGTTATTTGTACTTAGCATTACCCCACTTGAGTTATTAAACTGTTAACACTAACTAGTCTGTCAGGTAGAATCCTGCCTGTCTTGATGTTTTGTTACAGAGTATGGCTAAAGATTTCATCCAGTATGATGCTAGTGGAAGTTGGAAAAATCAAAGTGAGTTGGTGCTTATTGTAATCATAGAATCATAGAATAGTTTGGGTTGGAAGGGACCTTTAAGATCATCTAGTTCTAAGCACCCTGCTGTAGGCAGGGACACCTCCCTCTAGACCAGGTTGCTCAAAGCCTTGTCCAGCCTGGCCTCTAACATCTCCAGGGAGGGGGCATCCATAACCTCTCTGGGCAACCTGTTCCAGTGTCTCACCACCCTCACAGTAAAGAATTTCTTCCTAATATGTGGTCTAAATCTACCCTCTTTCTGTTTAAAGCCACTTCCCCTTGTTCAGTCTCTTAAAAAGTCCCTTCCCAGCTTTCCGGTAGGCCCCCCTCAGGTACTGGCAGGCTGCTGTAAGGTTTCCCTCAAGCCTTCTCAGGCTGAAAAGCCCTTGCACTCTCAGCCTGTCCTCACAGGGAGGTGCTCCAGCCCTCTAATTGTCATTGTGGCCCTCCTCTGGACCCTCTCCAATAGCTCCATGTACTACTTGAGATGGGGGGCCTCTGAACTGGACGCAGTATTCCAGATGGAGTTTCACAAGAGCAGAGTAGAGGGGCAGAATCACCTCCCTCGACCTGCCGGCCACTCTTGATGCAACCTAGGGTATAGTTAGCCTTCTGGGCTGGAGGTGCACATTACCAGCTCATGTCCATCTATCAAATCCATTTTTCTCCAATTTGGCATCCAGGATGTTGTGCAGGACAGTGTCAAATGCTTTGCACTAGTCCAGGTAGATGAAGTCACTTGTCTTTATCCACTGACACTGTAACTCCATGGTAAAAGTCCACCAGGTTTGTCAAGCATGACTAGCTTGGTGAAACAATGTTGGTTACCGCTCACCAGCTTGTCTTTATTTTCCACATGCCTTACTAGGGCCTTCATGAGGATTGGCTCTGTGATCTTGCCAGGCAAAGAGTTGAGATTGACTGGCCTGTAGTTCCTTGGATCTTCTGTTCTTTCCTGTCTTGAAAATGGTGGTTATATTTCCCCTTTTCCCTTCAGTGTGAACTTTACCAGACTGATATGACCTTTCAAATAAGATGGGTAGTGGCTTGACAGCTTCAGCTGCTGGTTCCCTCAGAACCCATGGATGGAACTTGTCGGGTCCCATGGACTTGTGTACCTTCAGGTACTTTAGATGGTCTCGAACTCAGTCTTTACTTAGAGCAGATAGTTTTTCCTTCTCCAAGTTCTTACCTTTGCTTTCTGCAGCTTTGGTAGTGTGGCTAGAGCCCTCGCTGGTGAAGATTGAGACAAAGAAGTCACTGAGCACCTCAGCTTTCTCCATATCCCTCATGACCAGGTTCCCAATTTCTTACCATAGAGGGCCCACATCCTCCCTGACCTTCTTTTAATCACTGATATACGTGTAGAATTTTTTCTTGTTCTCCTTCATGTTCCTGGCTAGATTTAATTCTGCCTAGGTTTTAGCTTTCCTAACATGACCCCTGGCTGCTTGGACAACTTCTTTGTAGTCAACCCATTCCTGCTTCCACTACCTACAAACTTTCTTTTTGCACTTAAGTAAGTCCAGCAGCTCTTTGTTGATCCACG
>JAOWBP010002559.1:24819896-24832111 GCA_028571105.1 Tragopan temminckii | reverse complement strand
TGCAATGAGGTCACCCTGCAGCCTTCTCTTCTCCAGGCTGAACAAGCCCAGCTCCCTCAGCCTGTCTTCGTAGGGGAAAAATCACATGTATTTAACTGGATCTGCAACTATGAAGTATCTTTAAAACAAATTATTGAAAATATTTATATAAAATAATGCAGTACCCAAGGAGGAAGTGGCACACAGCCATTTATTTGGCTTCATTGTATGTCAAGTAAGCACATGGAGTTAAAATATATCCCATTATGTTACCAAAGAGTTGGACAGTGAAGTAACACAATATCCAAGGGGGAGGAAAGACCATGTAAGCCACATGCCATAGAATGTTGAAGCTTGATCTGAGATTTATGTTTTGTCCCCATCTGTAATCTGTTGTTTCCTGCCTGGATGTAGATAGGAGGGTGTATAGTAGAAACAGCAGTTTAGGTGCTCCAGTGCATACTGTCTTGTCAGCAGTATTGAGCTAGACTTACAGAATGTTTATTTTTAATCTGGTAGTTTACCAACAGTTTTCTTGAGGATGGCAAAAACAGAAGTGGGTGTCGTCTTAGTGGTTTATTGACCTGGTTTGGAAGAGAATTTCTGTGGAACAAAAAAGGCTCATCTGGCATCCTGTAGATCTTCAACTAAATGTAGGTCTGCAGCTAAATGCTGCTACTGGATTCCTTAGAATTTTATACAAATGATTTATTTCAATGAGAAGTGTTAGATGTAGAACATGTGTGTTTCCTGTCTTGCATGTCTGCGCACATTTCATTATGTGCCTTCTACTTACTGTATTAGATGGACACTTGGCAACTCTGTCAATCTAAACTAAAAATCAAATACCCAGAACTCCATATAATTATATCACTTTCTAGCTTCTGAGTCTTTTACTGTGTGGTGTAGCATATGGTAAAATCTGCTAGTTTTTGTTGAGATTACTTTTTCTTAAGCATATAACTTCTAGCATAGTGAAATGCTCAATAAAAAAGGAAGTGTTAACTTCACAAAGATAAGTTTTCAGGAATACAAGATTTTTTTTTTAGCTTGGTAATAACACCAAGTGCTCATCTAGTATTTGCACTGCTATTAACAATAATAAAATAAATACTCTGTAATGCAATGAGCTGTATTCTAGTTTTGTATAGATCTATATACATGGCTAAGCTGTTCCAGCAAGCTCCAGCACAATGCATTAAATTAAAAATTATTTTATGATGAATTGATCCTAAATAATCAGAAAAAGGAGAGTTTTATATGACAAATGATAACTTAAGATTTGAAAGGAAAGCCTCAAGAAGAAATAGTTATCTTGCATGGCCCCCAGCTCTTTGTTTTACATGGGTACATCACGTATTCCTTTTCTGATTAACTAGTATTTGGAAGAAGGAGACAAGTGGTTCCTCAGGTAGCCAGATTTTAAATCAAGTTGTTAAAATCAGTATTTTTAAGAGTGTGTAGAAATCTACATGTAATTACTACTCATAGAGCTTTATTATTGGCATGTTCTTAGTGAGAAAGTCAATGAAATGGGAAGCTGCGTTTGTCCTTGTTTATGTTTCCCATAGTATTTACATATAAGAAACTCAGTTAATGCAAGTATTTTATAAACTTTTAGTCTCAAAGACGCATAGGATGGATGGTGGTTGCAAGACAGGTGTCTGAATTAAGCAGTGTATTTTCAACTTAAGTAATTTGGATTTTTAGTTTGGGTGAAGTGTACTTTTTAATCAGTAACAATTTTCTTGTTTCTGTATATTTTTTTACAATGGCTCATTTTGATGGTACTTAAAAATGTATTTGTTTTGATGTTCAGAAGTAGTGCTGGTCTTTCATACTTTCTTAGGATAAAGCAGCATTTGATTTTGGGGGAGCATACATGGGAAAGGCACAAAATGTAGTCATCTAGAATTATAAAATCAGTACCTTTTTTATTTTTTCCTTTACCAACACATTCATGTGCTCAACATTAGAAAAATAAATCCACAGTTGTTTTTGTCCTTTTTTGGGGGGGATTAGCTTGCTAATGTGGTGCACATATGACTACTGTGCTTTCAGTGTTGGCTAGACCAGGAACTTGTTGAATTTCACCTTGTGCAAAATTCTTTTTGTAGATTTTACTTTGTAAAGAAGTCTCTGCTTTTAAATTTTGGCAGCTTTATATTAGCTGTCTGAAGATTGGCAATTTTGTCTTTATTTAAGTAGCTGGTGCTTTTACTAGAATGACCAGCTCTGATTTGGGTGCCTTCTTTCTCCAATACAAACGTTCAGAAGTAATAACAATAATTTATTAAGGGTTTATGGTATTAGACCTATGATTAAAATGTAAAGACCTTTTCCTAAAAACATGTATTTTAGTGAAATGGACACCTGTGATAGAGCAGGGTTTTTTTTCTGAGAAATGTTGCATAGTAGATTAGGATAGGTGATCATAATGCTCTCTGTGGTTGTAAGCATGACAAGTGTGTTAATTTGTTTTTTTTTCCATCAAAGATTCTGTGAAGATAAAACGTAAAAAAAAAACAGCAGCATGGAGATGGAGGGGAGTCTTTTAGTACATAATAGCACTGTTTTTCTATGATGAGGTTTTCATAAAGTTAAGTGTGCGTGCTTGGGGATGAGAGAGAAGCTGAAGATGACTATTTGATATGAAATCCACACCAGTGTGCTCAAAAGTATTTCAGGTACTAACGTAGATTTCGTATTTGTAGTATGAACTATATCAGCAGGTCTAGAAAGGTGTGTGATGTCCTAATGCCAATTCAGAGGGAAAAACACCATTATTTACTGAATTGTATGGCAGTTTATTAGCAAACCAAAAGAGAATGATGGTGTATTTCATGTGAAGAGTGAGCTCATGTACATGAAATAGTGTGAATCCAGGTCAGTAGGTATTCCTGAATCCTCCTAGGTAAGTCTGTATGTAGAGGGTAAGATGAAGATAGTTCATTTTTGAAGTTTCACATGCTTCAAGTAGGTTCTATTTTCTTAATCCCTTCAGAGTGTAACCGTTTTCGTCATAGCATTTAAATGTTGCGTTCGAAGGAGTTTATAGCTTTCCAAATTTCTTTTTCTCTTGCTCATAAGCAGAAGATGATTTTTATATTAGATCTTGTAGTAGATGTTTCTTCTGGATAGATATAACGTGCTGGTGTCATCAACTTCAAGGTGTGGGATGCCCCCTCTAAGCCCCTTCCATGGGGGAAATTGAATAATCTTTCAGGGTGGCCCATTTCATAAAAACTGAAGATTCTTAGAAGGCTGTGTATTTCATCAAAAAATGCTGTGTGCATGCTGCTATATTTATGAGACTATCAGTGATGGAGTCTCATCAAGTATTTAATTTTAATTTTTAACCTACAATTTACTCTCTAGAACTTAAGTTTTTCCCTTTATAAACCTTAAAATTCTGAGTCTTGATGTTGTAATGTAGCGTGTCCTAAGTACTGGAAAACTTTTAGTTTGTTTCCTAAATAGTTTAACGTGGCTTTTCTTTTTTGACCTCTACTTTTATACTTATGTTCTGTGTGAAAACTCTGCCAGTTAAATGTATTCACCACTCTCAATCTAATGAATTAAGATTGTGTGGTAAATAAAAGTAGGTATTTTTAGTTAACGTGAGGACATTTTGGAAGGACTCAGAATCTGAAGAATTTTTTTCAACTCTTTCTTAAGAGCTCCAGTTTTGTATTTCTTAAAGTTGTCCAACCTCTTTGTGCCGATGAATGACATACAATTCTCAAATCATTCTACTGCTGATGTTATATTATTTTCAGCAAAAAGAATACAATTTTTTTTTTGTCTCTCATGTGTAAGTGAGGAAACAGAATTTCTTGTGGTTTTCACTGGTTTCCAGGAAAGTGAGTGGAGACACAAAGGCAGTTTCTCTATACAAACTTCTAATTCAGGTAAGTGCTGCATTTACACAAGGCAAAATGTGTATCCAGTCTATATTGCCCCTTTTTGGTGTGTTTTTACACAGGGATAAATGATAGTGTGTGTCAAAAATAACAATAATAAAATAAACAGTTCTTTAGAAAAAAATCAAGACAATTTAGATTGTTTTGTGAAATACTTCTTTATTTCTAAGTGTTTCCTTTTTTAACAAAGGATTTTTTTTTTCCGATTCTAGTCTATGGAAGTTAATGTTACTGCTTTTTTCTCTGATGAGAAGTGGTCTCACCGTTTTGTAGCCTTGTAAATGATTTTAATTGAACTTTTCTCAGCTGGATAGAGCTATTTGAATATCTGTTTAGAGATGTCTTTCCTCCTACATTCAGTTTCTATGAAGTCAAGTAAATGATGAATATAAACATAAATTGTGTATTGCTAAGGATATACCTTAGTATATTTTCAAAAACAATTATCAACTACAAGAATATAATATGTTATCAGTATGAGCTTGTCAGTATACATGTTATACTCTACTGGGATAAGAGTTGAATACCTTATCTTTTAAGGAGACAAATAACTGAAGGGAAAGTTGCTTTGTTTTAAAAATTCCTGTTAATTTTTAATGCATGAATGCAACCTTTTAATGCCAGAAGCAGGACAAATAATACAAATATACTGTAACAGGCACTGGAATGGGCTGCCCAGGGTGGTGGTTGAGTCACTGACCATGGAGGTGTTCAAGGAACATTAGGACGTTATGTTGAGGGACATGGTTTAGTGAGAGCTATTGGTGATCGGTGGATGGTTGGACTGGGTGATCCTGTGGGTCTTTTCCAACCTTAGTGATTCAGTGATTCTATGATGATTAAAAATGTTCTTGTCATTGTCTTATTTGCTTAATGCAGGCAGTTGGATATTTTGATCTTCAAAGACTGATTGTGTTTTTATATAATGCTTGCTTTTCAATACATTTGTAAATCTATTCAGTAATTTCAGTAATTGTGTAGGAAAATACTGACTTTATGTTAGTGTGCTATCATTGCTGATAGATTTATTTTAGAAGAGAAGCCTTAGATCAAACCCTGATTGACTTACAGATTCTATTCAAACTGAACATCTTCTAGGGTCTGTTTTCATTTGCAAATAATTTCTTGTATTACATATATTACACTTCTTTAGTTTTCTTATCTTATTGTTAGTTTCAAAAGGTGGAAATGAGAATTCATGAACTATGGAGCTGACAGAATTAACAAAAATTAGTAAAAGAGATTGCGGGAAGGACTCTATTAAATAAAGTTCTGATCTGAAGTGTTAAAAGGAACTGGTAAACTGAAAATAAATTCTCAGCAAATATTGGAATTTTGACTTGAAATAATTAACCTGAAGGTCAGTTATCCTATTTTCCTTTGATTAATTAAAATGCTTTGACTCATTTCTTAAGAGGATTGTTTGGACTAGTCAGTAACGGAAAAAAGTTGAAGTGCTTTAGGGTAGTTTTGTCTTATTCTGGATTAGGCCAATTGTATAAACAAAACTTGATTTTTTTTATTTATTTTTTTAAATCTGACCCTAATTTATTTGAAAATGAAATAAGTGTTTCAGGTTCATTGTCCAAAATCTAATGCCTTTCAGATTATTTCAGCAATAATAAATGCATATAAAGTACATCTATTTTAATGATAAATTAATGTAATAATTTTATAATAATTTTGTGCTTGTTTAATTTTGAGTTTAGTACTTTTATGATTCAAGAACTGAATGTTTATTTAAAAACAAGTAGTAAAAAAGCGGAGGGCCAGTCTTAAATTTTTCTTGTTTGCTATCTCAACTGTGCTTTTAGAATGAGACACCATTTATGCAAGTATTTGTGTTGTCTGATTTCAGATGAACTAAGTTATCAAAAAAAATAACTGAAGGATACAATGGAAAATGGAGTTGTTGACTCGGTGCTGCATATTTACTTACTTCATACTCTGGAATAAAAAAAAGTCAAAGCAACTTGGACTTGGTGCATAATTATTTGGCTAGTAAAATTTTTTTTCCATGCACATTTTGATGTTATAGTGTAAAAATACATGATACTTTTTATGAGCTGCAAAAGGAGAAATTAGGATTATGTAATGTTTCATGGTAATTGTGTGCAATTCTGTGTGTTTTTACATGAAGAAACAGTAAAAAAAAAAAAAAAAAATCCCTCTGAACAGCTGAAGTGACACCAAGCACCAGGCTGGAGAGTCTGAAATAAAATATTAGAGCATGATTTGTATTGAAGTGCAATTAAAATGTATGTTTCTGCAGTAATGACTGTTTTTATTGAGGTCAGATTGCGCATGAAGAATGAACACAAGTGAGGTCTCTCTTCACTGCAACTGATGTTTGCACGTGTGCTGTTTCTCTATATTTTCTTAATCATATGCAAAACAGGGAGAGTGACTAACTTGATTTATTTGTCCATTGTCATTTAAGACTTAGTATGTCAGTGGCTGTATTTAAGACTTGAAAAATAAAAATTGAAAATGCAATTTTGAGAAACTTACTGTTTCTATTAGAATTCCCTTAACTTTTTACTAATTAAAAAAAGCTAAAAGCGGTACTAAAACATTAGAGAGCCTTGTTGTGATGCTTTTTAACCTGTAGTATGCTGCACATTAAAAGTACAATATTAACTGAGTGGTATTATAAAATATAGTGCTTTCTGTTTTCAGATAAAACGGTGCATTTTGACACATTGTTTAAAGACCAGAACAGCTCTCCCTCTGAAAACACAAACTGTGATAATTAGATAGATATGCCATATGTGGTAGTTTAAATCAGCATATATCTCAAGTGGCATGTTTAGTGTTGTGTATTACTGGAATTATTAATTTTACAACTGAAAGCTGTTAATTCTGTTACACTTACTGCTTTTCATGAACCTGTAGATGAAGATGGCAGACCTTTTTCTTTACAAAAAAACTATTGATAGCTCAAAAGATAGCTGTAAGTTTCTGCATTTTTAGTGGAATCTTTGAGTAGTATATGTTCCCCAAAATATTTTGTATTTTTCAATTTAATTCGGAATTATGACACTTTTAAAAATAATGGTATGGGTAATGTTGAGGGACAGTTAGAAATCTTACTGTAAGAAGTCTATAAAGGGAAAAGAAGGCAGAACTTCCTTCACTTTTTTTCCCTAAGACTTAAATCGTAATCTGTAAGTATTTGAGAATTGTGAGCAGTTGTTAAAAACATGCCCTTTTCACACTAGTTAGATAAAAATTGCCCATCACGTGACAGAACTCAAGGGAGAAAAGTAAGTCTTTCAAATACAGATTTGCTGAAGGAAGTTACTACTATAAGATTTACAAGGTCTAGCTGGTGTGGAGTTACTTTTCTTCATATCAGCTTTTATGGTGCTATGTTTTAGATTTGTCAACAAAGTAGTGTTGATAATAATGACTCCTACCTGTTGCTGAATGGGGTATAGCACCAAGATCTTGTCTGATGTCCTACTTACCAGCCAATGGGATTATTAACACTTAAGCAGTGTGTAAAGGCTTCAACTTCCTGACTGTGGGCAGAGAGTGGGAAGCAAAACTTGATTCAGTTTTGTCTTGGTGCACGGGCAGACCCTGTTAAGGGATATGGAAATTATCAGAATTTGTGTGTTGGTTTGGCACTCATCCCTGTTCTTATACATAAGTTATTCTTGGGGGGCTTCTGTGGTTTGTGTTCAAAAGGAATATAGTGTAGGAGGGAACTGAAAGAGCTTCTGGGATGGTACTCCATTAAGTAATAAGAATGTTGGTGTAGAAAGGACCTCTTGAACTGGGAGGACTCAGTCCTCTGCTGCTCTTCCAGACGAAACCATGCAATCCCGTAATAGTACTCCTTTTTGCGTTAGCCATGTGCCCCAAAATTGAGGTGATCCTGTCAAGCTCATTGGTGAGATAAATGTGAGGGAAAAGGTCTGAAGTGTATTTGCTTACTGAAGCGATGTATGGATTGGAATAGGGTAAAGACCTGAGAGCTTAGTGTTAATTTATATGAGATTATACAAACAAGCTGGTGGGCAGGCATACCATTTATAGAATAGTAACTGGGTGATTTATTTTCTTATTATGGTAACGGGAATTTAGTTAATGTAAGGAACTACTGTCCTTTTTGTCAGAACTTTTAGTGGGATGTCATACAGAATCATGCTTTGAGATCATTAAGTCCCATTCTATCTTATTGCAGGTAGCTACAGTTCTTAACTCCAGAATAAGGAAGCATTAAAGGATAATGCTAACGAAGAAAAAATAGGAAATTCTGGCATTGTAGCCTTTTTTCCTGAAAGCATGTATGCTGCCTCTCTACCTCAAAAAAAAAAAAAAAAAAAAAAGCAGTTCTAATTTAAGAATCAAATGACTCCAAGCAGAATGTCACGTGAATAACTGATCTAGTTCATAAATTAATTATGTGAGTTAAAAATTAGTTTAGTTGGCAGTGAAAACTGTGTTGGAATTAAATATGGCTTTTGAGACAGATCACTGTTAACTTTGCACCAACCATACTTTTTGCTAATTCATATGGTGTTGTGGTTATATTTTCATTTGTGTTTCTTATGCTGTTCAGTCCTTCTGCGATTGGATTCCTTTGTATGCTTTGTTATGGTAAGAAAGAATTGCTGATCAAAAATGCAGCCAATTCTTCCTGCCCTTTCCCAAACTCAAACTGGAAAAGCCAAAAAACAAACAAACAAAACAACAACAACAACAAAAACAAAACAAAAAAAAACCACAAAACTTTATTCTCTAATAACGGGAACAGAGCTTACTTTCCACAATGGGATGACTGTTGCATTTCTGTTCAAAATGAGCAGTTAATTCACTTTTAAGATTCTGTATCACATATACTCATGTATATATATTGAATGCATGTTACATTTTTACTATCCATAGTTTTATTTTCAGTGTGGTCTGCTTAGAAATTCACCAAGTTAGCTTGAATTACATAACAGTGATGACTTCCAGAAAAGTGAAGAAAGAGTGGAAGAGAAGGAATATGCTTGGTTGAAGTATATGAAAATTTCTGTGCCCTGCTTATTGGTATCTGGATTTATTGGCTGAATATTTGGGAAGAATTACCAGCTTGTAAAGTGGAGTCCCAAGAAATCTATTCAGGGATTTTTGTAAGAATAGGTTATAAAAGAAGTTTCTAGAAGTTTCTTCTGTCTGGACCTGTGATGAATATTTTATCTAATGTGAGGACTGTGGGTATATTTAATTTTTCAACTGTGTCAGTATCTTAGATATAAAGAAGAATGTATTTGGAAAGACTTCTTGATTTTAAAATTAACTTTTGATAATAATACTTTTTCACAGGTTTAAGAATAACTACCTATAGTTTTTTTTGGCAGCATAGATTTCTGTTAGTTAAGGAAAAAAACAACCTTGTAAATACTAACAATTACTGTGTTGGCAATAGAGGAATTTTAAAATATGGATACCAGTGTTCAGGTTGTTGTGTAATTCACTACTATTTGGGTGCCACTAAGTTTATATATATAAAGTCTGTATAAGCTTGTCAGTTCTAAGTCCATACAGATTTGTGCAAGAAGTGTGTGAAGGCCATTTATACATTTGAGGTTCAGGTTCCCTCACAACTTGTGCAAAGTGAGGTGCAGTATGCTTCAGATTTCTCACCAGGAGGGCTGACTCCTTCCTGTCTTTCCTTGAGATTGTCTTGGCTAAGTACACCAGAATCCTAGTTGTCCCTGGAATCCCAGTGTTCTCCTGTAGAAATGCAAAAGAAAAATTTGTGCATTGTCTTAAGCAGTTTACCGTCCTGGTTACTATTTAAGAGATGAGAACAGCTTTGGAATTAAATTCATGTACTGCATAATTAGAAGTGTGATGTGAACACGTGTATGTGTTCATATGACTTGGATAAAAATTATGAACGTTGAATTATATTGCTGTAGGTCTGTTTTGCTTCACTTAAAGCTCATGGAGTTAGCCTAAGACATTTTGTCATAAAGATTTCTCTTTGAGACTGAATTAAAGAAAGTTAACAGTGATTTATCTGTTTGAAAGAATAGATAAAACTTTTCAGTTACTCTGCATATGTACAGCAGATGTATTTTTAGCACTTCATGTTCATTTTCAATTTTTAATCAACAATCAGGGTAAGTAATTATTAAGGTAGTGTAATTGGTTTATGACTGTCGCTTTATCTTCCCTGACCATAAAAGCTGAATTTATTGAAGTGTGAATTCATAAATTAAGTATTTTTTAAACTAAGGCAGGAATCAAGAATCTTTTCCTCCTTATTAGCTGCCTCAGAAGTATTTTTGAAACATGATTAGCTGTACAGATACATTTCTTTTTTTGATGAGCTAGGGAGAAATAAATATTTATTTCATACTTGTTTTATCCTTCTTGAATGTAAGACTGTTATCAGTGTTTGAAATCAACAGGCTTAACTGGGTGAAACACCGTTTTCTTCAGTCATGTGAATGCAGCAACTTTGAATTTGTCTATTATTCTTGCTGTTACCTTTTTTGATAGTCTTATCAGAAAAAGTTTCTGATTTACTGGTAACTGTACATGTCAGCTGTTTGAACTCTCTCAATTTACTTAGTTTTTCCTCCTAGGTGTTACTGTTTTAGAATTGCAGAGTCTAATTTGGGCTCTGAGTTTCACAGTTGTACTGCTTGAGATTTTACGTTCAGTGTGGTGGTGTATTCAAGGAGAAATCTTTCTGTGGTGTCTGTAAAATAGTGAATATCTGCTGTACTTCCAACTTCATATATTTGTAAAATGTCGAAGCTGGAATCTGTTTACTTGCTTGTGTCTTGTGGTGTGGGCTGTTACTCAGCAGATCTTTACTTATGACAATGAAATATTTTTCTAGATGAAAGGTTAATATGCGCATGTGTTCATACATATATACATATATACATACATACTTAATTCACACTCTAAAATACTTAAAATAACTTAAAAGACCATTTAGGTGCCAGTACAGTGATGGTCACAGTTTTGAACACAAACACAAACATAAACAAGTATATATGAATTAGAAGAGCCTTATTTAAAATATATACTGGTATAAAATATATTTTTATTCAAGTTTGTCCAAGAAAAAAAAAACCCACCTCAGTGAGACTACATGAAGTACGTTGACTGTTTATTGTTAGCAAGGAAGGAAGTGCTTCATAAAAGTATGTAAATGATATGACTGATTATGTTGTGACTTTTTAAATTTTCTCCTTGAAAGAGTACAGGTGGTTTAAGAACTAACTGCTTTCCACTATGCCGTTTTCTATGCCAGACAAAATCAAATGCTAGTTCCAAGTAGATGAAAATTGAAATACATGATACTGTTACCACTTCTGCTTTTTAGGTAGGTCTCACTCTAGATTCAGAAATCAGTAATAAAGCGAACTGTTACTGAGGACCATTTTTAATGGCGTGATCTCACTAATTAACTAAAAATGTGTTTTGGCCAGATTCTCATCTGATACTTTATTAATTTTTATTTTTCAAAAACATGTTTAAGACTGAATGCAGGTATCTTAATTGAATTTGTTGTGCAGTGTTTCTTTTGTAGTAACTGCAGTTGCTTCTGTCCTACCTTGTAACTGTCTTCTGTTTATTTTTGTAGAAACAGCCCACAGTGGTCAGAGTGATTTAGTGAGAAGAAATGAGACATGCATGTTTGCTACTGTATATAAGTGAAGCTCACTTTTGCACTGTCACTTTTTAAATTAGGGTTTCTGATATGAAGGAGAGGTGCTGTTGAAAATAAAATAAACAGAACAAATAAATCCTTTTGATTGTGAATTAATTGAAAAATGGCATCAGAGACAGATGTTGGTGGTATGGCAGTAATGGTTGAAACTTTCTGCCAATACTATGTTAAATTTTGTTGATGAGTGACAGGTAGCAGCAGAGGAGCAGTCTGACAAAATGGTGCCTAGCGTGGAAGTGTGTATGCATCAAGTTGTGTCATTGAATTCCTCCAAGCACAAAAAATTGGCACCCATGGATGCTTGCTGAACATTTATGGAGAGCAAACAGTGAATGCAAGCACAGTGAGTGGTGGGTGGTGCATTTCAGCAGTGGGGACACAAGACAGTGTGTCACGTCTGTTGGTGCAGAGCTTTACAAGCGTGGCATGTGTGATCTTGTTCATTGCTAGCAAAAATGCCAGCTTGTTGTAATAGCATTGTGTTAACTTTTCTTCTGGTTCTCTCTGGTTCTGGTGGACCTGCTGGAGAGGAGCTCTGCAAAGAGAGACCTGGGTGTCCTGGTGGATGACAGGTTGGCCATGAGCCAGCAGTGTGCCCTTGTGGCCAAGAGGGCCAATGGCAT
>JAOWBP010002559.1:24774197-24802024 GCA_028571105.1 Tragopan temminckii | reverse complement strand
CTGCTGCAGAGCTGGTGACAGAGCTGCACATCAGCAGGGCATTGCCTGAATGCTTGCCCTGGATCTGGGCTGGTTCTTCTGGGGGCAGCTTTGGTATTCCCAAAGTCACAGTGTGGCTCATGGGTGGCTCAGGCAGCCTGGCCCATAGGTAATGGGATGGGAACTTCAGGTCCAGGGATGCTGACCACTTTGTATGTCTATACCTATTCCTATAGGCATTTCTGTATCCATGTCCACGTTTTCAGATTAATTTGTTGTGCTCTCAGCTGATGTTCCCCTTTACCTTTACTGTTTTCTGCTTCCTCATATAAATTAACATTGGAGAACTTATTCATTCAGCTGTCATCCATGCTTCACACCATCTTCCACCTCAGGCATTTCCCTATGATCCAGGAAACTTGAACAGGGCTATCACTGCATTAGAATAAGACACCATCCCTTGTAGAAGACAGCAGGCACAACATCAGAACAGAAGGCTTTTGTTTAAATAACACCATTAAAGCTTTGTATCAGAATTAACAGAAGCAGTGTAACTCAGCTCAGGGAATTAAAATGTTTAGAGACATCAGTAACAATTTTCAAACTTTCAGCCTACTTAGTAATCCTTTTCTAAAAATGTCATTTTTACTATCCCTGTAGCTAGTACCAGCTGTCCAAGAAAAAATCTCTTCAGTCTTTTGAACTCTGTAGAGGAGTATTTTGTGCAGAAATAGTTCATGTTGGGTAAATCTCTCAACACTTCAGTTGAAACAATATATCTCACTTGCTCATAAGAATGCTAGAACAATATTATTTACCATGTAACTTTCAGATGCAAATGATGTCTGCAGCTGAAAAGCAATTCTAGCTGTGAATTGATTCACCATTTCCCAGTCAACTACAACATGCTTGCATTCCAGTGAACCCAAACGTTTATGCAAGCCCTGGGCCTAGCTAAATGAGCTTGGGAAGATTCCCAGTCCATGGGTGCTAATATAGTTGTTAATGGCACATGTGCAAGCCAATTCTGTCTTCCTGCAGCCACACGCACAGGAAAAGCAATGCAAACAGGGAAAGCAACATAACCAGCTTTGTATTAACTGATGTTACCTCTATTTAAGCAGATGAGCTTTTGTTTTCCTACTGACTGCCCTGTGCCTGAACTTGCTCCATGGGCACGGTGTGCCCATCCCTGTGCACATGCTCAGCAAATCCCTGCCCATCCAGGAGCAGGAGAGGCTTGACATCTGTGCCTTGTGTAGATGGGTACTGTCACCCTGATCAGAGGGGTAGAGGCTGAGTTGTGCAGCCAGTCCCATGTGCTGGGAAGGGTCTGGAATCCTGGCAAAGCAATAGCTGGGGACAGGCTGCTACCACTGGACAGGATCACCTGTTCTAGCTGCTTCCCTGGTAACAGCAGAGCAGACAGGAGAGACTTGGAGCTGGGTAAATGGCTCTGCTGACTGTGTATGAACTGAGGCTGAGCACTTTCAGCTTTTCAGTTCTATGTAATCAAATGGTTGAGTGCAGCAGCCTTCACTCCACCTGTTAACTTCCATGGTGACTTATGAAGACAATTCTGTGCTTGTATCCTGACTTCTGTTAAAATCAAAACTGCTAGAACTGTACTAGGACAGCAGATGTTGGTAAAGGGAAAGGCTCTACTTCCTTGCAGGCTGTTCTTGGGGGTGGTGAATAGAGGCTGTCAAGTATCATTCCTACCTCTTGACTGCCGAGATGGAGCAAACCTCCAGTAAACTGAGGGATTATTTCAGTCTTGTTACACTCAGAAGAAGAAAGGTCCTTAGTGCATACTGATCAAGTCAGAAGATCGGTGCTTTTTCTGTTCTGACTTCTGATAAGTTTTTATTCTGTGCAGAGAAGTTAATGGGGCCTTGTGGGCCCCTGCTCCTTTCACAAGGGCAGGCTTTCTCAGATTTGCTGTGAGCATCCTCCCTCTGTCCTGGCCCTATGTGCTCCTTCGCTCCTCGACTGGATCTCCCATACCTCCATACCAGCAGCTCCCAAATTTCAGAAACCTGACCCTTCCAACCTTGTGAGCCTGATGCCACACAAGTGGCTTTGAAGGAGCAGCAGCACTTCAGACAGTCTTGGTAGTGACACAGTGTTGTTCAGTTAACTTTGCTGCAAATTTGTGGAGGATGTGCCAGGTAAAATGTGAAATAACTACAACAAAGCATACATTTCCTCTGACTCAAGGGGACAGCAGAGAAGTACTACTGCGTTAGAAGCCCATTTGTGTCCCTTTGGCTGTGGTGTAGCTGCAGTAATGCCAAGGCTTTGCTGGCACCTGCCTGTGCCCCCTGGGCTGCATGAGTCCAGCTGCTGGCCCTCTGTGCAGGTGCAGCCTCAGTTGTGCAAAGGTGCATGAGGGGCATCCTTGCTGTGTGTACAGTGCTGTGGGTGTGGTACACCCGGGTACAAGCAGAAAGTTAACAGCTGGAGCCAGCCTTTGAGCCTTGCTTCATTGCTGTTTGCTGCCAGTCTGTTCTCCCCTTTGGTGAACTTGTGCAGTTCCTGTGAACCATGTGCAGATCAGGCCAAGCTTCAGTAGCTGCCCAGCCTGCTGCCTAAATAGAGTAACAGGCAGTAGAACATTCTAAAATAGCTTATGCGTATTTTGTTAAAAGGGACAGGAGTTCATGCAGTAAGCTGCAGGGGCATATGCCTCCTTAGTTAAACTACGAAATATCACTTACAGGGTTTTCTCAGCCTATGCCTCTCTGTCTGTGGGCTGGCAGTATGTAAACAAGAACGAAACAAAAATAAAAGCTTTCTGCTTCTATGTATGCAGAAGCTGAAAATGGGTGGCATGTATATCTTATTTCCATTTTAGATCTATTTTCCTTTTTCAGCTGTTTTTTCCTTTGCTTTTCATTGTTCTCGTTTTTTTGTTACTTGTAGCTCTTAAACTGTTTAATTTCATGTTCAGCTCAATTACTTTTCATAATTTAATAAACTTTACATCTCTTCAGTTAATGGAAATATGATTGAGGAACAGTGCCAAGCTTGGTCCAGGATGGACAGAACCAAACCAGAGCAGCAGTCAGGTTAGGAGGTTAGCAGTGCCTCGTCACTTCTTGCTCATTTTGTTTATGTAAAATGCAACTTGTCAAGTGCTGCAGTGTCTCTGCAGTAGCTGACACTTAGTGGTTCCAACTGTGTAAGATGACAAGGAGCATTCCTTCAGCTGCCAGTTCCTTCACTCCCAGCCATGCTTTGTCCTCACACTGAGGCTGCAGGGAGCACCTGGTGTTTCCTTTTGGCTGCTCCAGGAGCGTGAGGGTTCTTCTCTCAAACTGTGTCCCTCAATTGCCCTGTGAAGGCAAGCATTTGAGTGGGGGTGCCTGGGAGAAACTGACCCAGGCAGCCCCTCACATTCTGTTCTCACTCCCACAGTTTTGCTGTATGGAGAGCTAAAAGACAGGAAAATGCTGATATTTGTAATAATGGAATCGCAACAAAACTATTCTGTTCTAGAACAAAAGGGAAACACAAGTTTGTATCAAACACTAAAAGCTACTACATGTTTGCATTTCTCCTTAAAAGCCAGAACTGTGGCACTCAGAACTAGGTTTGAGGCAGCACTGGGAACACTGCTGAAGTGATGTTACATGAAGTGCCCATAAAGAAAGGAATATAAATCCTACAGAAATGAATTATAGATGTAGGAAGGCTACATATTGATGTTTAGTGTCAGGGAAATGTCACTTCCTCATGGATACTCTAAAATCCCTGCAGCAAACTTGGGCAGAGCCCTCAGATTCAAGTGTGAGAGTGTGGAGAGCTGTCTGAGGAGGAGAGGCTGTATGCAGGACTGCAGGTCACGGCCTGACTCACAACAAAGAGCAAATGCTCTGAAGTGTCAGTGGAAGTTTCTACCATGACATTCTGTAGCTACTGCGTAAAATGCCATAAGTTTCCCCTCATGCAGAAAGCTTCAGTTGGTGTCTGATGTCTCTTGCAGTCTCTCTTATGCTGGGTGCTGCTGGTGTGCAAGGCAGGTTTGAGGTCCACTTCGAGTCCTGTGGTGTGCATGTCCTGGCTCAGGAGGTGATGTGCGATCCTACAAACAATGGAAGGCTGTGGTTCTCTGTGTGCCCCTTTTCTCCCTTGCTTTCTCCCAAGGGCTGGCTGAGGAGGCTGTGGCTGGAAGCATCCCCAAGTGGTATGCAGGGGAAAAAATGTCTCGTTGGGTGATGCTGTTGTGAAATAAATAATAGGACAACCGAAAGGAGGGAAATCACACATTTGTATGAGCAAAAATAAATAACTAAAAGCTTGGCAAGATGCCCTGGTTTTCTGTGGATGTGTGAGATGCAGGCTGATTCATACATGGATTTTTGATCACAACGGCATAGTTTTCTTATGGCAAGAAATGGTAGTGAACGTCAACTGAGAATGCCAGTAGATGAAGAAGAGATTTTGTAGAGGAATTCAAAATATTTAGTGATTCTACAACAGTGCAGATAATATTTACTCTCATGATTTGCTGACAACATTTCAGGTGTGAAATAGTAAATAACTCCAGATTGTGTTCTGCAGGGAGGAAACATTCTCAGTTTCAAAGCACTCTTCTATATCCTGAGATACTTTCAGACCTCACATCCCAGGTTCTGTCTCTCTCCTGGCTGTGCTTTCATGGCATACTTATATTTAAAACACAAAAATGAGATTCCTCCTGTTTTTCAGTACTCCGTGCTCCCAAATGCCTTACTCTGCTCACCCTTTTTGTTTCTCCAACATTTGGAGAGTACTCCAAGACACTGCTAATTGCTGAGCAGTGGTATCTTTGGTGGAAAACCTTCCCAAATACCTCCTCCATTGCCTATCTGTGACCCTCAGGAATGGGCCTGTTTTGTTAACAGGTTAACCAATGATCTGTAGATTCAATTCAAGTTTATTCAAGAAATAGAGCATGAAAAAAAATGATCACTATTATAGGTATCGCTATTATAGACAACACAGTCTCTGTCTGTGATCAGTATTTAGCGAAACCACATTATGATGCTTTGTGCTCCTGTAATTCTTTCCCTTAATTATCTCAAAGCACCTGAACAACTGTATAACCCTTACAGCACCTGGTAATGAAAGAAATGTAGTCTTTACAATTAGGCAAACACACAGCTAGAACCAAAATTATCAAGCAGGAATGCTTAAATACGGCAATTTGAAGTGCTGTTTGTTTTAGTAACTGTTAAACGTGTCTGTCACCGACTTTAAAGAAACCAGAAGGTGATCTCTGAGTTTGTGAAATACAACTATTTTATTTAACCACGTGGGAACATAATTGTGCTTGAATTTAAGCAACATGTTCTTAAGTTTAATGTAGTTTATTGTATTCTGTAATTATGAAGTGTGTGAAATAAATCTTTCTCAGGGCCTTGCGTTAAAGGATCTGAAATAAATGCATTCTAGTGTAACAGAGCCATTTGGAATGTAGTGTGGAGACTACCTCACAGCACATAGGAACTTTACACAACGCTGTACAGGACAAGGTGAAGAAGGCTTTATTGAGCTGCAACTGCAGGGAGAATCTAGGTCAGAAGAATGCAATTACTGGAGCTGACTGAGCAATGGAAAAAGTCCACTAGTGCTCACTTGAGCTAAAAGAAATCTAGGTTTACTTTCACTTAAAGAAGTGAATTTAAGCAAAAGCTTAGGTACTAGCAAAAAAATATATGTTGAATTGGATCGTTCACATTATGCTTTAAATGTGAAATGTATTTGCAAGATTTGAAAGATGCTTGGTGTGGAAACTGCATCCTGTGATTGCCTAGCCAACACTGAATTAATGTATGTTATGTAATAAATATTCACATCAAACTGTTCACGAGATATTTGTATAGTGAAAATGTTTTCTAAATAGATTCACAAACGTATAAATTACTGTGTGAATTTTCTGAGCACTTTGTGAGCCAAAGAAAAAGAAGCATGCTGACTCAAGTATCTATCAGAAATGAACTTCTATTTTGTGATCCTGTTCTTACAGAAGGTATCCTGGGATTAAAGGACCAGCATCAGTGTAAATGATTTAAACTGAAACATCAGATGACCTGAAATATTGTAAAACAAACATTTCATTTTCTATAGTTGACTGGCATCCATTAATATGCAAGGTTGCCACTGTTCTCAGTGCTACTCAGGTGAGGAAGAAACAGGCTAGTTCCCTGTTTTGAAAAGTGATTGAGCACTATTACCACAATAAAAATAGGTTTAAAAAAGAGCCGAGATCATTTACTGTGTGAAATCTGCTTGTTGCCCAGTCTGCAGCAGGCTAGGAGCAACAGAACCAGGCACGGACTTTACACGTAACTGAACTACAGAATTCTTTTGGTCTTACAAAGTGTCTTATTTGGTAAACATATTATAATAGTCAGTACATGAAACAAGTGTGCAGCAATACAACAGAATTTAAATTCTACTTATTCTGCGTAATTTATAACATGTTTTATAAATACATTCTCAAGCAAAAAAAAACTAACAAAGGCAGTGATAAATTTCCCAGTGATACTTAGCTTGACTTCTATTTGCACAGATCTAAATCTCACAGATATCTGCTGATGGGAAAATGTTAGTAATGCTATCTTCCTGTATCTCTGTTTTTTTTTAAATCAAATGTAGTCATATCTGCCATATCTGTCAAAATATCTTGCCGCTTGCTTTACTGGTAAAAACAGGTTAAATTTAATGGCTACTCACATATTTTTAATAAAACATGTGGATGGCTTTACTGCTGGTGGATACTAGGACAGTGACACCAGTTACCAACTATTTCTTCTATAAATATAAATGAAGATTTTAGGCATTCTGACAGCTGTTCTAGTTCAGAGAATATTATATAGTTCTGTAATAGATTTTAGACCAAACTCTCCAAGTACAGATAGCTAAAGTTAGGATTTCTACTCCCATTTTTAGACTCCTCTATAAAATTGTATAACTTTGTAAGATTTTGTCTCATTGTTCCTATCAGACAATATGAACAACTAGTTTGACAATTTTGAGAGTAAGACTCCTCATCCTAGATCACAAAGGATGGCTTAAAAAATCTTAAATCTGTCAGTAAACTTGAATCCTAAATTGAAATGTTCTCTTTTTTTCAAGACTTGGGATCTCACAAAGCTTTACTTGTTAATTTAAGCAGGCAGCCCCTCTCCTTTTGTACCTGTTTTGTATTATGATTCAGAATCTGCAATTAGAAAAGCACTGAATTTGGTCAAGTCTGTCTGTTACCCTCATCTTAATTATTTTATTCCATAGGTCTAAGATTTTATCTATTTTATCTGAATTTGTATCTCTTCTACAAAATATCTAAGTCTATTAGGAAAGGTAGTTAGTGACACTCATTTATGTATTACATAGCTGGATCTATAAAAGCCAGTGATGGATTCATACGTAGTGATGAAGAATAAGTTTTATGAGGTCTAGAAGGGGGGGTGGACTATAACAGCAAAGACTTAAAATAATTTAGCACAGTATTCTACACTGGAAAATTATTTCTGAAGTTCCTTAAGAGTAATTCAATCCAATTTCCTAAAATGCATAAGATTCATAAGGCCTTTTGGCTAAAACCAGTGTATAGGCTTCTACAAGCTTGTTGTATATGAAAACCATAATTAAGTATGTTACAAACAGAAGCTTCCGCATCAACAAAAATAAATGAAAACTGCCCTGTGTGCATTTCTTCTCACGGATTCCAATCAACATAGACCATTCATAGGGCAATGTGTCTAGATGCAGTCACTGGAACTCTGTAACACAATGATATAAGATAATCCTGGTTGCAATAGAATGTGAGTCATATGAAATAGCTACACATTAAGCAGAGAAGAAACTCAGCTCTAGAAGACAGGTATATAATAGAAGTAGACAGGTTATATGCAAGCGGATATGGAGGCAAGAACTAGAAAGAAAGGGAAAAGCTTTTGTCACCAACTGGCTTGATGTAGAAAAGCTGAAAGAAGAAAGTCTCTTAGGAGTACAAAAGTTCAGCAAGCAGAAGGCAGTAAAAGCATGGCAACAAATCCTCCACTAACAGCAATAACATGAATGGGAGATTAGGTTGAATATTGCTGTTCCCAAAGGAGTCATTCAAGGGTGAAGTTTGTATTAGGAACTTCTGAATCCATCACAAAAGATTTTAGGGAAGGACATAACTGAGACAGACCAACGCCATAGTTTGTAGAAACGAGCAGTGAGAAATACATTTTGCCAGAAGAACAGTTTTGAAAAAGGAGCCATGGAGCCAGCTTCACCTGCACCGTGCTTGAAAATAATTTTTAATGTAAATTATCAGTTTAACTTCATGAAGAGTGAATTTTGCAGTAGCTCTTCAGGCCTATGAGGTTTTGGTGCAACTTGAAGGTGCCAGCTGACATCCATAGGCATCTGCTGAAGCAAGGCAGCATTCTGATGCTGCATCCCCGTGAGGGAAGCTAACTGCATGGGAACAGCAGAGAAAGAAGCAGAAAAGGTGACATAAGGAAATACGTAAAAAAACATCTTTTTAGTTAATGACTGTAAAGCTGGAAAAGGAAAGGGGGTTTGAAGGTGTATGGGGATTGCTAGGAGACAGCCTGAAGCAATGATTGAGCACCAGGTGAGAAGACATGGCTAACCCAGGGAGCTCAGGTACAAGCAATGTACCTGAGGCTCTCAATTAAGGGTTAGCTGCTGAGGGAGCAACATCTCTCTTCAGAGATCACGCTCTTCTCGAGACATCACTAGTCTTCCAAAAGGGTGAATCACCTTCTTCTGTATCTCTTTGTAAACTAAACATTAACTAATTCCTTTGTAAGTGTGCTTCTGTCCTAGAAGTAGGCGTTATTATCACCTTCCATCGCTCCACAGAAGGAAAAAAGAAATATGAGAAAGCATTCACAAAGCATGAACAACTGCCTGCGGCATAATGATTTTCTGCTTATTCCTGTCAGGTGTTCCTGTGTTTTGTCAGTACTTACATGGCGATTCCCTTGAGACCACATAGATCATTAACCTGGTGTTGGATACGGAAGAGCTATAACTGACTTTTTACCTTTAGGTCTTTTAGTTCTATTTTTTTCTTTTTTCAAAAACTCTGTGTTCAGTTTGTCTCTTGTCACATTGGGAATAATAAAGCAGATACGTGCATGGGGTAAGGGCTACAGGCTTTGTTAGTAGTCATCTATGCTTCAGTACAGGTGACTTTAAGGCAAATGACCTACTGGGTTCTTCACATCCACCATATCAGCTGATGGTAACCCACTGGGGAAAGCGCCGTGGATGGCTGGAGATCAGAGCCCATGTGACAGTGGACAAAATGTGCCTCTGCTACTCAGCACCTGCAGGCCCTGTCCCTCGGACTTGGCTGATTCAGCAGCCCACACATACATGGCTGTTGTTCTCCACCCCACAGCCAGCATCTGTTGCCAGCAGGATCCTTCAGAAGGCACCCAGGACACCTGGAGGTGACATTCCCTGGCTCCTGGCAGCTTGGAGACTGCTCCCACAGGTTTGCTCCAAACCTTACACCTCTTCCCACCTCTACTATCTTTCTATTTCTCGAGTCTCAGCGTTTTCCCTGACATGGATGGGTGCAATGTTCTCATGTTCTGGCCCATCTTCTCACAAAGAGGGAGCAGACATTGGAGGTATCTCTGTGCTGTCTGTCTCCGAAAGGAATGGTCTGAAAGGAAAGAAAACCATGTATTAATGGCATTTCTTGAATTGTGGAACTACTGAATGATGTTCTTCAAGTCTGTCAGGTTAGTGGAGAAAGGAGAGGCTGAAAGCGGGGAAATCAGTGAGGAGGAAGTAAAGAAAATAATATCCATGCTGAATATAGACTGCAAGATAGAGCAGTGCTTTTAAGGAAATGGGAGAGTGAGAGTGAGCAACAGATAAAAATATGTAAACAAAAGCCTCAAAAAGACCCCCAAAAAAACACTTCAAGAAACCTTAAGTGTTAGAAGAAAAGTATATCATGCCAGATCTGACAAATCACACTGCCATTCATTACAAAATGACAAAAATAGAGAAAAACAAAATGCAGCACATTTAAAAATGTTGTTTCAAGAAATGCACAAGCAGTGTGTGATGCCATGCTAGGAAAGCAAGTTGAAATATTAAAAAGAAATAGCTCTCCTCCATGTCCCAAAAATGTCATGCAGGAATACTGTTTTTTCAGCTACACACCTTTATGATTTTACTTGTAAATTATTGTCATTAAATAGATTTTTTTTTTAATGCATAAACCTGTGATCCTAAGTAGTGCTGTACAATTCATCCAAATGTTTCTTTTTCCTTCAGGTAGCATTATATGACAGTTAAGAGATAACAGCTCAGAACACAGACACAAAGCCCAGTTCACAAGGATATCAAGAATAATGGAAAAACAGGAAATGGAAATAACAAAGATACTCAAGTCTGATTCAAAAATGTTAGCTGCGTACCACCTTCTTCCAAACATATGAGCAGATTTAAAGCCCCAGTTGCTTTCACCCCACCCGTGCCTATTACATGCAGCCTGTGCAGCTTTCTCATGGAACTCTTTCCCAGCTCCTCCTGGGTGAGGGACTCTGCCTGTGAGCAGGTGAAAACAAGGTGGTCTGCCCATTCTGCAGGGAGACGCACGGAGAAAGCAAACGCTCTGGCTCTTGATCAGTTTGTGAAATACAAAGAAGTAGAAACCAGATGATTTCCCTGTTCTTATTTAGTATTCAGTGCACATTCCTACCTCCTTCTTCAGCAGTCCTTGGCATTTTAGCTACCCAGATGCTGCAGCATTTAATCAATGATTCAATACACAGCCCATGAGATGTGCTACGACACTTCAACAAGCAACTTCTATCTCTCTGTGGGGACAGAGGATCTGAGTTGCTGTCAGTCTCTTCTTGTCAGATATAATTAACCATACAACCATTTACATACATAAATATTTATACACAAAGAGGAAACTTCCTAGTGCTTCATCAGATCTCTGTTTATCGCAGTGAATTCTGATGGCAGCAAAACACAGTCTAGTTTTGTTAAAAACTCAGAGAGAATTTTGAATCTCATAAATGCAGATATTGTAGCCCAGATTTTGAGAGGCTGAGAACCTGCAGCTTCTGGGGACACCTGAAAATGGAAGATGCACAGTGTCTCTTTCATTTTAAAGCAGCTGTCCACGGTCGTAATGCAGACACAGGGAAACAAACAACAGATCGAACAAAACTTTATAATATTTTGGTTTTTTTTCAGGCTTTAAAAAAAATAAAATGAATATTGCAGGTAAGGAGAGTGGCAAGGCAGAAGATTCATAATGGGTCTTTGGCAGCTGAACTGCATGGCTCATCTTGTACTGGGGTAGGAGCAGCTCAAGACGAACTGTGTACATAGCTTATCTTCCACCAAACTGCTGGATAAACAAGATCATCAATAGCATACATAATGCTTACACGTTTTAGAAATCTTCCTTTTCCTTCTAATCATTTAGATGGCATGTGAACTGAGTAAAAAAAAAAAAAAAGAAGTGAAGAATTTGCACTGGCCTTGGTTTAGTTGAGAAAAGACATTTTCTCAGGAAGCGCAAAAGAAACTTGTAGAAGAACTGGAGGCAACCAGCAGTTCTTGGAGGGAGGTTAAACAGGTAGAGTGGAATGTGGCTGTTAAACTGAAGCTCTTGCTCAATTTTCTTGTTTTTTATACGTTGCAAAGTTTGGCTGCCAAAGCTAGGCTTCTAACTGCTAAATTAGTTTGTGCAGTCTAAAGTGCATCTGTTTTTTCCAGCTGTCTCATTTGCTGTAGTGAAATAGATCCTCTCTTGTAAAAGTTAGGCTGTCATGACCACCACAGCACTCTAACTAAAAAAACACTTTTTGTTTTCTTTCCTCCAGAGAGCGTGACACTGACGATGAGCTGGGATTGCTTGTCCCACCCTGTCTCCTTCCAGGTTCTGTGTCCCAGTCAAGTGCTGTGCTCAGCAAGCTTCCAGAGAGCCACGGCTGTTATGTTGAGAAGACACACTCCAGAGGGAGCCTCACAGGGGACACGGGTGACTCAGGTAAGAAAATAATTACTTTAAGGGAAACTGAGGTCTGTTCTACAGTTAAGCAAAGTTAAGCAAAGCAACCACTACATCACCTGCATTGTTAACGCACTATGTGTGATCTCTGCAAAAAGCTGGCAGTAGGCCACCAATTTAACAGAATTTATGTTTAACAAACTCTTCTATAATATCAAATAGTCAGAATGAGGTTTCTACGAAGGGATTAGATGTATAAAGTAGAGATTGGAGAGGAGCAGAAAGAAAAGTTTGATTGGAAGAAAGTTAGAGATAGGAGCACAAGAAATGAGTTAAGGAAATGAAAGACAAAGGTAGCATTTATCTAATTTGCTTTAAAAGACAAAAATATTTCTGTGAGTTCAAAGGAAATATCACTTGCAGGCACAAAGAAGGGAAATTATTTTCCTGACTTCATCTTACATGTACCGCATCTTACAGTTCCTGCCACCTCTTTCTGACCTTCTTTAGGAACAGAAGGTATTGGTTGCAGAAGTAATAGAGATAAATCAAAGCCTTCAAAGGTGGGGGACTCAGAGCCACTGCGAGTTTCTTTTAGAAACTCTTTCAAATTACCATCCTGACCATCTCCCACATTAACTCGGACACAAGGTGTTTTCTTAACTTCAGGAAGGGATGACTAATATGAGACCTCAGCCACTGCATCCTTAGATTGTTGTAGAAGAAACCTCGATCTGCGCTTCTTCGTATGTAGGCAGTTACGCATGGGGCACACAGTCCATTCCAGTTGCTGAAGCTTAACTGTAGTTAGGTTTCTGCAGAAAAAAATAGTGTGGACAACTCATTAAAATCTTGTTCTGCTGTTTGCAAGCAAAATAGATCAGCAATTTCAGAAAAAAAAATAAACAAAACAAAAACAACAATCAACAGCCAAAACCACACAGCTCTACATAAAACAGTTAGTTAATGATAATTGTTATTTTTACTTTATGCTCTCTTAAAATTCGCTTTCTGGAGTTTTCAAGTAATTTTGCACAGTGACATATAATTGGTTCCAGTTCAGTAAATTGATTGCATTGGATTCAATTGTTAATTGCAGTTACTGTTGCAGAAACAAAACACAGTTCATCTCTTTATGAAGTGCAACAGCCACCTCTCACGTGAAATAAACAAAGCAGTTTTTTTTAATTTGGAAAGTCAAAGTTATCTTTAGGAGATAAAAAGTATTGAAGTAGAATTCAAAGACATCCAAAGATAAATCAGGGGATTTAAGATAGATGGACTTAATTGCCTAAGCTGAAAATTTCAATATGCAATTGATCAGTGCTGTAGTGGCCCAGGCTTAGCAGCTGCCTCCTTTTTAATTCAGTTATTCCTCCAGTGTCCACAGTTCTGCTTTTTGGTCTGCCAAGAGCTGCTCCAGGTCCTGTAACTGTTCATCTGTTTCTTATCTAAGCCTGATGCTGTCCGGAAACCAGGCAAAGCGTCACTTCTGTTCCCAAGGAGTCTAATGCATGCCCACCATATGCTTCACGTGCATTCAGAGGATTGGCCCATTGTATCTTCATTCAAGGTAGTAATGAAGTTCCCACACATTATATATTTAGTTTAATGACTAAAATTATCACTCAGGTAGGAAGTTTATTTCCTCCTCAGCCTGTGGGTGCTCAAACCACCAGTTCTCACCTTGCAGGACAATCCCTGACAATCCTTGCTATCCCTCCATTTCTTCTGCTAGGAGGAAGATACGATGCAGTGAGATGGGAATGAACAGGAAAACCAGTAGTGCAGCAGGGAGAAGCACTTCTTGTCTCTATTCACCTCCTACTGAATTTCAGAAGCAAATGGTGATCTCTGCTATGTCCCTACTTTCTGATTGCTATACTGCTAAACTCAGCAGCACTGGAGGTTTTGTACAGCAAACTGTGCTCTGTGCCAGAAACTTGTTACAGATTCCTTTCTGAAAGAAGAAAAAAAGCACTGGATTGATAGTCTAATCTGTTTCTGTCAGTAAACTACAGGCACAATGACCTGCATCACTTAAAGAGGCTTTTCTTAGCTGACAAGCATGGTTTAATCACTGCTAAAAAGCATCCATGTGGTTTTGTCTGAAATGTTTAATGTTTTCTTAACAAAGAAAAATCCATCAAAATCCTTGAAGAAATCCATGAGTGATGAATTCTTGTGTATGCCTTCTTCCTTTATTGTGTCAAATGAATGCTTGTATCTGTAACACTCTATGTGTTAAAGAGAAACAGAGCACAAGAAGTAGAAGGGATAACTTATAAAACAATTTCCTGTGTGTTACTGCTTCAGCTGTAGAAGTAGGTCCCCTGTGCCATGATTGCCATGTCTCCACCCATTGTAGCCTCATTAACAATTTGAAATCTTTCAAATCAGCCATGAATCTGTGTTAAATAACTTGGAGGGCCAAGGCACCCACCATCCTTGTGAGAGATTCAATCCTTTCATTAGCCTGCATTACTCAAATCCATTCAATTCAGGCTCTGATTTGGGAGCGTTTTCTCTTTTTATGGCTACTGAGCATATTTAAAAACATGTTAATATAAACGTGGGAAATCTCTATTGTCTATAGGCAAGAAAATTGAATGGAAGAGTTTTGAGAGCTTTGAATCAATTTCAAAATTCTTTATTTCTGTGGCTTTGAATAAGTCATTTCCCTTTCTAGTTTCCTCAACTGTAAAATGAAATGAATATAACTAGCCTAGTTTTGGAATTAACTGACATTTCAAAAGCTCAATGAAAAAATCTGTCTCATTTTCACTTAATTCTTTTATCAGCAGTATCTGCCACTTAGAGACAGAGGACGTCTTTGTACCTGAAGTTCACACAACCCTATGAGACCTTGCGTAAAAAAGAATTAATTATGATGCGGAACTTCTTCTACTGATCTGAGAGGATGGATTTAGCATCTCAACCGGTACATGATATACGTCCCCTTTGAGATTTATCAGAACTGTGATTTGGGTGGGTTTCATGACTATCACTAAAGTCATGAACTGCCGTACAGATATGTAATGCAGAGCAAGAAAGAAAAGGCAGTAATGAAAGATCTGCCAAGTAACAATCTTGTGAAAATGCTAAGTGCAGCTTTAAGAAACAAAGAGTTTCTTTTGCTTTCAGCATTACTTTAAACTATGCTGGAAACCTCTTTGAGCACCAGTCTTACTGCATCTCTTAGATTTCTCCTCCTCATAATCAGCATCTTAATCCTGACCATTAATGTACACTCGACCCAAGACCAGTCTGTCTGCAACATACACATCCAGGTCAGCTGCCGCTGTTGGGATCAAATGGGTTATTCATGAAAGTGTTCCTGATCCTATGCAACGTACGCACATCAGACATATTTTCCCTCTGAGACTAAGCATATTTATATCTATTTTCAAAGTTCTATTGAATTGTTTATTAGGCTGAAACTATTGCTGCCTTAACAGCCTCTGGAACTCATGTATAATATATTAAAAAATGCACTTAGTGAATAATTTTGTGAGAAATGGCTAAGGTCTGAGACGAAGAACAACTAATTGCTACTGTTTGCTTTTCATGTACACGTGTAACTTGCGGGTATTTATAGAAGTACATCTGCCTGCAGACTATCACCATCCTGCCTGTAAATATATTACTTTCAGGGTGACTGGCACAGGCTGCCCCGAAAAGCTGCAGTGTCTTTATCCTTCAAAACCTGACCAGATACATCCCTGATCAACCTGCCCCAGCTAGCTGTGCTCGGAGCCGGGAATTTGGACCAGAAAATCTCCAAAAATCCCATCCGTCCTCAATCTTTGGGTGGTTCTAAGAGTGAGGAGAGCAGAATACAGATTTCTTTTTCACTGAGGTGAGTCTTACTGGTGTAGCGAGACAGATGGTGACTGCTCTTTCAAAGTTGTAAAGAACCTCATTTCAGAGTTTGAATTAAGGAAGAGGCCAAGCACTTGCAAGGTACTCCATTTATAGGGTCTGTGCAGTCAGAAGGGAGATAGAGTTTGAAAGTCATAATGAAAGTAAATTAGAGGGCCCACAAAAAGGCAGTTAGGAGACAAAGGTTTTTTTTTTTTTAAAAAAGGGTCACAGGATGGAATGCCTGGGAGGATACAGTAATGGTGCAGCTTCACATTACAGCAATAATTCACTCACAGGACCAAGTTTAGAAATAACCTCACTGTCACATGTTTTAATTAGCGGTGAAGGTTCTCGTTATTCTGGCAGTAAAGGGGAGAAGCCTATTCTTCTTCCCTTGTCTTGTCCAGTTCTTTCCCGATGACTGCAGCCATGAATTAGATCATCTAATTGAAACTGCAGAATATTGAACTGCCACAAGAAAACTACTGTTACTATGTTAGTGCAGTTCAGTGACATGGACACATCCTGAGGATATTCAGTTGCTAGAGCCAGTGCAAGTGAGGGGAAGGGGAAACAGCTGTGAGAGGTGAAAGAGGCAAGGTCATCCACTTTGGCCACACTCAATTGGAACCAAGTGAAATTTATTAGACATAAAAAAGAAAATGTTATCTGAAATACTCTTGACTATGAGTGAGTGCCTAGTATGATCTGGCAGCGTGGCTGTAGTGCTGCTGCACACCCTACAGCAGCGTGCTCTGCTCCACACTGCAACAGTACCCTACTCACATTGGAGCTTCTTTGAAAACCCCAGGCAAGAAAAGTTTCAAAACTACATTCAAACTGTCGCAAATTTCAACCTCGCCTTACAAAAATCCATTCCACAACTAAAAACACTGGTGTATGAGTTTAATACAAGTCAATGACAAAAAGCTATCAATATCTCCAAAATGTAAGTGTCTCAAAATCATGGCACCGTACAGCATTTACTCACCAGAACCTGCACTGACAGGCGAAGCAACAGCTTGTAAAACTGTACTTGAATTCTAGTATTAATTACACTTTTTAACAGTCTGCAGAGCATATTTTAAAGGATCTCTTACGTGAGCCTCTCTAGAGGCATCTTATTGTGAAACTGATGATACAGTGAAGAAATACCAGGATTTTCTTCTGCTTGGCAGAGTAACCTTATTACCCTTATTTCTAGCACTATAATAGTAACAGAAACAAATAAACAAAAATAATAAGCAAAAGAACAACCATTGCAATTCGGTGACCTCCTACTAAACTAAGCTGAAAATCCTTCAGAGGTCTCACCTACTAAACAGATATTTTTATATACTTAGCAGCTTCCTGAGTTACACTGCAGCCTGACCACGTGAGACAGGAAAGCAGTTCCAGGCATTTGAAGGTATTCTCCTGAAATGCGTACATTGAAAATGAGTGGTAAAGAATATCTTCCAAGACTAAGTACAAGAAACAATCACACTCAGGACACGTTTAAGAAAAGTGTGTTTTCAGACACTGTGGTAGGGCCCTAAGTAAAATATGTACTTACTACCTGGCTGCATTTAACCATTGTACTCAAAGCTGTAAGACAACCGTAATTACTGAGTGATGAAAAGAAAATTCCAGTGTATCTACAGAAGGATTTCCAGTTAGCTCCCTGAGAACTCTCTAGTTGACCAACCTACAAAGAGAAATTAAAACATATCTGATAAAGAATTGCGGAAAATTCTGTGCTAAATATAGTTAGGTAGTATCTATTTAACTGAATTGGACAGCGTTCTGTAAAAAGCTTAAACAGTCATGTATATCAGAAGATCAGAATGTTTCCTGCTCTAAAATATTATATGATTTTTAGCAACTCACAGTTTCAGAATATGTCAACTGATACTGTGGGCTGCAAAGCCAAAAACACATTTATATGTAAGTTGCTCTGAAAGTAATGCCTCCTATTTATTTCCATATAAACAACAACAGAGCACAGTAACAGTTTGATAGAGCAAATTCTCAGTTACAGAACACTACAGTCACCACCATTAGCTATGCATTTTCATCAGCGATAAACAAGCCTGCATGTTGTGTTTGTAAAAATTTGCACCAGTGGAGTTGATCCACTGTCACCTCTGCTGAAATGCACCACGCACCACTTAATTGTGCTCAGATGCACTGTTTGGTCTACATAAATGTTCAGCAAGTGTCTGTGGATGTCATTTTTTCTGCATAACAAAGTGCAGTGATGCCCCTTCACTTCATACACACTTCCATGTTAGACACCACTTTGTCAGACTGCCCCTCTGTTGCCACCTGTCACACAGCAACAACATGTAATGGAATTGTGGTGGGAAGGTTCAATCTCTGCTGCCATAACACCAACATCCACTTCTGATGTTGTGGACAAACACCATAAAATAGGAGGCATTACTTTCAGAGGAGCCCCCATACAATTCATAGGTAGTGTATGTTAAAGTCATTTATGTCTTAAGGTGATCAGCCTGCTTAGAAATTTGTAACAGTTAGTGGAAGTGTTGATTGTGACTCCTTAATTCTTGAGATCATTATATGTAGAATAAGAATTTAAATAAATTTAAAAAATCCCTAATATTGGAATATACACACATGCACATGTCTTCAGAGAAGTTTACATATTCACAGAGGCACTGCTTCAAATGAAAATGAGACCTGAGCCTTCAACATAATATTCTGTATTTCTGCTGTCATATCAAAAAAATAAGACTATTTTTGTTGAGAGAAAAACATCTGGATTACTACTCAAGTTAATGTCACCTTAAAGTTAATGATACCTGAAATCTGAGTGCAGTCTAAGAAAGTAAAAAGGATACCATGCTCCCAGAACAAGTCTATTTGCCAGCTATGACAAACTTAGAAAGGTCAGCTGGCTGGAAAAATGCTTTCCAAGTAGTTGTCAAACTTAGCTTGACAGGCTTGTTTGTGGTATGCAATTCTAGGGCCTAAAGATCTTGTCTCAGAAGCTGTAAACATAATAAACACAGAGTTATGTCAATGTCGAAGGAAATTTGTTGTGATGACAATTCAAAATCTGCAATGGTTTGGAAATAAGGCTGAAAGTGCCAAATAGAGCCCCTGCAGAGCTCCTTTAGGAAAGAAGAAGGATCATATCCAAGGTGGAAATAAAGTGAGGCAGCTGTTTTCTTTAGCACTCTTATCCACCAGATTGTCAAGCATCAGGATGTTAATGCTGTAATCAGGAGCTATCTGGAAGAGGCAGATTATAGAGCCACAGGTTTTGAAAATGAAGGACCAAAGCTGCAATATATGGCTGACCTTTCTGCTCTTAAAGAATAAAAAAATGTTTGTTTTCATAAAATATAAGTATTCTAACACATTATTGTTAGCCAAAGCATAAATTGATAACCCTATTGCTTTGATTTCAGAGAGATGATGTAGTAAACTATTCAGAAGGGTGCTCTTAGTACCAGTGTATTGCCTACGTATGAGCTACACATTAAAAAATTTGTGTTTGAATAAGAAAAAATCAAGTTAACTGTAGTTAACATTAATTAACAAGAGATACAAGAGAAATAGTATTACCAATATCAATTTTTTGTTACTTGTATGAAATTGATCAGCATGTTTTACTGAGGCAAAGCGATGTACCCAGTGTCCTAGAAAAAGCATATGAATAACAGAAATACATTTGTACAAGTTATGAGTTTGATAAAAGCATATCTGTGCTGCAATGTTACGCATTTTAAACATGGAACTGAAGTCTGCTTAATAATATCTTAATGTCATCTATTCTAACTAGAGAATGACACAACCTAAGAAAATGATAGAGTACAGCTGGTTACTAGTATCATATGGGAAGGCATGACAAATAATTCTACATAGGCAAGGTGTTTGTTTCAGATCATTTGACTTTAGGAATGCATAACTGTATTCAGGGATACCACATGTGTAGTTCTGATCTTCAATACTTGTTAGAAATGAGTCTATGCTGTGCTACATTTAAATAAAATTAAAAATATTGGTAGATATAGAAAGGAATATTTCTGAGCACAGAGAAAGACAAACTGATTTGCTATGTGCTTCCATGGGCTTTGACCCAAAGATCCCTTGGCTCAAGGCAGCTGACAGCTCAATATTTTCCTCTGGAATGTAAGCATCTCAGAAAATGCCCATCTTGCCTGTGATGTCAGTGTGAAAGCCCCGTTGAAAGCAAGGGTTATCTTTTCCTATAGTGAACCTGGGTTTATATATTCAGTAACAAGAAGAAAAGATTGAAAAGATTTACAATCAAGTGTAACAATAAGTGGAATTCAATCTTTGTCGTTATGAAAGGCCAGCAGAGATTGATTGGGAACAGCCAGCTTTTTCACAAAGAGTATGCACTGTGATTGTGTTTCAGCAAATAAAGAATTGCATGACCTTCCCTTTCCAGGGTGCAAGAGGTTTGATCAGCTGCCTGGAAGGAACCCAGGGTACCGAAAGAAATAGCTTAAAAACAAAGTCAATAATTGAAAAGTCTAACAGTAAGATTGTAGGTGGAAAGAAAACAAGAGTGTGGCATTTCTTGAAGCACAAGCTGAGGTGAAACACTTAAAAGTCTATTTCAGGGACATGTAAAACAGTGACAGAAGTTAAAGTATTTAGCTGCGTCACTGGATTTGGAGTCCTTGAGTTAATGATCAAGAAGAGTTTCAACTTAATTCATACACTGTATACACAGTGCTATTCTTCAGAAAAGCTGCTTTAAAGAATATTCAAGTAGTGTTTTTTGTAAGCCCCTGGGAAAGTATTCACCCAATTTCACCTGGAGTAAGAACTCATTCTATAGTATAATGGCTCTTGTACAAATTCAGATGCAGTCTCATTACTTCAAAAGCCAAATTGGACAATTACTTCAGTTCTCCATAGTTGAATTCCTCAGTAAAAAAATTACTGAGACAGTTTTTCCACAAAATTTTATCAACTTTGACTTTTTAAGTCCTAAGTCCCCAGTACACTTCCTCTGCAAATTGCTTCCCTTTTAGCAAGGCAGCGATCTACCTAGTTATCTAGTAGATATAAAAAATAAATATGGAAGATTCTTAAATAACTTAATTATCACATCTGGTCTTTCAGAAATCACCTCCTTTTCACTGATGGCATATGCTAACAGAAAACAGTCTGTTCTGGACTAAATTCTGTAGAAGTCTGGGTAAGTGCAATCCATTAGATAACACATTTTGCACACTACCCAGATTATGGTCCAGATCACTCATTTGCTTCTGGGCTATTTTTGTTCTGTCTTTTAAGTATTTTTTTTTTTTTTCTGATGTGCTGGGTATCACTGGGCTGGAACACTGAATCTCTGGAAAACTGGATTCCCAAGTTCATGTCTGAAAGCCATCAGACACCATGGTTGCACATACATGCAATGTCCTTGGGCTGCCAATGCATGATTCGCACAGCTGAGCCCTCTCCCACACTTTCCAGCTGCTAGGCCTATATCCCCTGTACGTGCAGCACAACAGTCCTTTTTTAGGCTGTGAACATGTGAGGTGTAGCTGGATGACTTGTTTTACAGCCTGGGCATGTTCCATGCAGGCTCACAGGAGCAGCCTCACAGGAGCAGGCTCACAGGACCAGCACTTGCAGGATCAGTCCCAGCTGCAGCTTTTAGACTGAACCCTTGCTTTATCATGTGGGCTAAGATGACCTTTTCCCATCATATGACTTAGCAAATTGATTTGTCACCGAGGGAAGGAAGACAGTGGAAGAAATACATACATATTTGAGGGAGCTATTGGAGATGATAATAAGAGATGCATGCAGCAATAGTCTTTCCTTCCTGGAAGTATACACTTGATGAGTATATTCAGAAGGAAATTTAATTTGGAAAGTCATCCTGAATACAGATTACCTTAATAATAAGGGCACAATTTACAGTAATTGAAAAGACAGTGTTTGTCATCAGCTTTAGCAGCTATGGCTCTCTCTTAAAGTGTTAGCAGTGCCCACACACAGTGGCAAAGTGCTTTGTGGATGAATGGTTGGTCACAGGCTGTATTTCTTGAGCAAGCAATTCAAAAACACAGTGTAGGAGAGGGTTCTTTGAAAGCAGACAAATTTCTAATCTATATCAAAAGCTCTGTAATTAAAGTGAAACACCAAGTGGTTTTGTTGGTTCAGCATACAAGACGACTGTATACTATTACTGTCTTGTTTTGTTTATCTGGCCAGCATGGATTTATCCTTGGAAGCTGGTAAATAAAACCAAATGCTGCATTTCGCACCTAAACAAAGCTCCCTGTTAAGGTCATGGGTGACATCTGACTAAGTTCAGAAAGCAAGATCAGGACTTCCTGCACTGTGCTTACTTTAACAGCTTGTGAGGAGTTTGCTGCAGCTGTTTTCAGATCTATGCCTTGCTCTTTAGCAATGTTAAGGGTTTTGACATTTTTTACACATCTTTTTTACATGTTTTTCCCATGATTAGTGTTTAAAGTTCTGAGGCTCTTGTTCTATACAGATTCAGCCGCTGTACTAATTACCATAGTTCTTGAGCACGCTAGAGATATCAGTACAATTTATATCTGTCATGTACATTTAATCTTGGGGAAAAGTGAAAGGAAGAAAGGTTATACTGAAAACAACTGGCAACATAAAATAATGCCTCTGCTTTTGTAAGTGGCATGTCAGAATGAGCTAGCCTAGCCAGTGGCTGGGCTGGGCTGGAAGAGTTCTGGGCACTTGTATTTTTGACTCAATTTCCTAATCCTTAAGAGATGGGAAACAGAGCTTAACTAATTTCTTAGTGTTTCAAAATATACAGGTAAATAGTGATACATCAGTAAACAGAGCCAACATCTCATCTCTTCTGTTTCTAGATGAAACAACTTCTAGAGTAACTTACTTGCTGGAAAGTATGATTTCAGGTGATTCCGGCCTTTCAAGTTTGATAAGTACTTAAAGTGACAGAAAAGTAGATGAGAATTTAGAAACATTACAGTTAAATAAGGGAGCAGGATTGGAAGTAGTAGTAAGATACCAATTTTTCTAATACAACTGTCTCAAAGGAACAAGAATTTGATCATAAAAGCCTCTGGTATTGTCAGAAATACCATCTTTTTTCCAAACAGGTCTCCTTTGGGATGCCAGTCCCTGGAGTGTGGCAAGCCTACAAAACAGACAAAAGAGTCAGATCTTGTTGCACCTGTCCAAATTTCCACTGACCCCTGCATCCCATTCACGCTGACTACTGTGCTGTCTCTGGCACTCCTTAGACCCATCTGTGAGTTATTTTCCTGCCAGACTGTATTAAAATCCTTCACAGATTCCTGCTGTAGTAGTGAAATACATTAATTGATGTAGGAGTCTGACGAGGATTGCACCGGAAAGGAATAAGGATCAGGTGTGGAAAGAGAGAAGTACAGAAGAGAGGAGAGTGGAGCAGGAAAGATGAGGAGCAAAACTTCCCCCTTTAGGCTGCAGCGATGCATCTCAGCAGGAGCAGCACTTGCAATTTGATAGCCTTTCTCTCAAGTACAGCAACACTAGAATCTGAAACACTGATATTTTCAAAAGACATTTTCATTCCTCTTTTCAACATATGTTTTTTTTTCTTTGGAAGTTGCCAGTATGACTTAATAAAAGTTGATAAACTAAGATCTACATGAAAATCAGAGAGAAATTTCATTTTGGATTGAACCAAATGCTTTGTTCAATACAAAATATCTTCTAGTATTTCTTATTTTACCTAGAAACTTTTGCATTTGCCCATTAAAATTTTAAAACCATCTCTTTTTGGCTAGAAAGCAAACAAACAAAAAAAAATTTTTTTTTTCTTTTCTATTTTTCTTTTTTTTCCAAATGGGATTGATTCTGTGAGAATGCCTGGCTTCATTTAGGTAATTGTCTTCATTAATGCCAATAATATTTAATGTGAGTAGATTTATTTACATGGTTTAGATTGTAAAGTTCAGTACTGACAAACAGAGTAAAAAAGGAAAAGAAGGATTCATTTAGGGGGTGAGGGGAGGGGAAATCATAGAGTCATAGAATCATAAAGGTTGGAAAAGACCACCAATGTGCTTTGTGGATGAATGGTTGGTCACAGGGACCAATGTCACCTACTCCAACTAACAGAGAAGAGAGGGAGAAAAAACCCACAAATTTAAGTCATGAGTGTGACTGTCTAACTTAGAAGCAAGGATATGGACACAGAAGCAGTTCACTTTCAGTCTCTGTTCCAGTTTTAGGTTAAATATTGATTAGAATCAACATTAGAACTTGGGCCTTACATTACTTTAGCAGTGTTTGCTTAAGAAAAATTATTAACTCAAAGTAAACTGTAAACAAGAATGATTAAAAAGACTTAACCCATCCTGACCGGCTGACAGCCTGCTGCCTAATGTTCTGAGAGGTGTAGATTTAAAGTTAGATTTCAGGCCAATATTTGACAGGAGATCTGCAGCAGTTTCAAATTTCCAGGTCCCAGCTGAACGCTCTGTCCAGTTTCATGTTTCTACTGGGATGAGACCCAAGGGTATGCCCGTGTGCTGCTTCATGAGGAACCCCAGGAGACTGCAGTAGGTCCTTAATCAACAAACCATGCCCCCACAGCATCCATCAGCAGATTGGCTGTAATGCAACCTGAATAGCTCTGTTAGCCTTCTCTATAAACAAGAGTAATTGTGGCTTACCTTGCAGATAAATTTGTTGATTGTGGTATGCTTGGATATTATGGCAATTAGATTAGTATTTTAAATAGGCAGTGCAGAAGGACAGATGGAAGTAAAGCCAGTGCAGGACTGACGAATGTCATGGAAATGAAAAGATGCAAAGAAAGGTTTGAACTTAGAAGTGCTTTTTCCTTTTTTTTTTTTTTTTTCCAACTGCTACTTGAAGTTTGATTAACTGTGGAAGAGTTATTTTAGATATTTTATAGATATTTTATATCATTTTATATCAGTCTGACTGCATCAAGAGTTAAAGAAATGTCTGAGTTGGAATTCAGATAACAAAGTATTCTGGAACAAGACAAAAGCTACTGCACAAAATATGCAGCCTTGTCCAAAAATAAATTAATATTTAACACAGCTACAATGATGGTGCATAAATGTGCCATGTCATTTGGGCCATTTGGTAGTCTTCTGTGCGCATGTAGAAAATGTGCACAATGGCAAGCCTCATTTACGGAACTATATTGTAAAGATATGTAAGAAGAATTAGTAAATAAGGTAATAATTTTATTTTTGAGATATGGAAAACCAACCAAACTTACAGAAAAGGAACCTTCTTACGCTATCATTGACTAAGCATGAGCCATAGTACACATTCTTAGTTTTATAGTCTATGGATCACAACAAAATATTAGTTGAGAAGGTACTGCTACTCGCTTTTTGCCTGAATTTAATTTGTTGGTATAGCTGCATATGTCTGAAAGCTAAGGAATACTTTGAAACCAATTATCATGTAATTCAGAGTTCAAATACAGTATTCTTCGAAAAGCGTTGAATAATTTGATTACAGTTTTGCTGGCAGGAGGTCGTATCTGCCCTTTCCTACACAGTGTCCTATTCTTCCTTAGAGGACTTGTTTTAGTATATTTAATGCTTCCATAAAATCTGAGCAATCAACAGGATAAGAGCAAGCTGTCATTTGTTCAATTTTGGCCTTGGTGTGTAATGATCATTTGTGGCTAATTCATTCTGAAATATCATAATTTAAATGTGAGTTCAAATTCTTACCTTCCCTTTCCTCGTCCTGCCTTATTTCTTACAGTCTGGAGTAGTCTTGCTTATTAATGGAGACCAAAATTTCATACGTTTTTATTTCATCTCTCATACAGAAATGAGGAAATACAGATAAAGGAAAAGAATGTGTGGAAAAGAACTGATTCAGCTCATCAGAATTCTGAATTTAGTTTACATGAGGTTGAAAACATTCTCCAGCTTTACATACCGAGGTCCCTAATGAGGCAGTTTTGTCAAAGTGAAATTTCAAAAATAGAATGTTCCAGTATGGTGTCTTTAAAATCTGTCTACTCTTTGTGTATGCTAAACTCATCAACAGCTTTTCTAAAATAGCTCCTGTTTTGTAGCAAATGAAGCACAGACAATTGAACATGTCAGTGCCACTCATGTGGAGTCATACTAAGATTCATTTATTTTTGTTAGGCACCCAGACTAGTAGTTAATCCACTGAAGTGCATTTGTAGTCATGCTGCATGTAGTGCATACCTCTCTCAAAGGCCTCAGTTCTGCTTTTAGACAGGTTGTTTGCTGGGTGGTTGTCAGTAAGGACTGCAGTGACCCAGAAGAATTGGTACTCAGAAGTGTCAAGCTTCTCATTATCCCTGCAAAAGTCATGAAAAATTACCTTTGGCTGATACCATTTCCAAATTTTTGGAAGTGGAAGCCCTTGTTTAATGTATTGTTCTTCAAGAAAGTCCTACTTCGGCAAAGGAAAAGAACTATGTGAAATATCAGGTGTGTCTTCTTTAGGGTGATACAGAGGACCAGCTCAGTGAATGATGGACAAAAACAAAAGCTACAGGATCCTTTATACAGGATCTTCAGGACCTTCACTGCTTCTAAATGACAGGTTCAAACCCTTGGTGCTGAGCTGAGGGTGTATTTTAGTTTGGGACCTCCCTGCTCAGCACTTCTTAAATTCTGACTGTGGAAGTCTATATAAAAACAAATGTTTCTGCCTAGTGTAACACAAACACCTATGCCCTGGACAGAGATCTATGCAACTTTAATATCCACAGACTCATGGAGAAACAAATGTTTTTTCAACTGAGTGGCAAAATGGCAACATCTGAAATCTCAAACAATACAGTCTGGATCAGCTTTGTGCACTGAATAACTAGAAGATACACTTTTATTATACCCTTACTCCTAGGCAGGATGCTGGGGAAGGAGTTGCTTTTGTAGTTTGACCAGAGTATGAGAGGAAAAAAAAATGACTGCAGGGGAACTGGGTTGGAGAGTGTTGTGTTAAAGACTTAATACCTACTTTGGTGCTCCAGGTTCTATCATGTTTCAAAGGACTTGTAAGACCATTGGCTGCAACAGTGAGAACTTTCACAACTTGTTTATAGAATAACATTCTGTATTGGAGCAACAGATTACAGATTCTTCTGAATTGCTAGTGATAAATACACTGCCTACAGAGAAAGTGTAAATACCAATAATGTGAATAATACAGTTGTCCAAAAATGTGTTGAACTATGGAATAACTCTCTAGAAATTTCTAAGTTTGCTGGGGAAGGCACTTGGTATAACTTGGTTTAAGGATCTGAATCTTACCCAATAGGCATCCCTGCGGAGAGAAGGAAAGGCTCAGCCCATTGACTAGTTCCAGAAATCAGCTTTCCTCCTCATTTGTCTGCAAAGGTATTTTCCCCAAAATTCCTTCTCTCTTAGGCCATTTTTATCTTACTTTCAGGTGGAATTTGAGTATTTCTAATGAAACCTATCTTTGTTGTGATTGATACAACGGAAAATTGGAAAGTTGCTAACTCAGGATGATTACTATGCAACTTATCAGTTCCATAATAACAAGTTCCCATGCCCGTGATCTTATCATAGAGTCTGGATGGGGAGTTTTACACCTTGGTCCACCCTCTGTGCTGTATCTCAGAGTCAGCATACCAAGTTCCCCCGGCGCTGTCAACAATCGAAGAGTTGCAGGTCTTAGGTTGCATAGGGAACTACATGGAACAGACTTCTAGTATATTCACTGCATTCCACCCTGGAGGTTTCTTCAATACTTTTCTTCTTCTAAGAGGGGGTATCCCAATAAGTTATTTACAGTAATTACTCCACATAATCCACCCTGTGACTACAGTCACTCAAGCTTCTCAATATTTAGAAGGAACTGGGGAGGCCACAAGCAGTCTTATTACAAGAATTAGAGCTCAGAGGACTCTGTTTATGGGATAAGATGATTGGCTCATAGTCAGAATAGTTAGCAGGACAGTGTTGGGCATAATGATGAGGCCAGA
>JAOWBP010002559.1:24745967-24770570 GCA_028571105.1 Tragopan temminckii | reverse complement strand
GGCTCTTCTTCAATTCCGCCTGCGTCGAGCCCGCCATCCTGGAGCGCGCGTATCCGCGCAAGGAGCCGGCACCGCGCAGCGCGGCAGGCTTCGGCACCGCCGATCTCGTCATCGACGTGCTGGCCCAAGCCGCAGCCGCAGCGAACCCCTTTCTCCTCGGCGCGCAGTTCACGGCGGCCGACATCGTGCTGGGCTCGGGCATCCGCTTCGGCACCATGTTCAAGCTCCTGCCGGAGCGCGCCGAGTTCGCGAACTATCTTGCCGCACTCGAGGCGCGTCCTGCCCTGCAGCGCGCCAATGCCATCGACGCGAAGCTGCGCAAATAGCGCTGGCACCGGGCTCCGCTTGCGCCGAGAATGCGCGGCGTCGCGTCGCGACGCACTCTGCGCTCTCACCCCCTGACCGGAGCAAGATGGCGGCCAGCATCAATTTCACGGGCTATTCCGACGCCCTCGTTCTCCTCGGCACCGCGGGCGTCGTCGTGCCGATCGTGCGGCGTTTCCAGATCAGTCCGGTGCTGGCCTATCTCGCCGCCGGCGCCGTGCTCGGGCCACTCGGCCTCGGCCAGCTCAAGGATGTCAATCCGCTCTTCCACTGGATCACGGTCGTCGACGCGAAGAACGTGCAAGTCATCGCTGATCTCGGCGTCGTCTTTCTTCTGTTCCTGATCGGCCTCGAGATCTCCTATTCGCGCCTTCTCACCATGCGGCGGTTGGTCTTCGGCCTCGGCATGTCGCAGGTGGCGCTGTGCGCCATCGTGCTCAGCGCCGCCGCGGCGCAGTTCTTGGACAAGCCCGCTGCGGCCATCGCCGTGGGATGCTGCCTGGCGCTGTCTTCCACCGCCATCGTCATCGAGGTGCTGTCCGAGCAGCAGCGCATGGCGACGACCACGGGCCGCACGTCGTTCTCGGTCCTGCTCGCACAGGATCTCGCCGTCGTGCCGATCCTCGTTTTCATCTCCGTGGCGGGCGCCGAAGCCAACGGCTCGCTGCTCGCGACGGCCGTGCGCGTGACCGGTCAGACGACCGAGAGTTAAACGGCGGCAGCAGCGGCCCGACCGGCGGTGCGCGTGGCGGGGGGCGCTGGGGGAGTCCGCAGCTCTTGTGCTGAAAGCGAGGGCAGGCGTGCTGTTGGCCGATATTATCGAAGTTAAAGCGAGCAGGAGGTGTCTGCCAACAAAACGCGTACTTGTACAGCTTCATGCTACTTGCCTTGGGTTATTATTCTGTGTTGATTGGTGACTTTTAACAATTTTTACCTGTAAACGTTCCCAGAATGCCCTACCATTTGTAGTACAAATCCAGTTTGAACACTGTTGAACTCTTGTACCTGTGTGCCATAAGGTAAAATTCTGTTGAGGAGAGTGTGTGATCTGATTTTGTTTTGTCTTGTTTTTAAAGGGAAATCAGAAGACAAAAGAACAGAACATTTTTAGCCCTTTTCCCCCTAATGCCATTGCTTTGAATTACATGTTGAAAAATTTTGCGAATTATTTTCCTATTATAACGGGAACACTTTGGTTTCTAGCATTTTTTTTTTTATAGACTCTTTTTGCTAACCAGTGTGTGTTTCTAGATGTAAAACCAAGCTTTATATAAATGTGTTAATGAATGTCTTATCTTTGGTCAGACTTGTTTTCCTCTCTGGAATTTCCTTTCACCGATGAAAGAAAACATTTGTACTTTGGGGGCATGGACCACCTAGTTTCTGCTGTTTCCAGTTGTGGAAAGGCAGAAAACTGTAGAGTCCATTTTTGACTTTTTTTCTCATAAAAATGAACTGATAATTGCTTCTTGTCTGATGAACAAAAGAGTAAGTGTCAGAATGGGTAGATTCAGTACAAACATTAATTTTTTTATTTAATCACTTAGAAGAGTACAGTGATTAGAAATTAGGTAATTAACATGACAGATTTTCTGGTTAGGATCATAGCCATATGTTTGGTTAGTGATCAATATATATGATGTGGATTTATCATCATAAGCATTGATGTTCTTATCAGACATGGAACACTTACTTTAGCAAGTACCATTATTGCACCTCACGGTTGTATTTGAATGGAATTTGAACTTCTTTGAATTGATTTGGAGTCTATGTTTGTTTTTTAAATGAGGATATAAACCAAATATTTAGGTGTGTTGCTAGCCTTGCCTGATGTCAAGATTGAGGCACATGACTCTAGAGTATATTGATAATACAAAGTGGGTGTTTGTTTTTTAGCTTAGATTTTGTTGTGTTCAAGAGAATGTATGGTTGTAGGTCTTGCTTATCAGAGTTTTGTGTTTGTGTGTTTATTGGTAGCTTCCTACTTATCTGTATTTCTTCACTCGGGTCTCAAGTGCTAATCATCAGATTGGTAGATTTTTCATACGGAGAATGAACTAGTGGGTTGGTCTTGTGGTGGCCTAAGCTTTGCCATTTGGTGTTCCAGGTATCTTCCTTTAGAAAGAAACAAACAAAAAACAGCAAAACCAAAAACAAACCCCAAAGAAACAAGAAAGGTGAGGTAAGAGGTGAAAAAAGGAAAAAATGTGGTAAAAATTATGATAAAGGCTGCAGTATATATAGGCTCTCTTTGCAGTCTCATAGATCAGCACATCCTTTGTAAAATACAAATGCTGTTATGGCTTTACTCTTGTTGTCCCTTGCAAGCCTTTCATGTCTGGCAGATCTTTCATAGAGGAGTGTTTGTTAATGAGTTACCATTGCTGTCAAGATATTTAACTTGGATCAGTAAATAGTTCTGTAATGCTGAAATTGGCTGGAAAAGGAGAGAAAACAATCTTTGTAGTGCCTGGACTTGAACCAGTATTAGGACACCCTTCAATGATAGTGACATTGGTAAAAGTTGCATATCCTGTGACCTTTCTTCTTTGGTGTGCCACTGAGCGGATCCTTGCCTAAAACTGAGCAGAGAGATCTAAGTGGTGGTATTGTCTCTGCCAGGCTGGTGGAAGAGAGACTTTTGTCTTTCTGTTCCTCTTTTGTTCTGTCTTTTTTCTTTCCAACCCCATGTTCTTCTTCTTTGCTTTTCTTGTTTTTTGTCCAGTAACAGTGTTTATTAATAATGGCAGTGGACTGATCAAAAGAAGGTTATAAGTAAATGCTTTTTTCAGACTATTACTCATTTAAAAACAAAACAAAACTAAAATATGGAGTTGACTAAAGTTCTTTCAGTGTTTTGTCTCTTCTAGAAGAAAGCTGTCTCTACACAAACAGCATTTTCTGTCATTGCTCTTCTTTTTGAATTGCTTTTTGCTTGTTTTAGAAAAAAAAATAATCTCAGACCTATCTTCTTTTTTGGGATAATTTTACCATCCTCGATATGTTGACAAGGTGATGATGTACAGCTTTCTACCTTAATGAGACTTTTTTTCTAAGTATTTAACGTGTAAGGGGTTTTAGTGAAGTGCAGCACTTATGATTTCTTCTTCAGGTACTTATTCTTCCTCTAAGTAAAGACTAAAATGATTTGACTGACAGCAGTGTGCCCTTGTGTCCAAGAAGGCCAATGGTATCTGGGGGCACATTAAGAAGAGTGTGGCCCGCAGGTCGAGAAGGGTGATCCTTTCCCTCTACTGTGCCCTTCTGAGACACAGATCTGAAGTGCTGTGTACAGTTCTGGGCTCCCCAGTTGAAGAAAAAACAGGGAACTTCTAAAGAGTGTTCAGCAGTGGGCCACAAAGATGATGAGAGGCCTGGAGCATTTCCCTTATCCTCATAAGGGAAGATGAGGCAGAGAGCTCTGGGACTGTTCAGTCTGGAAAAGACTGAGAGGGGATTGTATTGTTGCTTATAAATATCTAAAGGGAGGGAGTCAAGTGGATGGGGCCAGGGTTTTTTTGGTGGTGCCCAGTAACAGAAGAAAGGGCAGTGGGCACAAACTGTAGCACAGGAAGTTCCATCTGTACGTGGGAAAGAACATTTTTACTTTGAGAGTGACAGTGCACTGGAACAGGCTGCCCAGAGAGCTGTGGAATCTCCTTCTCTGGAGATACTCAGAACCTGCCTGGTTGCTTTCCTATCCAGCCTGCTGTAGGGAACCTTCTTTTGCAGGGGGTTGCACTACCTGCCCTCCAGAAGTTCCTTCCAAACCCTATGATTCTGTGTCAGCTGTAGCTATGGACCTATACAACAAAGCAGGCAAAGACTGCTGAATGCAGAAATTTAGGCCTTGTTTTACCTCTTTATACTGTAATGTGAAAGGTTACCTTAGCATCCTCAAGTGTATGAGGACATGTAGTTTATTGAAATAGCACAGCAGATACACATGATGTCTGAATTTACTACTTTGGAGCAAATGTGCTTCTCAGAATGTCAGAGCTCTGCTTACCTGGGAGCCCCTTCCAAACAAAGAAATTGAGTGTATCTGAAGTTCAGTAGTGTACAGAAGAAACCAAACCCAAACAAATAAAACAACAGCAATAACAAAAACTCAACAATATCCGAACAAAAAAACATAAAAAAATTGTAAAAATTATCTTTGAGAAGAATGGGTAGCATTATATTTTAGATTGTCAGTGTCTGTTGAACACTGTTTTAGAACTATACACTGTTGATTTTTCTAACTAAAAAGTAATTTGCCAGTCTTCAGCATTATGAGATGAATTGTCATGACTTCAATACTCCACATCATTAGCATGCAAGTTGTGAGATCTTTTCTTAGTGTGATGCTGTTCACATTTTGGGTGTGCCTTAGAGCTTATGGCAAACTTTCTCCCAGAGGTCTAGGTGGGAGGGTAAGGATTGGTTTGTTAGGACTTCCAGTCAGATCTCTTTTGTTTTAATTGTTTTAATTAAATTTAATTGTTTTAATGCAAGGGTTTTTTTGTTTTTGTTTTTTTGTCTGTAATCTGCCTTCCTGTCAAAACTACATCTTGGTGGGCACTTATCTTCAAAACACAGGTTCAAATTGGTACTTTTATGAGGAGCCCCAGTTCTCTTCCCAAAGCTTAGCTCTCCAAATGAGCTATAGAAATACAGAAAAGCTGTACTTCCTCCATTAATAGCAGTAGAACGTTTCAAGACTGACCAACATCAGTTTCCCTCTTTCCTGAGTGTAAGACTGTCATAATGTTAACTTTATTTGTACTAACTACTTTATCCATAGTAACTCTTCTATTTGTAGCTGAAAGTCTTCATAAAAGCGTTTCTTTCTGATTTTTTTTTTTTTTTTTTGGCTGTGGGAAAACCATCTATGTTTGTTGATTGTGATCTATACAAATGTCTAGTTTCCTTTTCATAATTTCACAGTGTTGAATATGACTTTTACTTTTAAAGAGAACGTAAGTTCTGGATTTTTTATTTTTTTTTTCTTTTAAAATATTTTTTAAATATATAAGTATAAATATATAAGTATAAAAAACGGTGAATGGAATCTCAGTGGTAAGAGGCTTTTACTTGCTGTTTAATTTGCTTGCTGTGATAGTTTCCTTTCGAACTGAAGGAAGCGGAGACTGAAGTTAAAGATATGTGAGGCAAGAGATTATTTCCCTATTATATGCTGATGTTTTAATTAATACCTTCAAATGTAAGTAATGACCATTAGTTTGGGCATTTGTGTGTTCTTGCAGAGCAGGAGTGAGAAGTCATGTCATCAGTGTTTCTTGATTTGCAGTTTATATCCAGATACATAGTTGGAAGGTTCTCATCCCATATTCCATGCCTGTAGTTCGTATATGACTGTACAGAGTTTATTCATAACATCTACTTTACTTGCATCACATTTGTTCTCTTTTCCAGTAAAGATTGGAAACTTCCTGTGTGTATCTTGAAAATTATTGATTGCTTTCAAGTGTGGACCTAATAAGAGCTAACTTTGTTCTGGCATAACCTTTAGTTGGTTTCCCATTCTCATTAATAGGGTGATAATGGAACATACCATTGTCATTGTATGCTTAGAACGTGTGGCATACAGAATCCTGACACACAGATACTAAATTTCTCCCCTTAATTTTGATTTAGTTGCATCTTTTTGTTTGCTTTTTCGAAGTAAGAGTAGGGTGTATTTGTTTAAAGGTTCTTTTATAGCAGAGTAGAATTTCACCAGTAACCTTTCTAACATTGCCTGAGATGACCTTAGAAAGAGAACAGTGCTTAAATCTGAAAATGTCTGTCTTGAAATTTATAATACTTTAAAGGCGAGGATGTTTGTTGTGAAGTGTAACTGTGAAGTGAAAGTTAAAATTTTCACTTTGCTTTCATTCAAACTATGCAAGTTTTTTTTAAATAAATGGGAGAATTGTTTTTTCTCGTTCAGATACTTGAAACAGCTTTCTTGACAGGGTTGTAATTTTTCGTTTTTCATTTGGGCAAGAATGGTATTTCTTATCTTCCATCTGAGATGGATACTGTGCATCTGGAGGACATGGTAAACAAAAATTAGAGCAAATTGTAGCTCAGAGTTTAGAAGGTCTTGAAGAGTGGGTTAAATAAAACAAAAAAAATTGCATTCTGTTCCTACATGTAGATTTAGTATGCAACTCCTTACTGTTGTATTCAAATGCTCTTATGCTGGTACGGTCTTGCTTATGACAGAATTCTTACTGAAAAGTGAGCAGAATGCCTGAGAAAGCTTTTTTTTTTTTTTTTTTTTTTTTTTTTAACAACAGGAGGGTAATAATTACATGGGAAATTATAAGGAAGGACTTCTGTACGTGGTATGTTTTTATGTAATAAAAAAGTTTTTATAGTCTGTTTGTTTAAATCACAAAAACAATTGGGAATAGTAAGTTGGAGTTTACAGGGAGCAAGTAATTGCATAAAAAGTGCCTGGGAAAAATATTTATTAGTCAGTTATCTTACAAAATCTCAATCTGCAAGTAAGAGATATATATGTGATGTGTTTTCTTTACTTGTTTTGCTTATATACTAATTTAATTAAGCTTATTTTATGCCTGACTTGCAGGTCAATTGGAAAAAAAATTTAGCATAAACCCTAATGAATAATGTTCTGTGTACAATTTGTAAAATCTTGCAAATCAGGACTCTGTCCTACCATTTCAAAGTGGGTGATTGATAGTAATGGCCTTTTGAAAGGAATGCAATGCATTTTCTGTTTCTGGTACTATAAGATAAATAGCAAAACTTCCACTGGCTGGCTTCAGTGATTTAGTGAATAGGCTGTGTATTACAAAATCTATTTTTGAGCAGTAAAGTGTTTTTGATGTGTGCCAAGATCTGAAACAACTGACCCAGTGCTAATTTAGTTCCATATGCGAGGCTTAAAAATGTTGTATTTAATATGACGCTTCATTATATACTTAACATACAAATTATATTAGTAGATGGATATAATAATACAGCAAGTACTGCACATGTTTAAGACTGCTACTATAGAGGTATGTTTCTCAAACATACTGTTTAATTTTCTTATTAAATTATATTATTTATTATGTAGTTGTGCAAAGAAACAGTGTGTACAGACACTGAGTGATAATACATTTTGGGCTTTTGACTGCTTACTGTGTGGTTATGAAATACGTAGTTTTCTTTTTTTGTACTATATATTGAATGGAATTTAAGTTTTATGTGGAATATTTTTACTTGATACTTTTTTCTTGTATTGATTTTGTTGGATTTCTTCTGTCTTACATGTGACTTTTGGAACTTAAAATTGGGAAGCAGAAATCAAAGCATGTGGTGTGGCTTCTGGTGATGGTAGTGGTTTTTTTGTGTGTAATTATTAATTTTTACTTTTAGTTTAATTTGAATTTGAAACATAGGGGATACAAATTTGTGTTGAAACCTTGAAGTCGTGCAACTCATCCCACTCTTCAGGTGTTCTGGATTCTAAAAAATGCCCATTTACAAAACTAAGACTTTAAGTTCTGCGATCTTAACTGACAGAATCTTTAGTAAAATCGTAGTTACTACCTGTGGTTATGGTTGACCAAGGAAGTATAATGCCTAAATTGCAATTAGCTCTTTGCATACGCTGTTGATAGAGAGAGGGATTTTCTTGGTGACTATTATTGTACCTTAGTGGTTGCTGAGGACTATATTTGTGTGGTGCTGTTTTTGAGGACTTGGAAATGCACTGTATCCTACCTGAGTGATGCAAGGTATTTAGTAGGAGGTGAGCTGTTGCTTAGAATCATTTTGTGAGAAGCTGTACGGATGAGGAGCAATATGCGTTCTTTAGGGTTTAAAATGAGTTGCTGTCAAGTATCCTGCAGGTCTGACTCAGAAGGGAAAGGTTCCTAGGATCACTGCAAATGATGCTGTAGGCAGAGATTGCGGTTAAATAAAACAACACTCTCTTTTTCCCTCAACAATGTGCTGCTCATGCCTTGGGATAGGGTGTTTAGAAAAGGGTTGACAGCAAGATCTGAGATGAAATGTCACAAGTTAGTAAAACCTTCATCCAGCAGTTTTTGGGAAGACCTTGAGACACCTGAGTGTGGCAATAGTTATGAATTTGGAAGACAAACACACTTCTTTTTGGCTACCTCTTATCCCTTCCTGACGCAATTTTCCCAGAGTTTTGATGATGGAGCAGGCTGTAGAAGAGAAGATGCTGGTGTCAGGCAGGTATGTATCCTTTTATTCATGAGTCTGGTCTTGTGAAAGTGTGGGTGGCGTTGTATGCTGCTGGAAGAGGAAAAATTCCAGGAGTTTAAATTAGATAGGTTCCCACTAACATGGTTCTTTCATATGCTGTAGTGTGGTGACACAGCAGGCTAGGTGGGTGAGAAGCCAAAGGTAACTGCACACTTCCTGTTGGAATCTGTCAGAGAATAATCAGGAGAAAGCGGCAGGATTACGTATCTGGCAACAAAAATGCCAGTTGCTTCCAGGAAAAGCAGAAAAAATGAGCATTACATATATATATACATTTATATATACATACACATACATTTATAAGTTTCATTTTCCTTTTTTTCTTTCTTTCAATTGTCAAAATACTCCAGGGAACACTTTAAATAAACCTACAGCAAATCAAAGATCCTCAAAATCAGCTTCCTTGGAAAAATGAGCTTTGAATTAAACATACTGAGGAGGAATGTTTTGAAACATCTTCAGAAGGGAGTCAGGGACAAAGTGGTTCTGCAGATAATACTTGAGAGAACTACAGAAATGCTGGAAAATTGTGTCCACAGATGCTGGTCTGCAACTCCCTCTGGGTAAAACTTCTGTATTGCTATTACTATTGCAAATGGTAGGTAAATTTGGGTTAGAATATTTCTGTAAGCTCTAGATTCTTTTTCGTACCATCATCATGATGTCCTTAAAGGATTCAGTCTGATGCAGTCTTTCAGATGATGTTCCTTTGCTTTGGTAGATGAATGTAATAGATGAATGAGGTGTAACTCCCTAGTTACTAGCTCTTGCTAAATTTAAGTGAGAATAGTTCCAGTTAACTGTAAAATATACTTGATGGTAGGCTTTTGATGATCCATTTGGTTGAGCAGAGTGAGAAGTCTGGGGTAGGGGGATTTTCTTTCCTTCCATTGTGAGGGGTTTCAAACCATTCTGGCGGTGCAGACATTTGTTCTGGCATTTGTTTAGCAGAATAAAGAAAAGGAGAATAAACTGAAAGATTTAGGAGGCTGTTGAGATTTATGAGAGAGGCCTTAAAACTTTTTCAAGTAAATGTGACTACCTGATAGCGCAATGTGGCGTAATTGCTTGGAGGAAGACAAGGCTCGAAACTTCAGGAAGTTGGGAACAGTCATGTTAGTAAGATGTGTAATATTCAATTATTTAATGTCAAAACAGCATTAGATTCTGTGATATGTCTGTTTTAGGAACACACGCTGTTCCACAGTAGGAAGATAAGCTATAAAACCTTGTGATTTGTACATGCCACTAAAATTCCAGTGTGGTAAGAGTTCAAATGATTACTGACATCTCCAGTGTTTAGGATGTTGTAATCAGAGTAAGACACAGACTTTTTCTTCTTTTTTTTAAGCATTAAAAATCAAAATGGAAACTAAATTTCATGTTATAAGCAACTGCCTAAAAAAGCAACTACTGAAGAATCTCTTTGTTCGTTAAGCTTCAAGGATGCTCACCTGCCTCTTCATGTTTCTTTATTCCAAAGGAGATGGCTCTAGTTTATGCACAATGGTTTCAGTACTTGACTTTTCTCTTTGGCTTAGTAGTTCATGAAAGGGAATTAGTGAAAATACTTGTTGTCATTTCACCATTGTTTTGTCGGAAAAGAGTTCCAGTAGACTTTTTTTGAGCGCTTTGATGAGCAGCACATCTTTCTGGAAAAGGCATCTGAGGCAAATTTCTGTATAGCGTTAAACTGGGACACATGGATTGTCGTTAATATTAGAAAAATCCCTTAATTCCTTGAGAGCCTGTCTTATATTTTGTTATTGTTATGTGTAAGATGCTGTGAAGGCCCATCAAATCATAAGGAAGATTTTGGATATGAAATAATAATAGTTTTCAGCATTTCTTACCAGAAATACTCCTCAATAATTTTAGCAAGCCCTAATAGTCAGATTATCCCTAGTCTCCTTTGTTCTGCACCGGAAAAACACCTGTTAAAAACATTCTACCTATATTTTAGGCTGTAGAAAGTTATTTCAACTGCACATTAGAACAATATGTAAACAACAAAAAAACCCCTCACTTTAAACGGTTAACTAGCATCTAGAAAGTATCTAACAATTAGAAGAAACTCTTGAATACATCTTATGTTGAAGATAATGTGAAAACATCAGCCTAGAGCCACTTGGTGCAATAGCAGAATGTATAATGCAATTCATTTGAAGCATAAATTTAAACTTAAATCCCTAAATGTCAATGTTACAACTAGAAGCCATTTCAGTTAAAAAAAAAAAAAAAAGAAAGAAAGAAAAAAAAAAACAAAACAGAGCACAGCTGATACAGAAATTCTTTATGTTTGAATAACTAGATGCTCTTTCAGTTCTGCAATCATAAATACAGAGTTTTCTTAGTTCTTTGGTTTGATGCTCTTTGTATGTAAGACATTTTGCTGTAACTCAGTAAGGTAACTTTCATGGTTTGTTTCAGTCAATTTTAGCAAAGTCTATGTTTGAAACTAGAGCAGCCTAAGAAAAGCAGATTTGTAGAGCAGCGCACTTAGTACTGAGACTCCATGTCTGCATGATGGTTTGTGGTGCCCTGCTTCACATGAGCTCAAATAAGCAATAGTTGCAGTGCACCAGGTGCACTGTTGGAGTACATCTCGTTTTGCTTTGTCCAAAAGGAGTTCTGAGATCTGTGCTTTCATTCTTCTCTGCAGTGTGAACCAACATGTGGCAATTGAGGACTGTCAGTATTAAGTAAAAGTATTTCAGAAGTCCACAATGAACAATATGATTGCAGTTTTTTATAAAAGCTATAAATGAAGTAGTGACAGAAGAAAGTTGTTTACACTAATACTTAGTTTGAACAGGCCCTGCCTGTGCCTAGCCGATGTATCTGTCAGAAAAATATGTGCAACACTTTGTCAGGGATTTTATCTTCCTGCATTCCCTACATCTCAAGCTGTGCTATTCAGGGAGACTTTTCTCCTACTGGAGCTGGCAGGCGTCGGTAGCTGCTCACCTCCTTTGACCCTGACAGAGCTCTGCCCGGGTTTGCCTCTACTGCCAAGTGTTTCAGACTGTGTTCTTTCTTTAGTACTCCCCCACCTATGTATTTACTTCTGTAGAGATACGTGCTGTAATCTGACTGCTGGCTGTTGTGGAAAAGTGTGCTGCTGCTTTTTGCTGCCCTGCTTTGCAGTTATGTGGCCTTGTCACTGTTGCACACTGGCTCTGTCCTGCTGTTTCTCACTTTGTGCAGAGCCAGGCAAACTGGCTAAGCCTGTGAAAAGCTGTTTTTTTTGCAGAGGAGGGATTAGACACTCATTTTTCTAAGTGTTTTCTCCTTTCATGCAAGTGATGCTTTGTCAGGCCAGGTACCCTCAGTGATGTTTGTCAGCTTACCCTGGCTGACAAAGAGGCTGCCTTCACTGAACAGCATGCGGAGAAGGATTTGTCCATTACAGGAAATTATTTTCAGTAGAGGATAACTGAAGATATTTTCCCACTTTGTACATAAACTTTTGTTTTGTCTGTGTAGTAGAAGGGGAATATGAAAATGAAGAGCTAAGCATTTAGTAACCTCAGGATGTTTGGGTAACTAGGAAATCTGAACATCAGGCTTCTTCAGTGCTAAACTTGGGAAAAGGCAAATACTATAGTATATATCTAAAGAGGAGTTGAAAGACTGGGTTTTTATTAACGTGCTAAATTTTAATAGTAAAAACTTGAAACGTGAGTTTTTTTGCAGATTATTATATTGGCTACAGTATGCCTGATAAAGAGAACTCATTTGAAACTATGTTCACGTTATTTATGCATGCATACCCATATTAAAAATAATATACATAATATGAAATATATGTCAAATTATCAATTTCTACCAGTTTTCATTTGCCTTCTGCTCAACAGACTTCTTTGACGCTATTCAATCTGTCAGCTTATTTATGCTCAAAATAGTTTTTCTAAGGATATCTTTATCAGACAAATCAGCTAGTATGCTAATTTTGAGGATGTTAATATAATGTGTACAGGATGGCTGAAGATATGCCACTTTGCTTTTCTTGGATGCCTGTATGTACGTCAACTATTGGAAATGTCTGTATGCAGGATCATTTTCTATCTTCACATTTGTCCTGCATACCTTCTTGCTGACCTGAACAGAGTCATTGCCTTTCTCTTAAATGAACCCATGATGGTGGTAACTGGAACGACCAGTCACTGCTAGTTGGATAAGTAAGGCTTGGGGATTCTTGATGTTACTTTCAGAAGGGGAGGGTTTGGGGGGTGAAGTGACATAATTATCATCAGGAGACCCTATGCATTTACTTCAGGCCTTATTTCTCTTAAAATGAGATGCCTGCTGGTCTGTGCATGTCCAATATTGTGTATATGTCCATGGTTTCCATGGCTACTGATTATGTATAGACTGTTTTTGGCATCCAAATGTAGTGCTTGGAGATAAAGCTATCTAGCTAAACTGCATTTTACAAGTTGCAACATAAGGAGCATCTTCAGCATTAAAATGTGTTCATAGTGAAGATCAAGAGGAACTGTGATTTAAAATAGCTGAAAATGCCGAAATTCTGTTGTCAACAAAAAGGCAGTTCTAACATTGAAAACAACTCCTTCTAGAAGAGCAATTTAAAGGTGAATTATAAAATGGAATTTTATGGAAAATGGGGGAAAAAAGCAAGTATGAAGGAGGCTGTTGTTGGCAACGCTATATAAACGCAAGATGTTATCTTATGAAGTATAGCATCTAGCAAAGAATGTAGAGACTGGAGTTTTGTAGATGAGGTGTAAAGGCTGTTAGCAGTGCACAGATTAGCTAAACAGGAAAAAGATTTGTATGCTTAATGATTGTGCCTCCAGAAGTGTCTTGAAGTATCCCATTCACTACAAGAGTTTAACACAACACATTAAGGAAGGCAGAACTAGAAAAGTGTTTTCATTTCAAAAAATAGAGAAATAAACTGATTATACCAAAGCGTGTCATCCCAATTTTAAAGAGACTCTTTAAAAATCCTTCACCAGGCATCATGCAAAGTTGACAAGCATTGAATCTTTTAGGAGTTCTTCATAAGAAATTTGTCTCATACTCTGTTTTCGTAGTCATGAAATTAATCCCACCTGGAGAAGTAATTCTGTATGTGATCTCTTTCTTATATTGTTCTTATATATGGTGCACAAAGCTGTCAAGTGATCCACATGCCAATAATTTTCCAAGCTAGTTTTTAGTCAGTTTCTAATAGCTTATTGTGGATAAATGCTTGTGCACGCGGTGGTGATGGGAACGAGTTCCTGGCAGTAGGAATAAGGTGGGATTGTTTCTTTTGGTAATAATGCATGAGAAAAATAGATCTTTGACCAAGGCAATAGCATTCCATGTGCTTAGGGAATGAACTGTTGCTGCACCTTCAAAACTTATCTTAATGCTGTGGCGTGCTTTTGTCAAGCTGAAGTTGGAAAGATTGGGAGTTTCACTTTTAAGAAGACTGAATGGATAAAGTCACATCGCAAAGCCTCGAGCACCACTCATTGCCTACTGATTGCAATTTCAGAATCAGTGGCCTGAGGCTATGTACAGTGGCTGAAAAATTAAGTTGCCTTCCATTTATATAGTCATGTTCACAGAAGCATTTACAGTTTGTTTTTGGCAGGCTTCTTTTCCTTGTATATTAAATGATTAGCATCCTGTTTTTCAAGTGATTGTGCTACTTCTGGTGATACTTAATTGATCTGTGGATCAATTCCTACTGTATTAGTGTGTTCTTTCAGGAGAGCAAGTCATAGAATTGTAGAATGGCTCGAGTTGAAAGGGAACTTTAGACCATCCACTTCTAACTCCCCTGCTGTGGACAGGGTTGCCACCCACCAGATCAGGCTGTGCAGGGTCCCATCCAACTGTGCTTGGACATTCGCAGGGATGGGGTGTCCACAGTTTCTCTGGGCAGCCTATGCCGGTGCCTCACCACTCTCTGAACAAAGGATTTCTTCCTAATACCTAATCTAAATCTTCCCTCTTAGTTTTAAACCTGTCTCCCTTATCCTATCACTATTGGATTATGTAAAATGTCAGTATCCCTCCTGCTTATAAGCTCCCTTAAAGTACTGAAAGGCCACAATGAAGTCTCCCCAGAGCTTTCTTTTTTCCAAGTTAAACAAGCCCAACGTTCTCAACCTTTCTTTGTAAGATAGGTGCTCCAGCTCTCTGATCATCTTTATGGCTGTCCTCTGGACCCATTACAGTAACACCGTGTCTTTCTTGTGCAGGGGTCCCCAGGGCTGGACACAGTACTCCAGAATTTCTTTACTAACTTGAATTAGAGAATTATTTGTGTGAGTTTTATTATTGATTGATTTAGTGAGGTTTCGTTATTTGTTTATGGCTTATAAAAGTATTTGCAGGATTTTCAGTAGGACCTCTCCCTCCCTGCAAGTCCTCAGCTTTAAGCAAAATACTTGAGCACACTATCTTCTTAATACTGACAATAGAAAAAGACATTAAGTAATAAATTCAGTTCTTCCTTTAAAAGCAATAGAAGATGAAGTAAGGCCAGTAGATTCCTTTGCTCTTCTTCCATGTCTCACTTTTCATCTGCATCCAGTTTAAATAGTGCTGGTTAAATACTAGAAATGTCTTTTTCAGTCCTTATCTGCTATTTTTATTTTGAACATACTTTATAATACTTTTATTTCTGTTCTTGTTTAATTTTTGTTCTTTGTGAATTGTCAAAGATGTACTTCCTTTCAGACTGACAGTAGTATCTTTTGTTGCCTACCATGTGAAAATGAGTGATGAAATCTTTTTAAGTGTTTTAAAAAACAAACGAACATTTTTTCATTATTTTAACCATTATCTGTATGGAACTTGATACAGAGTTTGGTTTTTCAAATACACCATATACCTTACCTAGATTTTTGTGCTAGCTAAAAAGGTCAACTTCTTGGGTGCAACCAGATCAGATTTTTTTTGCAGGCTTCCTACTAAATGTCAAATGCTTATTTCTTTGGAGATTTTTGTTGGGAACTGCTTTTACTCGATATCTCTTGGAGTCTTAAAATTTCATTATTGGGTCAATAACACTAATTATGCTCCCTGCACAACCACCCCAGCCCCTGGCAGATTACAAGTATCTCTTCCACTTTACTTTGCATTCCTGAATGACTTAACTTGGATGAAATATTTCTTTCTCCCATCTTTCCTTTCTTAGTATAGCTCTGAGAATAATGTGTTTTCCAAATATAGCTGTTATCATTTTGACCATGGTGTTAATGTTGGTTTCTTAGAGACTTTATTTTCATTTTTCCTATGTTTCTTTCATTTCGTAGCCAGAGAATTTACAAGTTGTCTGTTGTCCAGGAGGATGTATCTGATGAATGTAATGCTGTAATGCATTTCAAAGAATGTAGCAGTTACATTGTAACTGAAACAAATCACTGAAAGGTGATGGTTGTGGGTTGACACCTTCTGGCAGCTAAGCCCACACCCTCTCACTCACTCATTCTCTCCAGGTGGGGTGGGGCATGGAATCAGTAGGACAAAAGTGAGAAAACTTATGGGTTCCGATAAGAGGCGGTTTAATAAATGAAGCAAAACTGTGGATGTGAGCGAAGTTAAACAAAGAAATCTTTCACTAATTTCCTTTGGTAGGCTATCTTCAGCTTCTTCCTGGAAAGCTCGGGGGCTTTGTCATGCATAGTGAGACAAACACCATAACCACAAGTGTCCTTCCCTTCCTTCTCTTTTCCATGAGCTTTAGTTGCAAAGCACCACATCATATAGTATGGGATATCACTTAGGTCAGCTGTCCTGTCAGTGCCCCCCAGCCAACTTCTTGCCTACTCCCAGTATTGCTAGAGTGACACTGGGGAGAAAAGGAAAAAAAGCCTTGTTGTTGTGCAAGCACTCAGCAATAGCTAAAACACAGGTGCATTACCAGTACTGTTTTAGTCACAAATTCAAAACATGGTGCCCTGCTAGCTGTATGAGCAAAGTTAACACCGTCCCAGCCAGACCCAGTATAGTAGTGGTGTTGACATAATTTGAAGGCTTTGACATTTTTTTTATTATGTATTCTTTATTTTGGGTTTAAGCAGTGGTCTTAATAAGCCTCTTTAAGTGGCAACATCCAGGAAGTTTTAGTTAATTGTTGGAGCATATACTGTTAAGTAGCATATATGGGTTCTGTCTTTGTTCTGTGTGCAGTTGTAACAATGACATAACATTGACGTATATTTCTTCTGATTCTAATTTTTTTCAAGTAAGTACATACTTGTGCTAGCAAATGCTTCACACTATTCAACCAAATGTATCTGAAAAGGATCTAGGGTTCTCAGACTACTCTTTTTCAGAAGTCCTTTCTGAAAAAAAGACAGTTTTCTGCTTTTTTCCTTTCCTATAGCTTTAAAAGTATACTGAGAGAAGGGGAATCCTTACAGTAAATAAATACTGTTGCATAAAGGATTATTTTTTGCAGCAGGAAAAGTAGTGATTTGTATTTTGATTTTCTTTTCCTCTGTCATCCCACTCTCACAACAACATCTATGATGTTTTGTATAGTGATTAAGCTGATCTTGCTCGCAACTTATAGGCCCTGAGCCCTGTCCCATTAATTGCTGCTTCAGTCTAATGTTGGGGCAGCAAGTTAACATTGTTGCAGAGATCTCGATTTTATTTCTTAAAATGGAAATTGGAGAGATTCATCCGTGTTTCCTTTTTGCATACACATTTTTTGTGTTTAATTGATTTACTCTATCTAAATTAAACTAATTTCCAGTAAAGTTAATTAATAATGTAGCGAAGCTATTTGCAAAGCAAAATAAGTCTCTGTGGGTGCAGCCTTTACTGGGCTACTCTACTTCAGTAGACACAGTCAATTCAAGTTGTACAGCATCTCGCACAGAAAAGCCCTTGCTTCTCAAAATATGTCAAATCTATTTTCTTTGATGTCCCAAAGTGCCCCTGGATGGGAGAGGAGCATTTCTGGTTGCTTTATTAGAACCCACAGGCCTTCATTTCCTCTGTTTTGTTGTGCGTTTTGAGTGCATGTGAACACATCCATGTGTGCAGGCAGAAGTCTGTTTTTCACTCTGATTTAGGATTTGGAAGAGAGGCTCTGCCCATAAATAATTTGAACCCTCATTTAAGAACAGGGGTTGATCTAAATACTTGAATTGGTAAGGCAGAGGTATGATATTGGATGCAGCTTCCTAATCCATGTTGAGACTGAAGAAAATAAAATTATCTGTACAGTGAGCTATGGCATAAAGTGTAAAGTCTGAAGGTACAGAGCTCCTGTGCTTATATCTGTGCTTGTAGTACATTGTCTTCATATTGGATTTTGCACGGCTCTACAAAAGTGTCTTGATAGCATTTCACTTGAGTTGTCTGAAAATTCTGTGCTCTTTTATGTGTCTTATCAGCTACCTGGGAATATGTATACCTATGTAGCCTTGCCTAACCTGTCATTTTAATGACATCTTCTGTTAGTCTCTTTCATGACTGCAGCAAAGCCTTAGCATCAGCCTGCAGTTGTCAGCAAGAAACTCTTTAAAACTCTTTTTTTGTCCTCTTTGATTTCTTAGATAACAGAACTGAAATTTCCAACCTTTCAGTAACTCTCTTACTGCTGTATTGACTTCTTGTCAGATACTTACTACTACTTCTTAGTGTGCATATTCTGTTCCTTTCCAGGCCTCTGCTGTGTGCAAATGGCACTGCTGATACACAGCCCAGTCACAGAATCACTGAATGGCTGTGGTTGGCAGACACCTCCAGAGGCCACCTGGACCAGTCCGTGTTCAAGCATGGACACCCAGAGCTGAATGACTAGGCCCATGTCCAGGTAGCTTTTATGTACCTCCAAGTAAGGAGACGCCACAGCTTTTCTGGGCAACCTGTGCCAGTGCTTGGTTACTCTCACAATAAGAAAGTGATAACTGATATTCAGAGGGATCCTTCCGTGTTTCTGTTTGTGTGCTGACACTGGTCATCGCTTGCAAAGAGACTAGCTCCATTTTCTTTGCATCATGTCTTCGGATATTTGTGCACATTGGTAACATCTCCCTGAGCCTACCTTTCTCCAGGCTGAATAGTTCCAGCTCACCCCTCTTGTTGCTGGCCTCCAAGTAGACTTGGGCCACTGATCACTGGTTACTTTTGTGCCCAGCCATTCACCCAGTTTTTGATCCACCTCTCTGCATGCTCTTCCATCCTTCATCTGCTACTCTGTGATGATTTTATGGGGTATGGTGTCCAAAGCCTTGCTGAAGTATATATAAACAGTATCTATTGCTCTCGTCTCATGTACCAAGCCAGCTATTTCCTTCTAATGTGTTTTTTTTTTTTTTTTTTTCTCTGCTCCATTTGTTACTTATCTGTTAGTCAGATGGACAGAATAGTCTAGTTCATCTTTGTTTGGAGCCTTCGGACAAAAAGCTTCTATAAGAAATTTTATAGCTTGTTTCACTAATTTATCTGCTTGATCCCTTTCATTAGAAATACAGGCCTTTTATGCAATGAAGCAATGTCCTACTCTGTGACTTTACCATGGATTCCGGTATGCAAAATGTAGGTTGAGAAAAGACTACATCTGCTGTTGGTTTACACTGTTCATTAATTGTTTTCCAACAATTTGCCAATAATGTTAATTTTACTTCTTATACCTCTTAGTTTTTATAGATGTTCAGGAGTCTTTTGAGATTTATCTTCTTTTCTTTTGCTTCAATGGCATCAGAAATGGAAATTCAGCTTCCATAATTTCATGGAGTTTTCTTCATAGGAAGAAACTAAAGTGAACATTTTAACTGTGTTAGTTCAATTTAAAGTCAATGTAATACATTGGTAATGTTTCTCTGGGCTGTTACACAGCTATCTAATGTCTATTACAGTGCATTGACGATGCATCTTAAAATACAGGCTAGGTTTTTTAATGATGTTAAGTGAATGTGATTGAAGAAAACACTTCTACTGTGTTCCCATTTCAGTAAGTCTTTCATTTAAACATGCTTAAAGCTCACAGTACTGCATGGATTATCACTGTTGTGTGATTTATTCTATACTAAATGTAATTTCAGATATTGAATTGTGACTGGTAGAATTGCTTGCTGTATAAATCTGTGTGAAGCTCTTTTTCCCAGTGCAGATCACCTTTGATTTATATGTTTTGCACATTTCTTTTCTCTATTCTCCACTTTGTAAGTTCTTAGGTAAAAAATAAGTCTTGAAACTTATACGCAAGATAGGTTTTATGCTAAAATATGCTTTTTCAAGTCTGCGAGGACAATATCTGATAATTATTCAAAAATCTTGTGTATTGATTTATGTTGGATTCTTGTATTACCTGGATCACTCATAATTAGATTTGTCTACTGTGATTTTTGAAACATGACTTACTAGTAAAATACACTTGTTGGTTATTTAAAAATTGCTGTAGAGAACTATTGTAATGTAATGTAGATCATAAGATTTCACAATCAGTTTGAGCTCTGTTAGATGTTATGTAAGCATTTAATCTATGGTAGTCTCTGCGTCCAAGGCCTACAGTTATTTAAACAAACAAACAAAACAACAAACACTAACAAGATGTAGTGGTTGAGAGTACTCTGACAATACCTACAGAAATTTCATTTCACTTGAGATTTCCTGTTTGTTAGAAGTTGAATGCTACTTTAAGATTTTTCCATGCTTGGGTATTGTTTCTTACTAAGCCTTCTCACTTCCAGTTCCTGGGTTTGAGTGTCTTAGAATTGTCACATGTGCACAGCTTTGCTCTTGGTCTCATTCCCTTTGGTTCCTTAGTTTTTGCAATTTGTTAGCTGAGTAGCTAAGATTCTGTAGATTTAGTTTGTGTATTTTGTAGTAAACAGAGGACTGTATCAATTCGTCAGTCATTTCAAATCAGCTAATTCAGAGCACTACAATTTTGTACATTAGGCGTATGTAATGTGTATTTTTATCGTATGCTTCCCTCTAACAGTGTCAACAAACTTCTGATTTTCCTCAATCTGTCATGAAGAACATTACCATAGTATTACCTTTCTGGATAGGAGCTATAGTGCAGTCACTAAACTAAAGGACAGACTTCCAGTAAAAATATTCTAACATAAATAATTGTGTAATTCTTTAATAATTAAGATTTTCAAACCTTTTTACTTACTGAGGCACTGCTGTTCTACTGAAAATGATATACACAGTGTGATAGACTTCCTCTCTATCCAGAATTGGTGAGGCCGTAGCTGGAGCACTGTGTCCAGTTTGGGCTCTCTAGTACAAGACAAATATGAGCAGACTGGAGAAGTCCATCACAGCACCATGAGAAGTGGAGCCAGGGTCTCTCCAATGCTTAGCAGCAGGACATGAGGCAGTGGGTACAAACTGGAACAAAGAAGCTTCCCTCTGAACATCAGGTAAGGATGTTAGGATACGGTCCTGGATATCCCACTATAGGAGTCCCTGCTTGTAGTGGAAATGCTGAGTCATGGCCTGAAACAGTGACTGAGCACCTGGTGGGAAGGCAGGGCCAACTCAGGGGAGCTCAGGTGCATGCAGTGATCAGAAAGTGTGGAGCCAGGATCCATCCCTTCCCAGATCTCATTTAGGAGTTGGCAGTGGAGGTGAGAATATCTTTTGCCAGAGATTCCTGCCTATCTGAGGCCTTCTAAAGGTAAGCAGCTCTTTTCCTTCATTTCTGTATCCGTGGCTGCTACATTTGGTCTCGTTCTCATTTGCTGTAGCCAAAGACTTTGCCACCCTGCTATTATTATCCCATTATACTGCTTGAGCAGGGTGTTGAACCAGATCATTTCTAAAGGTCCCTGCCGCCCAAAACATTCTGTAATTCTTGATAGATTTTTGTTTTCCTCTTAAATTTTAAGTTTTTCTTTTGGCTGCATCCCTCCTTATTCCAGGGAGTAAGAGTTTGAGATGAGAAGCTGAAGATACAAATTATCGTTAGTAGGCTTATCTTAATGTGGCATTCAAAAGTATATAACAATCTCCAAATGAATAATCAAACAACTCACAGTTAATTAACCATAACAAGTTAATCAATAGGTTAACCAGTGAATTTCATGTGTGTTCTAAGGCTGGAGTGAAGATTTTTGGATGTATTTTGGGAAAAATAGTACGTGATCCATAAAGCGTAAGTTGCTGAAAGAAAAGGTCTTATGAAATTGAGGAGCTAACTTTATAATGTGGTGATGTTGGGGGCAGGGGGAGTTGAATCTTCATTTTAGATGTGTTGAGTTTACTTTTTGGGATGCTGTCGAGAGCAGAAAATATTTTATTGATCCAGTTCTGCAAATACTCACCTGGGGATATCATAGTTGTTCCAGTAAATGCAGCAGTAGCAGTGGAAGATGTCCTAACATTTTGATTTCCCAGCTGTGTAGTTACCTAACTTTGACATAAGAAGCTTGTCTATATTCAGCCTTTTAGTTTGTTAAAGTGTGTTTGAATCCCCACAGACTACCAGGGGGTGAAACCCACGTTCCTTGCCTCTATGGTACTTGTTCAATCTTTAGTATGAATCTATAGGAGCAGCTTTAGGTTCTTAGTCCCAAGCCCTGGGTGGATGCTAGTGCTGCAGGTTGCGCCACACTGCTCTACAGTGCTGTCACACATCTCCCAACAACCTTTCAGTGAATGTATGCTGCACACACCTGGGTGTGCCTCTTGCTATTGTCTTGTGGAGCCTCAGCCTTATAAGTAATTCAAATGCAGCTGGATGCTTTGTGAAGGACTAAAGGGTTTGAATTTCAAGTGTATGTGAAAATGCGTTAGTTAGATACTACCATACCTTCAGAAGCCATACAGATAAAGAGAGACTATCACAAATGTTTATGAAGTATTTCAATGCTGTTAGAGCAGGAGCTCTTGTTTTTGCTAATGTTTAAAGGAAAATATTTTAACATTCAGAAAACTGTGGTATCACCCAGCCTGGAAAGCTTTGGTAGTACACCTGAAAGGTGAAGTTTTCCATCCAGTTTAAGTTGAATGCTTTTTTTCAAAGAGAAGAAAAACAACTGCTGTCTTGCTTAGAAGTGTTTTTATTCCCCAATTTCTCTGATGTAGTTGTGTTTCTTATCTTTCCATAACGAAGACAACTTATGTAGGCTTTAAGTTTGTAAAAAGCAGGAAAAAAAACATGGGGATGAACTCTTCCTCAAGCTTCTATTTAAATACCATATGATTAATAAAAAAATAGCTTTCCTCATCTCAATTTTTAGCTTTATTTGATAAAGAAATCCTCTGTGAAGTTCACTGTGTTTTTGATTACACTTAAATACTTCGTTATCATTTTTTATCTTAACTATAGTTGCAGCTTTGTGTAAAATTGAAGCTGAAGTTGCTCAAAGTGATTGCTGTCAAGTTTTATTCTTTTTTTTTTTTTTTTTTTTCTTGAAAAAATACACACTGTGTCTTTGGCTTCCTGGATTGTCATTATTTTTTTTTTTAAATCTGGTCAGGAAATCAATTCTGAAAAACATGAAGTGCTGAAACAACCTTGACCAGGTCTTAGCTAGCAGGTGGCTTCAGGATAAGACAGTACTACATCGGAATTTCCTGATGAATTTACAGCATCATGATGGCATGTGCTCCCACTTGGAATCTATTCTGAGAAATGACAGAAGCACTTTCTTGTAATTAATCCTGTGCTCAAAAATATTGGACTGAAGAAAATATATAAAGAACAAATATTAGGACTTTTTCAAAGAAATATGGCCCACTTGTTAGACAGAACTTTAAAAAGCTGTTTTAGGTTCATCACTGCTGTGGCTGTTACAAATTGCAGTATGCATTTTGTAATTTTAGAGTAGCAGAGCATCTGATTTCTTTGCTAAAGGTTGTTCTTTTGACACAGTTTTCAGTTTATCAAGAAAACAGTTTATTTCAGGCTCAGTGACTGTAAAGGGCAAGTCTTAAGATGAAAGCTCATCAGTATGCTGCAGATCCTGTCATAGTTGACAACTGTATTTTCCCAGAGTGTAAGGCTTGTGGAAGTGTTTGAGGATAATCTGTGCAATTAATGCTTGTTGGCTTGACCTTAATTAAGAGAGCACAGTTTTTATAAATCTGGTAGTTTAGATTAGCTGATAGTATTTTAAATCAAGACGTAAAATACAGCTGCATAAAGTGCAAAACATTTGAGTGTGGAAAGCCTTTTGTTATAGCTTTATATTGCACTTAAAAAGCAGGATAGCTGCGTACACTGTGACATGGGAGAAATACAGGAGGAAGAGCCAGACGAATACTGGGCTAAATATTTTAAATCGGCCATTATTTTTTTTTCTCGTGGACTGGATTATTTTAACTACTATCTGTGCTGTTTTCTTGCAGGTTTCCCCTTCTCTAGCTGCAGCTAATCCAGTACGCCATTAACATACCTCTTATCCTAGAAGGGCCTGTGGGAATTATCAGAATTTGGGAAATGGAGCATGGGGAGGAATTTACTTCACCTCGTTTATTTATTTTTACAAAGTGGAATTAAGGAATTTTAGGTCTCTATTACAAAGTTAAGACACTATTAAATGAAGGAGTGCCGTTAGAATAGAAGAGTTAAATAGTTTTTTTTGTTGTTGTTCTTTTTTCCTTTGATGGATTTAAAAGCCCATTACCTAAAGTATCAGTCTGGCAGCATTTAACGTATGAAAGTAGATGATTTTGAGAAATAAAGAAGCTTCCTAAAGAAATCTGATCTATGAAGATTTAAGAAATCTATCAATGTTACTTCTTCTAAGATTCAATTCATGGGGATCTGCTGTATTTAAAACTGAGGTCTTTGTTTACCTGGAAGCTGATATTCCAGTTTTGCAAAGCATTCAGTTCTGTACATAAAGATTGAACAAATAATATATTTATCCCTCTGAAGATGGTGGAATTGTACATTTTATGGGGAAAAGAGATTTGTTTGCAAGGTCCTTCCTGGTAGCAGGCTTGGCAAGTTAAGAATAATTCTGGTGGAGATAGGTGACTGACTGAAATCAGGGCATTCAGAGTTACTTAAAAGGTGTGGTTTGTCATGGGTATCCAAACGGAATGGTTTTGGTTGTTCTTTGTAAGCAGTTAGCCTGCAGTGTCATTTTGAGG
>JAOWBP010002559.1:24699694-24745867 GCA_028571105.1 Tragopan temminckii | reverse complement strand
CAGTTTGAGGTGTTTTTGTGTTTTTTGGTGTGTGTGTGTGTGTGTGTGTGTGTTTACATATGTGTGCCTTCTATAGAAAGGTGCAATGTATGCAGAATATACTGAATTCGTGGGGGGGGGGGGAAGGCATAAAGAGAGATTTCATTCATGACTGATAGAATTTCATGTGAACTGAACACAATTGAAAGTTTATTTAATAAATATTTTTGAAGAAATATTCTAAGAACTTTCCTTTATTAGCTTGGTACTGTTGTCTGTTCTTTTAGGCAGTTAATCTATTAAGGCTTTCTGGGGGGATGTAAATGAAGTTTCATAAAGGTGGGTGCTGACTGCCAAGAATCTGCCAGACTGAGCTGTACTGCATTGTAGTGTGATTACTTTGGCCCCGAAAGCACTGTAACCCTAATGAAACAGAGCCTCATCCAAGGGAATTCCTGTATTGCAAGAACACATCAAATTAGCTTACTATCAAGTAGAAAACATTTTCAATACCAATGTGGCTCAGGGAACTTTTCTCTGTCTGATGTCTATGCTTGGTACTATTTATTTTATTTTACTTTTTAAGATAAACCAGTAACTACTTTCCCATGAAAGTCCATTTTTTTCTGCTATGACCTCCTACTTTGTTGCTAGGTATGCTTCCATTTTCTTTTCCCACTCCTTAGTGTAATGGAGTGCAGTGACTGCACTGATGCTTGATGACACAAGTTGAAAGTTTGACCTGGTGTCACAGCAGATCTGCAAGAAGCTGCTATTAGGACAGCTGGACAGACATCACAGCTGAGGTGGATGAGACTCCAGCAGCATCTTCAGCTCCAAACCTTACTCTTTGCATAATAAACTAATGAGCTGAAAGTGAAAGTACTGATTGTGTGGGGATGAAGCAAAAAAGTAAGGTCCCTTTCAAATTTTTTGAATTGCTGTTTCAAAGGATGGGATGGTGGCCAATTGGCCTTTCCATCTACCTTCTACAGGTTAATAGTGGCTTGTTTCTGACTTTGTATCTGCGTGAATACATTCCTGAAGCTCAGCTCTGGATAAATCTGAGCATTGTACTAGACAGTGATGTGAAATGTGACCTACCTGAAATGGTGGATCCTTAAAAACTGGACTTGCTAACCATTACCTGTGGAATTGGTTGCCTGAAATGAGATTATATGCAACTCAGTCAAGCTATGCTCTGCTTAGTCAGCTTTTTCCAAGTTTCTTATTTTCTTTTGTGTTTCTGAATTTGTTTCCTAGCGGTTACGTTGCTGTTATATTTATGTAAATGCTGCGCAGAGAAGATTCTCTACTCTGTTTTGAAGTTAACCATTGGTTTAGGAGGTGTAAAGCTTGAAAATCCTGAATGTTTATTTCCTGTTACTTCAATGCTTTTCTATTTCATTTAGTTAAAATGTATGCTGTTGTCATTAAATCATCTAGTACAATATTCTAGATGGGTTTCATTTTCAAATAAAGATATTTTTGATTTGTTTATAAAAATGTTCTAATTTTTTTGAAATGCCTGGACTAATTCAGAAGTGCTAAATCTGCTGTGTTTTAGTTGCTATGTATGTTTCTTTGCTGACATGTCAAAAATCAACAGTTGGTCTGTACAGGTTAATATATCACTATGACTACAAGAAGTTTTTTTTGTGTGTGGAATGCTTTGCTTCTACTTCTTGAGGCACAGAATACTGGGAATTAACTCTTGATCAAGTAATTTGTCAGCGTTTTCTATAGTCTTGTAACTTTTGAAGTTTTTGTTTAGCAAAACCAGTTGAGGTCTGTGAAGTAGTAGGTGAAAGATCTGTTCACTGTGAAGAGGGAGAATTGATAAAAAGCAAGTAAATGTTACCTGGCTGGCATAGCTGTACATGCAGAGCCCTTGTGCACATACAGGGTGTCCCAGTCCAAAGTGTGTGTGTGTAGCTGTGGGTAGCCTCCCTCAGTGACAGAGGAGAACAAAAATCAGCTTTTGTCTGTGGCTGCTCCTGGTTCTTCATGCTTTATTTATGCTTTTTGGAGAGATTTTCTGTGCCCTTTTTCATCCTACTTGACTTAATGCCTAAGTTTCCTGAATGTCAGATTGTCTTTAAACTTATTTAAAAAAAAAAAAAAGTCCTTAGTATATATTTGAGCCACTAAGGAGAAAAGGCTCACAATATAGAGAGGTGTTGATATTGTATTTTCATTTCTATGACTTTCCTGCTTTATATTCTTCTGGCACCTAGTCCACATGACAAAGTCTTGTGTATATGTTTTACAGACTTAAGAAGCTGTATGAATTTATGAATTTACATTGAGTCAATTTAAAATGTTAATGGCCTTATATGTGAGATCAAGGTTTCTTATATTTCAGTAGTACAATTCCCTAACTTTGCTTTATTCATGTTTTATAATATACAGACTAATTGACTGACCTTATGGTACGAATATCTTCTAGCATCTTTTGCCAGTAGTAATATCGAATGGTCAGTGCTGCATTTCTTGTATTTGCATTTCTTGATGTGGAGGAGAACACTGACTTCTCACAAGTCTTACCTTTCACTTGAAAATAATTGGACCATGTATTTTAACTTGTTAGTTCAATTTTCACAAACAGGATAAATTTGTAAAGTGTATAATAAAATAATCTCACTGGGCAGTCCTAGTTTGGTGTAATATACACATGCCACAATTTCTATTCTTTTCCCTAAAATTAAAAAAACAAACAAACAAAAAAAAAACAGAACAAAAACACTAAAAATAAAATCCAGTGGCTAGGGCATTTATTTTTCCTTTTTTTCACTTGTTCCTACTGAATACAAATGACTACAATAGTGGCTCAGACTGGAATCTACTACAACATGGTATTATATTATATAGGCATTCGGGCTGCTTATTTTTTTTTCCTGTTCTCAGTTTAACTTCTTAATGAAACAAAGACATTCTAAGGATTTTTTCAGAAAGCTGTCAAATCTAGTGTTTCTATTTTGCCCTTAGTTTGGTGTTTCTTGGTCACTTCTAAACAAAAAAATCACAAGTTTTTTGTATACGTACCTGAAGTAGAATTAACATTCCTTTGTATAAGCTTTTAACTTGAAAGCTATTCAGAAATTATTTGTCATGTGTATGATATCAAAGATCTTCAAGCATATCTCTTCTGTTTGTGTGGTGCTGCGTTGAAAGTTTTTATTCTCATAAAATTGCACAGCTATTTATGGTTAGTTTTATGTTAAGATTTGAATGTTGGATTTATAATCCTGTATGACAATTTAAAAATGTTTCAAAGGTGATGTTTCAGTTTAGTGAGAGGCTGCGAGCATGTGGTAACAGAGAAAACTGATTTGTTTTTGCTAGTAAAAAGTGTTTAGAAGTGAAATACTGCAGTGTAGGTATTTAGCAGCATTCCTACCCCTTTCCACTTAGTGGATCCTCTGGCTAAGAGTCTTACTGCAGTTGTTGTCTTCCATTAGTTATTTTTCAGCTTTTTGAATTTTTCAATCAATTTTGATAGAGATATTATAGTATGGAAAATTCTAGGCATCTGTAAAGCACCTGTAAATATACTGAGATTTAACTTCAGAAAAAATGCCCTTATTAAACACTTCATTTGGTTTTGAATGTACCTACGGCTGACAGTGAGCAGTGAAACTCTTTTCTCCAAAACTGAGTGTTGGGTTTGGTCTATGGTGAGGTTATAAACCATTCTTGGATTGAATACTGTTATTATTTTAAGGAAACCTGTTGAGCAGACCTGGACTTATACTCTCTGTTCAAGCTCTTGTCTCTTCTTGCAGTTAGTTATTCATGAGTTTTTCTTGATGTTACCTATGTATGGAACTGACACTTTTCCTTCCCAGTGTGTTATAATGTAAAGACAAAATAGTGACTCAGGATTTGTCAGACTTGCTTAATTTACTCTTCTTGTTACTGTGCTAACCATTTTTCCCAATTATGGGAAAAGAAATCAAAGTGAGAATATATGAAACTTAAGCAACTAGCCTAAAGGGAAGTTAGGAAGAGCAACTGAAAAGATTTGCTGTGTAAAGTTCTTGTATTACAAGCAGAACTAGAACATGTACTGCAAATCAGAGCACTTCAGTTAGCTGGCTACTAGCTGCTTCATGCGGTGCAGCTTATTGTCTCAGCTTTGTCTAGATCTGAAGTCTCTTGCAGTGCATTGCACTGTTCTTTGAACCGGCAAACCTTTGTTTCCGTTCTGTGGAAGCCATGCTGTGAAGGTGTGAAGCGGTCCTGTGTTTTTTCCAAAATGGAGTTGGCAGGTAGCTGTTGTAAGGGACATTTCTAACCACTGAGAACACTCTTCTTTCCCAGTTTGTACTGTAGTATCAGAAGGCCAGAAATTTGCCATGTTGAAATTTCGGGAGAAAGGAAGTTAGTAGTAATAAAAAGACAAAATACGGAAGGCAAAAATAGATCAGAGGTGCAGTCGAGTCAAAAATAAAACCGGTAAGGCAGACTCATAATAGACCATTGAGAATCAGCTTGCTAACAGCATAATGCCTAATAATAACTGTAGTTCATGTGTGTCAGGAGCTGAAAGCCTCCCAGAATATTGGTGGGGCCTATAGGTGACCAAAAAATAAAAGGAGTGGTTGAGGAAAATCAAATCATGAGATAGACTTTAAATGCATTCTTTACACTAATGCTCTGTACAGAGGTTGAGGGAGCAACTACAGATCAGCAGGTCTGAATTCTGCATTGAGCACAGCTCAGAAATGTGGCAAAGGCTGTCATATTTTCAGCATAGCTACTTTTAGGAAAGAATCAAAACAACTTTTCCTTGGGTTAATTCTATTCAGTCTGCTGGAGGTTTTTTAATTTCTCAAGATGCCCTTAGTATGAGTGTTACGTCATAATAAACTTGTACTTTCAAAATGTTTCAAAAGACTCATAAAGAAATCGAACTGTCCCACAATAGAAAAGAAGGCCCTTCTACTTCTTAATATCTACTTAATATCTACTTCTTAATAATTAGAGAAGTGTTGGAATAAATTATCAGACTTCTCTGTAGAGATGTTTGCCAGCAAAATTGCGCAGGGATCTGCACTGCAAGCTGTCATAGCTAATGTAAGTAAGAGAATACGAAACAGGTTATGTACTACTCGCCCTTTCTTGTACTGAGAGTAGTAGGAGGCATAAATGAAATTTTGTTATTAGTTTTAATTATACATACCATTGCAAAGTCTCCAAAGTTATCCTGTACTGAGATAAAATTTGTGCTTTTAGTCTCTGTGGTAATGTTAAGTACTGGTGATTAAACAATTTTTTAAATAAGTAAATGAGAGAAGACTTGCTTTCCATTTTAAGAACCAAGGTAGGGTAACGTACCTTTTCTATTTTTGTATAATTTTATAGAGGTTAGTGCCAACATTTGTTAGGCTATGAAAGGCAATCATATAGCAGATCTTAAAATACATAAATAAAATCCATTTAAATAAAAGCCTTTCTGGTAGTTCTGATTTTATGTTCAGTTCCTGACTGGGGCTTAGGAAAGAGTTTTCTCACACTCTAGGTTAAAAGCAGTTGACTATTTTTGTTTTTTTTAGTAGCGAATATAATTGTGGTTCTAGGATGATTTGAATTGCTAGCCATGATTCCATGCAGTAATAAGCTCTGTATTTGGTGCCAAAGATGAGCACCAAGGGCTTGTAAGGAATTAAGCTCTTTTTAAAGCTCTTTGTATAAGAAACTCCCAATAAACGTGGATTCTTCCTGTCCTGGAATTGGAATTAATACACATGAAAGACATACTGTTTTTTCGGTCTTATTAATATAAACAATATTTTTTCCTTAATTATCCATCTATGTGTTGTGTGTTTTTTAGATAACAAATCCTAATCTAACTTGGGACCACCAACTGTTATTGTGATGCAGGGAATATTTAGAATCAAGAAACTCTGTTGCTGTCCAATTTGCTTCAAAGATGCTTAAATGCTGCTGTAATTGTGCTAGAAAAAATGTTGTTTAAATGTTTCTACATTTACAAGTAGTAGAGCTTTGTAAAGATTTAATTCTTGTACTTATTTAACACCGTGTTGTGAATTTTCCCATTAACTTAAATTAAACAGATTGGTACTTTAAGTGGAAGCAAATGTGTAAGCCTTCACAGGATTGTATTTTAAGTAAGTGGTGAGGCAATATGTGAATACAGTTGGCAGAGCAAGAAGTATCAGCACGTGTCGGTCTGCATAATTGTCAGTAGTCAGAGCACGTGAGTGGCCAGTCCACTGTTGCAGGTCCTCGTTTCATCTTAAACTGTAAATCCAAACCTTGAGTTTCAAATTATGACATATAGCATTTCCTAACTTCAGCAGAAATATGCATGCGTAACATTATCTGATCTCATTTTAATGTTTTGTTGATGTTTTAGAAGATATAGCGAATTATAAAGAAATCTGAAAAATATATTTCAGCAGTGAGCTGTTTAAAAATGAGAACCTTGTATGCTCTTTAGTCTTATTTTCCTAGTGTATTAATTTCTCACAGTTACACCACTGTCTTACACTGTTCTGGTTGTTTAGGTACTGGTAACATTTATACACAGTAACCTTTTACAAGTTAAGAGTGCATTTTTTTTTTAATAAATAGTCAGATGTATGAATATCTGGGTTAAAAATCTTGAATAACAAAGAGAAAGTATGCATGACTGCAGAATAACTAGTGAAATTGAACGTGGAAAGTATATTCCACAGATGAAAGGTTGGATTTGAATACAAAATTCCCTTCAGTAAAGGGGGAAAAACAGTACAGGATGCATGAGGATGAAGTGTGAGGTGATGAAGGCAAAAAGTATCACTGCATCTCTGACACTTTCTTGTGTAATAATGAAGGAAGAATCTGTGCAAAAATTACCGTAGGCATGAAATTCAACATTTGACTTAGTTGGACCTGTTGAAAGACCTGTGTTGTAGGTTTATGTTTGCATAGTACGCGTTGATCAATCAACCTCCGACCAATTAGAAGTTTCATTTAATCTGAAATACCTGTGAATAAATTAGAATTAACTAAAATTGTTAACAGTTCAGTTGGAAGGAATCTATGAAGATTGAGTCCAACTGCCTGACCACTTCAGGGCCAACCTACACTGAGAGAACTTTATTGAGGGCATTATCTTAACTCCAATCATGCTGAAAGACATGAGGCATCAACTGCTTTGTTAGGAAGCCTATTTCAGTGTCTGAGCACCATCAAGGTTTTAGCTGTGCATTTCAGAACTCTAGGGCAGACCTTGGCACACTCACTCCATCTGTAGCATCATTCTTTCTGGAGATTTCATATGAAAATACAAGTCTTAACCAGAACAGGGCTGCACAGCATGTTGGCCATCTGTAAACACTGGCTTTTTGCCTTCTGCTACAGACTTTACCCTATATTTGGCAAGGAAGTAGGAGAATTCAGTTCTATTTTCATCAAGTAGTAGAAATTCTTGCCAGTTTAGCAATAGATGGATAGAAGGCTTGGCACTACTTTTGATGCCCGTTCTTCTGCTTCCAATATTGGCCTGAAGTTTTTGGCAATATAGGCTTCCCATGCTGTGTATAACCATCTTTTTACTACAGTTTGGTCTGTAGATGTGGGGGAAAAATTTGTGGGGTAGGTATCATTTATTCAACGGGCAACAGGTTTGAGTCTGCTCAAAATACGTGCTTTATTAAAAAACAAACAAACAAAAAAAACCAACAAAACAAACAATGAATAAACTACAGAAAGAAACCCTACAAAAAACCAACAAACACAACAAAAAAAGCAACAAACCCCAAGCATTTTTGACTCAAACATAATTCTCCAGAATATCATGAATTCAGGTTTATTTTTTGAGGTATAGTTTTCAGTTGAGAGATAACAAAGTCCAGTTCTTAGCCTATAATAAATTTTGCCATTGTAAATTTGCTAGAGTATGGGAAGTTTTGTGAAAGGAAGCTGATGTGTTTCGAAGAGATTTGAAGTTTCCAGTTCTGTGCAAGAAACCAACTGAATAAAGAGAGTTTATTTTTCTTTATAGTCTGTTGTAAAGGTTGGTGTTTTATCTAGCAATTTATTTTCTTACTGATATGGGGCACTGCTATGGAGATCGTGGAGAGCAAAGTCTAGAGGATATATTGTTAGAGAATCTCCTTTCCTTTTTGGACCTCAAAAAAGACTATTTGAACACTGTAACTTGCTTATGGTGCTTTTTGTGAGACTTTTTTAGGGTTTGTGTTCTACAGATGATGAAGGGCTTCAATTTAAAAAACAACTGCATTCTACTCAATCTGATTAGTATTTTGTGGTTAGGCTAAGAAGTGATGTCTAAAGACTATTTGGAGAGATGGGCATATGTGAATTATAGAACTTCTCACAATGCTAAGCACACCTGTGGCATGTTTTAAATTTTCAAAGTGGCTGAAGTTTAGGAAAACTTTATAAACTTGCAGACATTTTGCAATGTCTACATATAAAATATTGTTGAAATAGCCTAGGCGTGACAAGACATAAAGATTTAATAATGTCTGTAAGGAAGAATGGATAGCTGTTGTACATCTATTATTTTATTCCTTTATTTTTCTTATAGTTATTGGAGGTAGAACTGTGAGAGGTTTCCAGCAGCTTTCCAGGGCCAGATGTGCATTCCGTAAGCCGTGAACACAGCAGTTCTGGACTCTTCTGCTCAGCCCTCTGAGTTGTTACCATGCTGACCAGTCTGCACAGTGCTCAGCTGTGCCTTGCCTGTAAGCTAATCGGTGATGCTTTTGGAAACCATTGCTATAAGTTAAGGAAAGGAGTTTCTAAAGGTTGATGATGAAGTTATTTTCTGCCGCAATGTGGCTTTACGTGTTTGAAAGTAATTTTAAGTTCACCAGTTAAAGAAAGGTCTCAGTGGCATTTACTCATGCTGTAACACAAAATACTAATACTTCTTACTGATCACAGTCTTGGGTATCTAGCAAAGTGCTGTACGACGACTCTTAGCTAGAGGAGAGTACCAAAAATGCTTCCTGGCTTTTAAAAAATCTCTGCAATCACCCAGGCTCAAGCCTTGTTAGCCTATTTTCTAAGGATGACCGAGGTTTCTTAGCAATGGATGCATCTTTAAAGTAATTTATACAGCAGTGTACAGTTACGGAGGGGAAAATATTGTCTCCCTAGAAAAATGAGCGATTGTTGTCTCTTTAGACTTTGTAGAACAATGAACTCTGTCCTATTTAGATTCACAGAAATTGCTTGAATGGCACATCTGAAGGTCTCACTGTAGGGCTTGAAAAGCATGTTTCAGACAGCTTTAAAAAATTGGTGTTTCTAGTCATACACAGGCAACACTGTGTTTCTGCTAACTAGAAAAAATCTGAATTTCCTGCTTGCTTGAGCTGAGTAGTATCGGTAATCATTAGATTTTAAAACTTCATATTTGAGAAAAATTGAATAAGGAAAAAATTTCAGCTGTAATTGTCTAGAAAAAAAGGAGTGAACTCATCTAGCTCCTGGTATTGGTATAAGGAAGCCTGTATGATTCTGAATGGCAGAAAAATAAGTGGTAATTTCATCATGCTGGAGGCTAACCAAACACTTAACACCTGACGGTGGGTACAAGCAATGTATTAATACTCGTTTTAAAGAAAGAATATTTAGATTTTATTGTCTGTTGGATCCTATTCCAAGGAAGCTTTACTAATGAATCTCTTTGACAACACAGCCTTGTAATCCCAGAAGCATCAACTATCCCACAGATGTGACTGTTATATTTGCATTTAAAACAAAACCACCAAAACACACACAAGTGGGATACGTGCTACTGAATTATATTTCTGCTACATAGCAGGCAACCAGATATATTTTATGAAACAGACCTTGTGTTCCTGTTACTAGTATTACCTTTCCTTGCCTGGAGCACCCACAGAACAAACATACTTTTGATCTGAGAACGCTAGAAAATCGCAGTGGACCGAACTGAAGCTCTTTTATTTGTGTTGTGCCATCTGCCAGCAGTGAGCAAGAATGTCTCTAGAGGCATTGATTTCCACCCCCCCCCCCCGGATAGATAAGAAGGAGATCTACCCAGCAAGGTGTTGGATGGAGTCCCTAAAAGTCATGGTATTTACGTGGCTAGAACATATATTATATTAAAAAAACCTACAAATGCTAAAGGTGCAGTGCCATTCAAAAAACAGTTCTAACTGTGAAGTGCTTTGATGTCCTTTCCAGCAGATAAGTTATTTAAATATGACTTTTTTGTCACCAGCAGTGGTAGTAGTTCTTCTTTCTTGGAGTTTACGTTGGATTTTACCTTTCCTGGTATACTTTAGTGCTTAAATCCCACTGGTGAAAACCTGTGCATTTTTATATGTGAGTAAAATAAAATATCTAGTTGTCAAACTGAAGAATTCTTTCAGGTATATATTAAAGAGAGCCATAAATGTCAACCTTAACAGACAACCTTTGAGAGTGGTCTAGTTTTGCTGTGTGACCAGATGACCTTCAGAGGTCCTTTCCAAACTTAACCTTTTGTGATTGCATGTGTTAGATGGTTAGTAATGAAGTTCCTAAATCAGCTGTAAAATGAATTTGTTGTACTGATTAGCTAGTTAATAATACTGGTGCAAAGTGTTCTTTGAGTAAACATTCAGTGGTCAGACAACTTGAATTTGAACTGAGAGGTCTGATAAGGATTACTTGTTTCTACCATCTTTTTTTCCCCCTTGTTCTTCTGTCTCTTGTACTGTTCTGATGTACTTAGAAAACTGCACTTGCCAAACCTGTCTTCTGCTGCAGACTCTTTTTAGGTCTACTTTGCCATTTCTAATGAATGTTGTTGTTCTTGTTTTTCTTTTCTTTCTTTTTTTTGTTTAAATAATCACTTCAGGTTTTTTATTTTTAATTCACTGAAATGGTTGACATGGACAGAAATGGTCTTCTGATTCATGTAGTGCTACTTTTGATTATTTTTTAAAGCAGGAGCAGAGACAGCGGGAGAGGCTGTTGGATGCCAGACTCTCATGGGAGCTGTCGAGAGTCCAGAGCAGCTTTTGCTATATTCCCAGTCTTGTTCAGACTGTCCTTTTCCTGAAGTAACTACAGCTTTTACAGATACAACTTTCTCTTACATAATATTCAAAGCAACTGGGAGTAGATCTTATTCATTCTGGAGACCTTGACAAGTAAAGCTTTCTATTCCAGTATCATTTTCTAATGCCTGGTGTTAGTTACATCTTTGCAAACATGGGCAAAGCTCTAATTATGGATAGTAAATTAGGCTTTACAACCTCCAAGCTGTTCCAGGGACATGACTAATATTTTAATGGAAATGCTACTAGAAATCACGCAACAGGGATGTGAACCAAACTCAGTGAATGTTAGTACAGGGATTAGTATTTCTGCTCTGATTTTCCAAGTGTACATGGCATGTCTTACAGAATATCTCCTGGGTCACTGAGTCACTTTTTAATAATAAACCCTGCTTTCCACATCCCACAGTGGGCTAACATGAGCTTTATAACTCCTTTTTTTTTTCTTATTGTTTTATTTCATTTTTTTCTAATTGCAAGGGTTAGAGACTATTGGTTTTATCCTGTATGATTTATTGCAAGCAGAAAGAATGCACTTTAATGAAATTTGATTAAGAATTGTCTCTGAAAATTGACCTGGAGTGTCTGGAAAGGCTGAAGGTGAAAGTATGGCTTAATAGATTGTTTCTTTTTGTAGCAATTGCTGTTCTCTATCCCAACTATTGGATGTATGCTCACATATCAAGGCCACCCCCAGCTTGTATCAGCACATCAGTTTGTGTGGAAGCAAAGTAAGTTGGATTTGTTTACTGTTTCTGACTTTTTTTGTTTTTTGAGATCTCGGTGATTTTGTTTGACTTATTGGTTGCTTATAATGTTACTGCAGAACTCTGGTGGAGATTAAGGGGCAGCGGGGAGAGGCAGGAGTTGGAAGTGAAGCTGACATTTCTGCTGAAGTGAAGTTGCGGAGTGCACTTAGGGCTTTGTTCCTTGGTGAGGAAACCCATCACTGCAAACCAACTGAACAAAAGACTGTGCCCATAAAACTTAACACTCTGTAGTGCTTACTTCATCTGATCAAATATGTCCACTAATTTGCAGGTGAGAGTGAATCCTGGAAACACCTGTTAGAGTCTCAGGATGTGCCAAATTCTGTTTGTTCTTACTAAAGCAGCATGTGTAGTCATCTTCCTCTCTTCTTCATAGTGTCATAAGTGGCAGAACTCCTGTCCATCAAAGGTATAGGTACTCTGAACTACAAATGAGGAGGGGGGGAAAAAAAAAAAGCTATTTGTTTTTGTATTGTCTGTAGTTGGTGAAAATGCCTATCTCTAAGCTCCCTGTGGCAAATGACTTTCAAGGACATGGGTTCCATATAAGTAGTTTGGATCTAAGGGCTTTCTGTCAGAAGCAAACAAAACCAACTTTGAAGCAGAACAGAAGCTATGGTGAAGAAATAGCAATTTGTTTTTGGCACATGGTTGCTCCTAGAAAATGGTCTTCAACAGATTTTGCACAGAATACTTGAAATACTTTATTTGTATTTGATGTTTGAGAACATATGTCAGAGAAGAGTTGCCCTTGTTTATTTTTCTTCATAGAACTTATATTAGTAAGATGCTTTATTTTTATTCTACCCTAATTCCACTTTTGAGACATGCTTTTTTTATTCTGAGAAGCATGCATGTCCCCTTCTTTCTTCAGCTAGTATGGCCTCATGTGAATGTGAGATTATATTCTTTATGACTTTTTAAAAATTGCTTTCCTCGCTAAGATGGTCCTCTGATACTGAATTATTACATTATATTATTTATTTCCAGAATGTGGAAAGTTTTCATCATTGCTGTGTTTTCTTAAGCATTTCATTAGAAATGCGTTCTGCAGCACTTTATAAGCTTGAGGGACATGGAGCCTTTCTGAGTACTAATGAAAACACCAGACCTCTATTTAGGCATCATTTTTTTCTCCATTTTGAAGCCAAAACGGGTTTAGCTATTCATAATTCTTTGAAGCAGATGGTCTTGAGAGGAATTTGTCATTTCCTTCCCTTCAAGAAGTGCAGAATTGAGATTGCGGGGAGGTTACAGGTCAATTTTATTTCATATCTAGCTTATTTACTGTCATAAGTTTTTTGTTTGTTTGTTTTGTTTTTCCAAAACGAGTTTTTTGAAAATACCTACAGAAATACAGACAACCTGAAGTAGGGAGGCATGCATACCTGTTGTGGCCCAAGGGGTTACTAAGAAGAGTAGCTCTTTGGAGATGTTCCTTTAGACCCCATGGTTGTTTGTTTGTTTGTTTGTTTTTTTTAGGATATCTTTCTCCACAGATCTCTCAGGTTTGAAAACAAAACAAAAAACCAAAAAACATGTTAAGTCATACATCCTAGCAGGCACAAGAGCTCTTATGTTATCAGTGTTCTTACATGTTTTCTTAAAAACAAGATGCATTTGCATAAGCATCCCAAAACAGATGACTTCGTGTGGGATAGAAAAGTTATAAATAGCTTTCTGCATGCTATTGCTTTTCTTCAAATTGTATTCTTATTCTGTCATCAGATAGTCTTCAAGAACTTTGTTTATAACAATTCAGCTCAAACTTTTGAATCATTTATTCATGTTAAATTGTAGTAATAAATATGGGTAATACTTCATGTTAGAAAAGGTAAAAATATACGCAGAACAAAAAATGTATAAATTGCAGAAAAGTATTCTGGGAATAAACTTCCCTTCTGCGTGCTTCATAACAATGCTATATATAAAAGGCTTAGTGAAGCAAAATCTTAAAATATTTATTAGAGAATCCAGTGTATCAACATCAGAACTGTCAAGTATTAGAGGGTAAAGGAGCTATATTTGTTAGTGATACAAAACTACTGCCAGTTAGAAATAATTTGGTATTAAATAGGGGCATAGATTATCATGTTTTACCAGTTTTCATACACTTCTACTTCACTGTCATGATCTGTGAGAAATCAGGAGAGTCTGAGAACGGAAAATCAGTTACTTACTCAATTCTTTGCAAATTTGGTATATATTTTTTTTTATTTCTGTAGGTCATAGCCATTAAACATGAAATGCCCAATACCAAATACCTTCCAAAATAACTTTGGTTCATTTTGAGAGCTATATATTAACTGTTGCGAACTGTTGAATTGCTTTTCCTTTTGGTTTATTGATGCCTTGCTGTGAGAATTTCTGTGCTTATATTGCATGCAAATGTTTCCTTTCTGTGCTTTCGAGTTTTCTGTCTTAATGAGCATCTCCTTTGTCTTGTACTGCAGTAGTTTGGAGCTACGTGAGATTGTGGTTGTACTGTAACTGTTTGTATCTAAGCTTATTTGTTTTCGGTAATTATGACATATACCTCAGTATTTTGGATTCATTTTTTACATTAACTATCTCTGTATCATTTTAAAGAATATCTGAAAGTGATATGTTTATGCTGGTGTTGCAAGAAAGCAGTTGCACCTACCATTGGGAATTTGAGTTTTATTTAAGTTGGGAGATGAATTTTTTTTGTTTTGCGTAACTGTATGTAAGTCTCATCATTTGTATAGAGTGCATACTTTTGAACCAATTTTGAATGGAGATGACAGTAAATCATGCAGAAAAGGCTTAACTCTCTTCTTACACAGTAGCAGGGGAAAAAAAGTCCTTATTCCCAGTAGCCTTTTCTTCAAATCTGAAGCATGTTTATTACTTAAACAACTTGCTTACACTGCTCAAGGTAAAAGAGGTAAGAGGACCTCTTACCTGAGGTAAGATGACCTTTCCAAAAGAGGTAACGGCTTGTATTTGAAGGAACTCTAAGTACTGTTGCACCCAAAAAGCAGATCGTGTTAATTGGTGTTCATTTTGTATGACGCCACCTCTCTCGTAGTGTCACACATTTACTTTTTGGACCCAAAGTGTCATACAACTTTGATGTCATGTTCAGTTTAAGTAATTGTTTTATTTTAAGTTTATCCTAATTATAAAGGGAAGAAAGAGAGGAACTCAATATGCTTATGAAGCTACAATATCTTTCACACTTAAGTAAACTCTTAATATGTAGAGTAACTACCTAAAATGAAGAATCAGGTACTATAATAGAATTCTGCAATAGATTTTTGGTTTTAGTTCATGCTCTTTCATATTTAGGGAATTTGATGAATGTGTATGAGTGTTGCAAGAGCTGATAAGCGAATGGCTTAAAGAATGGTCAGATAACTGTGCCAGTGTCCAGCAGAAGGGCTGAGATGGCTGTATGGAAGGCATAAAATATCAGGCAATCACTGTGCAGCTTGCAAGAAATGTATTGTTTTAGGGGATTTGGGGATCTGTGTGATTTACAATGGGACTGATTTCCCCATCTTTAGCATTACAACTTCAGAAGAGAGTTAAGTGAATATCAAAATGGCTGTACAATATAGTATAGTTTTCATTGTATTGGGGTAAACTTTTAATATATGATTATGTATAAATAGATGCTTTTTGTATGCAGCAGAATGATACATTGTTTTCTGTGCAGGTGCACTTTTTTTTTTCTTTTATGACAGATGTGTGTGTCAGTTTATCCTGCAGCCTCTACCTATAGCAGCACTCTTTCTTTAATTACACTGAAGTATTACAAAAAAACAACAACGCCCTGCAGAGGGCCTATTTCCTATTCATAAAAGTGTTTTTACTATATATTTGTAAATTTGATCAGTAGTAAGTTTCATTGGATGTCTGTACCTGCACACGAGAACGTTGGTGTTTCTAACAACCATTCAACTGTACTTTAAGACAATTTCAGAAATATTTTATTGATACTAATGATTTGCAGGCTGTGTGTTTATTTAGAAAGAGTCCTCTTTAGTTAGAGTTCTCTTGTCTGATTCGCTCTGATACAATATACCTGTGAATTTTTACCATCACAACTGTTTCTATGGAAATTAATTATGACAATACTCAACGAATGAAATGTGAAGTTCATGATGACTTTACAGGTAGAACACTTGCTCTCAATCTTATCGATTGGCATGATTAATGGGAAACTGAAATCATGAATCTTAACAGCATTGTATTAAAGCGTTTGAATGATTGCTTGAGTTCTCTGATTGTTTCAGTAGATTTGCCTGCTTTTATCCTTGTTTGTGTAACTAAAACTTGACCTGCAGCACCCTGTGTAGGTCCTCTGGAACTGCAGATGTCTTGACAGTGTCATTAACTGTTGGAAGAGGTGTGGGAGACTTGGCAGGAAAACCAGCAGAGGAATTTCAAGACGTCTTTGGCTTAGTGAGGATATGCTCATCCCAGGTTTAACACTTATAAAAACAAAGGCAATCCACCTCTTCACGTTTGTTCCAAGTACCCAGACTATACAAAGTTCCAGGCCTTAGCTGGATGTCTAGCATATGGCAATTTCTAAAATCTGAGCTAGTCCCTATTGTTCAGAACACTAGAATTTTTCTTTTCTAAATATCATGCTTCTCATTTCACTTACAAGATCACTTCAGCCACATAGGGAATTAATTATACAATGTGGACTGTACAGCTGGGCCGTTTCAACAATCTGTAGTTAAATATTTCCATAACTATTTTAGGGGGAATCATTTTTAAATGGTTGTATTTATATCCGTTTTCATGTTGAGGATGAGTTTAGCAGAGGTGGAATATAAAGCAGATAAGGAGAATTTATGTTTCACAGCTACAGAATGACATTCTCAGGAGACCAGTTGTCAGTTTCCACTGATGATTGTCAACAGCAGAGCCATGTGATCCACTAATGCCTTTCTGAGCAAGTCTTGGCATTTATACAGGTTAGAAGGACAAACTGTTCTCTCAGGCTGTCCACTAAACGGAGTGCATTGCACTCCCCAGGTTGGTTACACCTTGCTTGCTTAGAAGTTAAGCATGCTTTCATAGGTCTGATCTTTTGTAGATCTGGTGATTCAGTACCTGGTATTCTTTTAGCCATGGGATGTTGCAACTGTTAATGTTTTATGTGACTTGAGAAATTATTGAATAAACTCACAGAAGAAAAATCCATGAGTACTATCAAGTGATGCTTCTTGCTCAGGAATTTCTTAAAACCAGAAGTTTGTGAAGCTAGGAGAGATCTTTGGAGGCTTAAGGAAGAGGTGGGTAATGCATCATCAGGCATGGCATGAGGACTGGCACGGTGATACCACGGTGCTTGCTCCACCCTGACAGAAAGGGAAAACTCCCTCTGGCGGACTGCAGAAGCAGGTGTGACAATGTGAGGTATGGTCCAGGCAGCAGATCTGGTTTGCCCTGATTAGGCCTGCAGTGATTAAGTGGAAAGTCACTCAGTATAAATTACATGATCACTGCTGTCTAGGAAGATCTGTACCTTGATGCTCCTTTTCTACTTTTCTGGTCCTCAGTTCCAGTTTCTTGTACTTCAGTTTTTCTGCAGCAATTGTCTTGCAAGTTGAGAACCTAATCTTAATTTTTCCTCACTGTTTTTGTCAAATCAATACCCTGATTTGTTTTTCTGATCCTTTTGACTAGGAAAGTTCAGTCTGATGTGACATTACTGGTAGCTAGCTCCTGCTGGCCTGGCAATGTCCTTCTCCTCAGAAGGTGCCTGGTTCTCCTCTTCAGGTAGCTGTGAATTTTTGTCTGTTTCTCATATAACTCTGCATTCTGGCTGTGAAATCCAGCTGTTCCTTATGGCAATACCTGTAATTTCTGACACTTTTCCCTCTCACTAGTGCCCATTCTACTGGCAGTATCTTATGTCCTATACAGCTTGCTGTGCTCACGTCTGGGCCTTGTTGGCAGCCTTGCTGTCTGTCTGCAGCCCTGCTGGGAGGAGATCCATGCCCCTGGGGGAGGTCTGCATGCCCTCTCTGCTCACACCGTCAGAGCTGTGTGGCTGGTGCAAGTCTCTGAGGAGCTGTGTGATTACACAGCCACGGAAGAGCCTTTGTTCTCACTGCTGTAACTGTTCTTAGTAAAGAAACTGTGCTGTGAGGGAAGCATCAATGGTGACCAAAGACAGTAGTTTTAAGATCAGTGGAGTTACAAGTCTTCATGATTGGACAGGATGAAGTAATAGAAATAATTTTAATGTTGCCACTGAGATTCCGTAATTTAACACTTTGTTCAGAACACTGAGTGCCCCTTTCAGATATACGTTTCCCTAAGGAATGGGACTGGGCAGGCAGGTTTCTCTTGTATGCTGCAACAGGAAGGGGAAATAGGAGGAGATGCCAGTAACAACGTAATCCTGATAACAAATATCACTTATGTGGAATTTAATAAAAAAATTTTGTCTTGGAAAATGTGTAATGTAATTTATTTCAGGAAGATTGGAGAGTTGCTATTAAAATATTAGGTAAGAGATAATGATAACAGAAATATGAACCTACTTAAACTTTTGTTATATGAACTAATATTTTTTTTAAAATTGTAATAATTTCATGGGTGTTACCTATTGTCTCTTGTGACTATAACCACACATGATGTGTAGCCTAGTAATTAAAAATTATGTCAGGATTTAGAAATCAGTCTTACCAATTTGCAAACTTTTTCAATTAAACAGATGTGTTCTTGTTGAAATCCATGTTGTGCATGATACAGTTTTCATCTGTAGAATGTGACTGTGTGAGATGTACAGATCTGAGACATAACTTTTCAATAGAGCTGTTGGTCAGTGACATCAACAGATAAGGATTTTATCACAAGAAAATGGTAGCAGGGAATAGTAGTTTCCAAACAATGCAATTCTACTACTGCGTTATTAACTAGCAAATTTATGGTGGGGTACAAGTTAATATACCACTTTACAGCAAATGAACCCTGGCAGTGTTTTTATGTTTGCTGTAATGTGCTCAAAGTAGTTTTACTGAGTTTGGGGATATATACTATGGAAATAGAAAGGAAATCCCTTTATAGTCTTTTCTCATGTGCTTGTGTATTTTGAATTAGTCAGAATGTTGCAAGTTGGAAGACAATTCAGTGTTTTATTAAGAGATGTAACGGTATTTATTAACTGGTGTGCCCTGTCATTTATGGTGAAATTTGAGAGGGATAAAAGGGATTTGTTTGTATACGCATTTTTAAGAGCACTTGCAGAAAGCTTTTGTTGTAGAGCTAATAAATTATTTTTCAGGTAGAGAGGAGAAATAAATTTGAATGCAGTGAACTATGACTTCTAAACAAGTTTATGGACACTAGTGGTAGGTTACTGACAGTTTGAGAAAAGAATAATAACAAAATAAATCCCACAGTTCCACATATTACGTGTGAAAAAGCATTAAGGAATAATTGTGTACTCGTTTGCTTTGATTTCCATTATGCCTAAGTGAAATTTGCTGATCACAGGAGAAAAACACTGTACTTTTCATATGTATTACCCAAATTGTTTTCAAATCTTTAAGCATTCCATCTGCGTTATGATGGAACTGTTCATTCTGTGCTGCGGTGAAATAAAAGGATAAACATCTAATTCAGAATCTAGCACCTTTATGGGCTGTTTGCATTATTTCTTGCTGTGAGAGATCCGAGAATGCTAATGGTGTTTTATTGATTGCAGTGAACAGTTGAATGTTAATAACTGACTGCTTGTGTGGCTCAGAAAAATAGCACGAATCACCACTTGGCTGCTAAGATGGGAGATCTTTTTCTAACAATGTAACTGTGTAATACTTGTTTTGATCCAGGAAGTGAATTGAAGTTGACAAACTGAGAGACAGGAAGATCCTATTTCCTTCAAAGACACAGGCTATGGTTTTATCTTCAAATCTTTTGCTTTTAAGGCTGCATCCAGCAAATCTGACTTTCTGTATTTCAAAGTTTCCTTATTATAATTTATATTCTTAAAAAAGAAAAGCCTTAGGGATGCGAAACTCCTGCTGTGATTTCATTATTCTTATTTAAAGGAAAAAATTAACTTAGGGAAATAAGTATTGACTGACTTATGGATATGCCACAGGAGTTCAGAGGGTTTTAATCAGATTTTTTCAGGAAAAAAAGGCAGGAATATAAAATCTGAGATTTTCATCTATTTTTAAAGAGGACTTACTCTAAGCCAGATTCAAACTCCAGTCACCTTCTAATTTTTGTGCATGTGTTTGTAGAAGATATAATGGATTTTCTTGAAAGTTCTGGTAGTGTTGCAGCAAATACCTGCCTTTTTCAAGCGTATTAATCCAGTCAGACTTCATATTCTGTTCAGGACCTGGAACAAAATGCAGGTATGCGTTTGTTGTGTATCTTAGCTGCTAAAATTCACAGCTGTGTCATTAGCAGAGAAGATCAATCTCACATCTGTAGAATCACTTCTTTACGTTTTTGTTTTATGCCTTAACTAGAGAGAAATCTTGGCCATTGTAATACTGTAAACATTTCTGTTCAGCATTTGTACTGAGAATTTCATTAATTAGTCATCTTGCTATTTTTGAAGAAGAAATCTTTAAAATTTCACTTCAGGGAAAGGAATCTCTTGTAGCAGCAGATGCTCTGCCTTGTTAGTAATGGCAGAAATCTTTCAAATGCGTTTTATGGCTCTTGACTGAAAAAGCAGGATTTTAGAGGATGACGTTAAGGAAAGAATAGTGCTGTCTGTCATTGATTCTTATTTCAGACTTTAGTTCAGACTGCAGCCTGCTACCTCCTTACATCCTGTTATCTTCCTACTTTTCAGCATACTATTTACTAATTTGGCCAGGAGCATTTGAGGTTATAGCTGTTACTGTGACTCTTTCCGTTTAGTAATAGAAGTTACAACTAGCATAACATTTACTACACACACTGCTCTTCATTGTATGCGTGTCAGGAAATGGCACGACTGTGATTTGTGCCCAGAACTGCCATCATCCATCAGTTAGGTGGATAAAGCACTTGAAACAGCTTGGGTGTGGGTGAGCAATCTCTGTCTACATTTGAAGTAAGTTTCAGTCCATATTTTATGACAGAAGATGCATAGAAGAGTAATCACTTCCATGTCATAAGGGCAAGCAGCCTGTAATGGGTATGTTAGGTGCAGAAGTGCTTTCAGACTTTTGGGATGGCAAGAAGGTAGGTGCCCCTCATTCTCCATGGATGGTGGGAGTTGCTTTAACAAGGAGCAGACTTGGATATAGAATAAAGAATTTAAATTTTCCAAACTGACTAACTCATGGATTTTCTGCCTGGGGGCAGATGTTATCTGATGATGTTTCACTCAAAAGTGAGGTGAAGAATTAAATTTTCACTTAACAGCTGCCTGTCCATAAAGATGTTTCTGTCATTTAAATTTAATACCTGCGAAGATGTGATTATCTGTGGACATCAAGCAAACTCTGCAACATATATCATTGCAGAAGTATCCTGTTAATTTGCTCACCTGTCACTGCAGGAGTTATTTTGTATTTCTTTCCTTACTTCTTTTTTTTTTTTTCTTAGCTTAGGGAATGTGTACCAAGTACGCTGAGACTTGATTTAGAGAATCCCTTTGTGGTATTGCAGCTGTAGAGGAAGCAATAAGACCAAGACAGATTGCACAAGGAGGATTCCCTCAGTACAAATGCATTTTTTACTACCTAACCCATTTTAGTCATTTATTTTATAAAATTTCTTTGTTGGCAGAAGCACAGTTTTGCTGCTGTGATTACATATATGACCGGTCTATTTTGTAGTACAGCAAGTTGGTTGTGAACTACAGTATTACCTATTCACAACAGAAAAGTGTGTGCTATCAAACTGTGCTTAGTACGACGTGTGTCATAATGTAACTGTTCCATTTTAGAGGAAAAACTGTCTTAATGCTTAGTTTTTTTTGTTAGGGAAACTCAGTTGTTCAGTCTCCCATCCTTTCATACTTTTTTCCTTCCCCTGGAGAATAGGTAAGAACTGTCACGTAGGCTTTGTTATTCAGTATCTTTGTAAAATGCTTAAAGCACACACACAAAAAAAACAACTAACAAATGTGCTGTTCTGTTCGTTTATGTTAAAGAGGAAAAAGACATTTTTCATTCCTTTAGCTTCTTTAATAGTAAAAAAAAAGGAAAAAGAAAAAAAAATTTGTTAACTAGCCTGGTAGCAGTTGTTTAGGTTGCTTAGGTATTGCAAATTCTGAAAGAAATTCTGCAAAAGAGCTTGCTCAAAAACTTAGACCTCTTTTCTGATGAACTTGAGTATTTTCTTGTCCTTGACCTCTCTGTAGTATTTTGCTTTTTGAAATGTGGTTTTTCATTTGCTTTTGTGATCATCTTCTGCTTTTCTGAGAATTCTTCCAAGTGATTTGTTGATTTATTTTACCTCTTAGTTTGTATTTCTTTTTTCTATTTGTTTCCTCTCCAGAAGGTCTTTTCTTACACAGTGGTGGGAAGAATATTCAAATAATATTTGTAACTATTACCTGTATGCTGACAACTCATTACTGGTGAACTGACTCCTTCATTTGAACTAATAGCCAAGTTGCATTCATACCGCTTTGTGACTGTTCAGTCATCATTTTAAACAGGTCTGACGTGTTAACTAAATCTTATCTAATCTTTTTCTTACATGTTAGTGGTTCTGTGCTTGACTGTTGACCAGTTCGAGTAAAATTATCAAAACATATAGGTTACTGAAGCAGAAAGCAAAAGTAGAGCTCACATTCTGTATTTCTAAAATGAAAGCAGATGTTTCCTAGCTAATTGTTAGACTTCTCGTAATATCTAGCCAAAGAAGATAACTAGACTTCCAAAAATACCGTGCTGAAGAAAATGTTTCTGAAGCGTATCACTCTATAAGCTAAATTAACTCATTTGCATATTATTTCAAAGTAGATGTGGGATTTCTACCCCCTTCAGTTGTAATTTATTCTGGAACTGACTTCCATGTTGTCTGTGTCACCCTACCAATTTTCTTACTATTCAACTGTCAGGTTTTCTCTCAATCACTTGCATATGTTTTATGAGGGCTGCTCTGAAAGAAATGCCTCCTATTTTATGATGTCAGCCCACAACATCAGAGGTGGATGTTGGCTGTACGGCAGTAGAGGTTGATCCTTCCTGCCAGTATTCCGTTGCATTCTGTTACTGTGTGACAGCTGGCAGCAGAAGGCCAGCCTGACAACAGTGTCTGGTATGGAAGTGTGTATAAAGTAAAGATGTGTCACTAAATTTCTCCATGTGGAAAAAATGGTACCCACTGATACTCATGGACACTTGCTGAACATTATGGAGACTGAATGGTGGATGTGAGCACAGTGAGATGGTGGGCAGTGCGTTTCAACAGTGGTGTCAGTGGGTCATCTCTGCTGCTGTGGATTTTTATGAGCACAGCATGCAGGCTCTTACTCATTGCTGGTGAAAATGCGTAGCTAATGGTGGTGACTATATTGAGAAATAGTGTTTTGTAGCTGAGAATTTGCTCAATTGAGTAATATTAGTTGTGCTCTTTGTATCTGTTGCACTTTCCATGGAAATAAATAGGAGGCATTACTTTCAGGGTGACCTACATATCTGCTGTCAATTATGGGAGTGTAGGAGAAAAATCTAGCCACTACCTTTACTTTTTAAAATCTGTCTGAAGAAAAATTGTTTGACTATCTGAAACTCAAAATACTGCGTTGGTTTAAAAAAAGAGGATAACTTTGATTTTTGAGTGATGTCAAATGCTTCTTCAGTTTTCTCCCAGATTTTACAATTCAAAGAGATGATTTTTAGCTTCATTTTCCCATACGTATAACTCAGCCTTGCTTACTATATAGAGATGTGTATTGGAAGGACTAAGAAAAATGTTTGTTTTTGACATGCTCTTAAGCAAAGAAGTGAATTTCTTTTGGGGAACAAGAAGATTTCTTGTCAGGGATTTGTTGCTTTAAATTTGCTTTTGTGTTGTTGCTTGAAAATGATGTGAAGATGATCATAAAAACATGGCATGAATGCGGTCTGGTGTTGCAGCTTATTCATATAGTTGTTTCTTTGCAATGCTATTAACAGAAGTCAAGTCACTGTTTAGATGAGTCAAAGGAGGAGGTGTTCAGGCATGGTGTTCCATCTGCACCATACGGCGCTTTGTCTTGGATGTGTCAACAGAAGCCCTGAGCGTGGTGTCTAGCCCTCTTCATATCTGGTATCGCTGTGAGTTTTAACTTTTTAATATCATGAGCCTGGAGGATGAACTATCTTCTAGTTTTTCTGAAAAAGAGCTTTTCACCTGACTTCTTAGGTATTCATTTTTGCTGTGTTTGGAAATTGTATTTGGGTCAATGATGTGAGAATTTCTACCCTTGATTCTCACAGAAGATGCAAGATTAATTTTAAATTTCCAGTATTTAACCATTTAAGTAACCATTCTTTCACTTCATCGTAAACATTTTGTATACTAATGATGTTGTTGTCTCCTTTGGACTCCAATCACTTTATCATCGGATGTGGGAACTAGGTTGACAGCACTGTGAAAGCACAGGATACTGTATTAGTGGGAGCCCTGAATACACTCTGTGGCCTGGGCATATGTGGTTTCCCTCTGGACAGAGGAGGGTCAGGGCTGCTAAGCACAGGCTCTGGCTCTTGCTCCTTACCTGTGCATACTGTGCTGATGGTGACCCTACTTTGGTTGCTTGACTTCCTGGCTTGTCCTCAAATCTACTTTATTACTTTTGTGCTTCTGTACTTCTTGGAAGGTGCATGGGCTATGGCTGATCCATTAGGAGACCTGATCTGCCCTGGCATGGGTACAATAGCACTGTGCTCTGTGTTGGGAGGTCACAGCCCTGTCCAACTTGTGAGATCTGTACCACTACAAGAGGTAGCTGCCATCAACTGTAGTTAGCATGCTCAAACAGAAAGAGGTGATTATTCACACAGGCTGTGGTTAAACTGTGTAACTTCTTGCTGTATGGTGCTGTGGTTGCTAAAGGTTTGTGAAGTTAATGAAGACGTTCAGTTGGGGGAAAAAAGAGGTAAATTCTGCTTCAGGTATTTGGTGTCTGAAAAGTTCAGGTCTGACAGAGTGCTCTGTAGAAATATAGAAACATGGAATGTAGAAAATAGAGTGTAGAAACAGGCTGGGCTTAATGCTTTTTAGGTGTTGTCCGTTTGCCACTATAGAGATCCTGAGCGGAACAGACATTTGTCTGGTCCAGCACAATCACTCTTGTGTTCTTAATGTGAGGTTATTTAAGTGTTTTGGGGACAGCAGTGGCAGTGATGTTATGGTATGCTCTTGAGCTGACGTTAAAGAAGTGTTACAAAATGTTATTGCTATTCTCATCATGCTATTCTCAGTACAGTTCATTTAGCAACAGTATTTTTATTTTTTTTCCTCCTGCGACTAGAAGGTAATGATCCTTTGTTCTGTTCAGTTATAACACTGCAGCAGCAAACAAAGAGATGACATGCAGGATTAGCTAGAGAGCTACTTCAAATCCTTCCTGATCATTCATGGGAATTTTTTTCACTTTAATATTTTTTTATTGGGTCTTCTATCCATGTAGTGTTTAAAAATTTTAGCTTTTTATAATTTTATTTGAAAGTAAGTCATTAGTTAGCCATTCAGTGACTGGAATAATATCTGCAAGAACGAGTCACAAATGATGCATTACTTGTTTGAAGACAACTGTGCTCCACAAGAAGGAAACTTCAGTATGTTTTTGCTTTGTTCATACGAGTGTGTCTGGCTTATATGGTCAAATGTTCAAGTGAGATCAGGCCATAATAAAGAATATGACTCAGTACAGGAGAGAGGAAAGCTTCATATACGCCAGTGAATGCATTGGTATACAGTTCCATTTGGTGAAGGCGAACACACATCTTGGAATATTCTCCTATATCAGTTGAGGATTTCATTTGAAATCCAGGTTTTCCCTTCTCTCACTTGGTCCTTTAAGGCCTGTCCTACCCAGGAGAAACAGTTGCATAGATTTGATGAGCTGTTTACTTAGTTTCAAAGAAATATGCTATTTGATTTTGCTTGGCTGATTCAAGAGAGAGTCCATACTCTTGACCTAATACTTTAAGGTAGATGGAACTAGATTTGGTGTAAAGCTATGGTTAGGTCACTAAAAAGCTGGTGTATGTTTCACATAATTTTTTGCAAAGCTGATTAACTTGTTACAATTTAGGTACTAACAAGATACTGTTTTCTATTTTACATCTTCATTCCAAAAGTCAACATATGTCTCTCTCAGAAACCTTTCCCTGAATTCAAGAAATTCAAGAGAAGGAGAAAAGTTGCTCTTCCTTTGTTTATTCCCATTCAGAACATTGTGTTGTGGGTGAGGATCTACCTATCTGATAGCAGCAAGCTAATTTGAGAAATAAAATGGATTTTGTGCTTTCACAAATAATTTTGCTATTTCTGAAGCAAATGCTTGCTGGTTTGTAAAAACCCATGTTCTGACTTGTTTTTCCCATTTCTTAATTTGGCTGAGTTTCAAATTGATTTAATACATTAGGAGTATTTAAGATGCCCTCTACAAAGGGAGACTATGAGAAATTGAGTGCTTTTTTTTGTGTGCATCCCTCTCCCAAACATTCCACAAGCTATTAAAAACATATAAACACAAATTGTCATTAATAAATACCTGTTAGTGATTCTGTAATGACATTATTATTATTATTACTATTTATTGTAATGATTTGCTAGGTATTTCATTGCTGGTTTTGAGTTCCATACTAAAAAGAGGAGATGCTGGAATAATGTGATGCTGTTGATGTGACAGAGCCTTTGTGCTGAAACAAGTAGGAAGGTCTCTTGTAGTAGTGTTCAATAAAGGTCTTAGAAACTAGTTTTTACATACATGTTTTAATTGAACTGTGCTTCTTGGTGCTGAGTTTTGAGTTCATAAAATAAATAAAATAAACTTCAGGATTTATTTAAATATGTAAAAACTTTTTTTTTTTTTTTTGGTGAAGAGAAGTACTTGGAATGGAGACTGAACTGGAAGTTCAGTTTTCAGCATCTTAGTTAGCATAGGAAAGATTGCCATTAGGTAGTCTCTCTTTTGTAAACCACTAGCCAACGAATAGTAAACCACTAGCACAAAATGTCTGCAATGGGAAAGATAGAAGAGCAGTAAATAACTTGCATCTAGCTGTCCTAGGTTAGGAAGAAAGCCTAATTTGTGTATTCTGATTCATTGTGATTGTGCAGTCTTCAACTAGATCTGCTCTCTGATATCAGTCTACCTCAGGAAGTGCAAGTATTTGTAAATAGGAAATACTTCCCATGGTTGTGGAGTTGTTCCCTACTTGTGGAACTGGCCTTGGCAGCCTATGGTGTTTGGGAGGCAGTCGCTTCCAAGATGCCATTTCCTTCCTTATCAGTTTGTCAAGCCAAGGAGAGGATTTTGGCTATAGAGCATATACGTGTATTCGTTAGGTATTTTAAAGATAGTCACGCAGTTACATAACTAGAAAGGAGAATGTCCACATACATAATAAATCCTTGCAGATATTCATCTCGTTGGGTTGGTGTCATTCTAGTACTCCTTAAAAAGGCAGGTTTGATTCTGACCCTTGAGCGTAAGGTGAGCAAAAGATAAATTTCATGGAAATTCCGAACCCTGATTCATCGCATGCAGTGTGAAAGGGCATGCCTCTGTTTTCCAACAGGTGGCTCCCTGTAGGATTGTAAACAACACGTCCAGTGTAAAGGTATTGAAGTAAGGTGAACCTCCTATAATTGCTTTCTAACTGTGTGAGAGCTGGGAAGAGAATGTAAAGAATAGTTCATCTTGATGAATGTTCAAGGGCTGGGAGCTCTTTGAGCTGATGCATTTTATTTAAAATGAGTTTTGACTCTCTTTCTTAATTTTTCCCCATGTAGAAGGAGCAATAGTCAGACTATGGAAAAATGGGTAAATAGTTAATCTTCCTGTCATGTTTTAACAGCTATAATTTCCCCATCTTTGGTGCATGGCAAAGAGAAATAAGAGGTACTGTGTGAACACACCTGAGCCTTTTGGAAAAGTCCTATTTTGTTGTTCTAAAGTTATCGTAATGTGAAAGAGGCATCAGAATGTCATAGCCTTTTGTTTATCCCACTTGGAAAACACAGCATGTGCATAGTGTGGCTGACTCTACTTGTACTTTCTCATTCAGGGAAAGGGCATCAGGGAGGAGGAGCACAATGGTAGGGAGACGTTTGCTGTTTTATAAACTCTGAGAATCTGCAGAAGTAATTTAGGCTCATCTTACGGTATGCTGGTACTTTATCTCTAGATGAAAACAAAAACAAAACTACTTGCCATCTTGAAGACGATAGCTTTTCAATATCTGTTGTGTTTCGGAATGACAGTTTGCAGGTTGGAAATCTCTGAAATTACTGTGAAATTACTGTTTTGATTAATATTTTGTTTAGGTTTTTCCATAACAATACAACAATTATTAATACAACAACAATAATTAATAGTTTCATAGCATTTTGGTAATGTAGCGCACCTGCCCCACTGGAAGATCAGTTACTCTTTTGGAAGGCTAGCTGTTAAAAGCAAGTTTTATATCTCAGATTATTCAGAACTGTTGATTATAATTTCAAATTCTAAGTGTGAGCAAGTTTTTATGTGGGTCTGTGTATTGTTTATTTGTTTAGTGAAGGATTTACGAATACCCAAATGACTATTCCTTGTTTTCTTTCAAAGATGGATGTTAATACCTATCATGGTATCCATCAAATTTTGTCATTGTGAGCCTATTCTCCTTTTACCAATAAAAGTTATTGATCTTAACTGTGATTGGTGCAAATTAGAAGCCATGGTAAATTGCACACGTTAATCCTATCTGTAGATTTATATAAAGTGTGGTGATTAGTTTACATGTTATGAGGTTTTATACAAAGCACAGACAGAAAACATACCAGACTTTAGGAAAGGTAACGTGGAAAAACCTTTGCATGTATATATGCATATATAAATACATATAAATACAAATATTGCTGCAGTAGGCAAGAAAATTGTTTTCTTCAAGCAGCTTTTTTTGCTTATATTTATGTCTAGTTGGCATCAAGATTTTTGTTAAAAAGTTCTGATAGCTGTCAGGATAGGAAGTGATTGCAGTTAAATTCCAAAAGGTAACTATTTGCAAAACAGTTGAGTCACTCAGTAATGCAGGAGAGGAGTTTTAAAACTGCTTTTTAAAAAAGCTGGTGATCAGTAATCTCAAGGGAACAAAGAAAATGAGGGTTTGAATCCAAATGAAAACAGTAAAATAAGAAGTTGTGTGTATGTGTATTTATTACCACACACAGATCCTCTTCTAAGCTAACCTAAGGATGTATGCCTTGCATAAGAATGGCTTCTTGATTCCACGGGTGGGAAGTGTCTTTATCTGACTTGTTGCACAGAGAATGAAACTTGCCTCAGGATGAGGAATCATTTCAAGATCAGATCTTATGCCACAGATGGGAACATTTCTGATAATTTCTGAGAATCTGTCTTTGTAACCATTGGGTTTGGTGGTATTTATATTTGGAATATTGTGAATAAATTGTTTACTTTAATTTGTGTTTATAATGTTTTCTTACTGGGCAGAATCCTTTGTTTGTGGAATATCCTGATGTGACAGTCCTCAAAACAGAAATACTGGACAGCTCCTGCAGTTCTTGCCCTTGTAATACTATTTTTCAAAGCATGCATAAGAGAAAAACAGAACTGCACAGAGGTGTTTGTTGTAGCGATGCAACTGATGGATAGGATTCTCTGTGGAACAAAATACTGTAGTGGCTGCTGCTGGGAAAACTCTTCAATAGTTAGGAATATAACAGGGACCAGTGTTTTTGCCCCTCTCTTCCCCTTCCCCCCCCCCCTCCTTGGTAGCAACAATGAAAAGATTGATGTGTTTTGAAGGAAAAAAAAAAAGAAAAAAAGCTCTCACAAGGAGGAAACTAAGGGTGCTTGTACCCCCATTTAAGTTAGAAAATGGCTCCATCCCAGACCTTCAAATTGACTGCTAAAAGGAATTTAACACTGGTGGCCGTCAGCTAGATTATGTCAGGATTTTTCTTTACACTATTTTATATGCTTCCAGACAACTATTTAAGCAATTAGAAATCTTTATTAATGTAAAAGCAGCAGCTTCTACAGTGTTTTTTTTTTTGTTTGTTTGTTTGTTTTTTATATTCCTCTTACTAAAAAAAGAGGATATTGTGACTTTATACAGAATGAAAATCGGTATACACCTTTTCTTGGATTTTGTTTGGACAAGAATACCCCTCTGGAAAGTGTTCAGATATGTGAATTACGGAAGTGAAAGAGTCAACTTAAAATCTGTAATTTGTCCCAACAGGACAAAAAAAAGAGATCAATTTATTCTAAATTGAATTTGAAATGCAACTCCTTTGGCAAAGATCAGCAGATACTAATAACTAACAGCCTGGATGATCTGTGTGTGCAGGCTCTTAGGATTTACAGCAATGTTTGTTCTTTACAAATCTTATTTACAAACCTGTTTGACTAGTTTCATAAACTTTTATCAAATCATATCTGTTCCTTGGAGAGACCAGTCTGGTAGCAGCAGCCCAGAAAGTCCGTGTTTGTAAACAGGTTCTTAAACTTGCTAACAGACATATACCTGATTTAGCCAGAGGGAATGCAGACAGAAGAGCTCTACAGCCTGGGATAACTCACCTTGGGTATTGTGAAAAGCCAGTAATTTTCACAGATCTGCTAGGAAAGATGTGAGATAACTAAGGTTTCTCAAAGGTTTGAAATTCAAAGGAAGGCAACCAATGTTTTAGCTTGACAAGTGAGTATGCAACATGGTACTTGCTAATTGCTCTGCTGTAAACTTCAGTTATGAGAGTGGACTTCGATGCATTTCTGGCCATTACATAGCTTAGGAGGTCAGCACAATGGCAGACAGGTTGACTTGCACTCTACTTTCATGGATAGCTTTTGAATCGTGAATCTGTCTAAGAAAAGCTAAAGATCATTTCTCAGGCTGGAGACCACTCATTTGCTGTTGCAGTATGACAAAAGCATGATGTTAGTAAGAGTCCTTGTCTACTCTTTCAAGATTAGTCTTCTTATGGGACAGTTTATGTCGTAATTACTTATTATCTGTGTTGCAGCAGCACCTAGTGGTTCAAATTAACGTCAGGAACAAGCTTACATGGCCCATGAGGGCTGCTGGAAGGGCTTGAATTGAAAATAGAATGGAAAGAGTAGGATAGGAAGCCAAAACGAAGAGCAGTGAAATGGCTTATTAATCACAACCACAGGGCAGAGGTGGAACCAAGGAAAGAAAGAGAGCTAAGTATCTATGCAGTGTTTAACTTCCCTTTTATGTAGACAGATGTTCTTTCCGTGTAGCCCTTAGTAACTCAGTGCCTTTGGAAAATAGTTTTGTTGAATATAAATATATATGTTTACTTCTATTCTTAGTTAGTCTACGGTCGTAACTCTTTGGCTATGGACAAATACTGCAGCTCAGCTCCTGCTGTCATGTGTTACCTTCTGAAATTCAGAGCACGGTATTAGGATTGCTCACTGCATCCCTGTGCTTAATGCATCTGTACTTGGCTCCTGTAAGATAGAGCTTCAGAAATGTATATTGTACATTTGTTAGTATTCAACTAACTTCCTGGAAAAGGATTGGTAAAGAAGGATTAGGTAAAATTTCCAGGTATATGAAAGCCAAGTCACCAGGAATAGTCAGCATGAATTCACCGAGGGGAAGTTGTCACTAACCAGCCTTGATAAACTTCTGTGATGAAATGAATGGCCTGGCAAATGAGAGGAGAACAGTGGATATTGTTGAAAATCTTACTTACATGACAGTAAACACTATCTCTGATAAAATCTTCATGGAGAAGCAAAAAAAAGGCATGGGCTGCATGAGCTGACGGTGAGGTGGATTGAAAACAGTCATTGATCATTGAGTAGCATAAAGTTGAGGTATAAAGCTGGGAACTAGTGGGTGTACCCCTGGGTTCAGTCCTCCTTAATATTTTTGTTAGTGGCCTGGATAATGGAGCAGAGCACATGATCAGAAATTTGCTGACGACAGTAGGAAATAGCTTATATACCAGAGATTTGGGCTGCCATCCAGAGGCACATGGATGGCCTGGAGAAATGGGCTGACAGGAGATGGTCCTTCCCCTGTGTATCTCCTATGAGAAGAGGCTGTAAGAGCCGAGCCTATTCAGCTTGGAGAAAGTTTGGGAGGTTAGCAATGTCTATACATACCTGAAAGAAGAGTGCAATGAGGATAGAACCTGTGTCTCTCTGGTGTCCAGTGCTGAGACAAGAGGCAGAGAGTGCAAACTGGAACATAGGAGGGTCCCTCTGAATACCAGGAATGCTTCTGTGCTCTGTAGGTGATGGACTACTGGCACAGGCTGCCTGGAGGATGTAGTGTCTCTTCCTTGGAGAGCTCCAAAAGCTGCCTGGATGTGGACCTGGGTATCCTGTTCTGGGAACCCTGCTTGAACAGGGGTTGGACCAGATGGACCCAGAGGACCCTCCCAACATCAACCGTTCTGTGATTTTATGAAATAATATGAACTTCTCTAGTTGATTTTTATTTTTATGAGCTGTTTTTCTTATTCATGTAGAAAGTTCTTAAGACACTGTTTTCAGTTCTGTGGAATCCTGAACAGCGTTAAGAGACTTTTGGATCAGAGCCTTGCATCTTACTGATGTCTCTTTTTTTTTTTTTTTTTTTTCTTCTTTCTTTTAAAACAAAATTATGGCAACAAAAATCTTAACAGAGTTTAATTGTAATTCATTGGTCCTGGTGTTTAGGTGCTTAGAAGATAGAAAGTCTTCTAAGAAAATGACTTGGGAGAAGTGAAATTGCAGATAATTAACTAGCCCATTATTACAAAAAGTATAGGAGAATATTTGAATTAGTGTTGGGGGAGGAAAGAGGAAGGAAGGTAAGAGGAAGATTATTAAAAAATGATCTTTTTATTAGATCTTTTGGGTGAGATAGTTACTTAGACTTACAGATTTCTGCTAAACCATATAGTGTGAAGTAAGAAAGGAAAAGTAATCGAGGACAAAAATAGGGGTTCTATACTTGTGACATAAATGTGGTATGCATGCAGCTCTTTTCTGCCATTTGTCTGAGGGTTGTTTTGCTTTATGAGAACCTTATATGTAAAACATCATTCTCTATGAAAAATTGCTTGTGTAGCACAACCTATTAAATTTACCTAAAACAGTGGAGAAAAATAGGGTAAAAATTTCACAGCAAGTATTATATTCTAAGTCCAGCACATTCTTCTAAGGATATTCTCAATGACAAAAACAGGATGGTGCTTCCTGTTGAAATAACTATTTTTTGTGGATGAGATAGAAGAAATTAATCCTTCAAGAATGTTCATAGAGTCCAAGTGATTTGATTAATAAAGCACTACTAGCATAATGAAGAAAATTACTTTGCAGCTAAGAAATAGCAGAATTTAAACTACATCATGAAAGAATAATATACAGATCTCACTTTCTGCTTATGTTTCTCTTGTCAAGCTTTCTATTCACTTGTTTGTCAGCTTTTTTCATACTCCTTTTCTTTCACTTTCTGCTCTGCGATGTCAGTGCTTGGTGTAACCAATAAGAATTCATCTGCTGCTTCTTTCTATCTAGCCATCACCTTTTTGGCTTGTCATATCCATGTCAATTTTTGCCTTGTTGCCTATTGTGTTTTTTTTACTTCTAATTTTCTTTTCTGTAACTTCTGACTACTGGCCTGTGTCCAGAATTTAAGCTCTTTGCAGCATGGATCATCCCTTCTTGAGTGTCTGGAAAGTACTAGCAGATTGTGGCCGCTAACATAAAACTCCAGGCTTAAAATTGAAGCCTGCTGGAGGTGGACAGCGGTCTTGGAAATACAGTTTGAATTTTGGGTGATCCTGTGGAGCCAGAAGTTGAACTTGGTGATCCTTGTGGGTCCCTACTTGTGTGAGAGATTCTGAAATAATCTCTGGCAAGCAAGGATTAAGAGGAAGACTGGGAAGAGTTGGTGTCTGGAAGATGTGAACTTCATTGGTCAAACCTGTTAAACTGTAGGAATGTCTTGTCCTTTAATGTCAGGAAGAAGCTCTAATTTTACTTTCCTACTGTAGCTCCAGTAACTTTGTGATCACTTCTGGGATGATTACTAGAAATGGAATACATCTGAAATAATTTTTTTGCAGAATCACTGCAATATATAGTGAAATAGACTTTGTGATAAGAGAGACAGAAATGAATGTAGTAATACATTACTTGCTTTTGGCCTTTTTTCCAAGTTCAAAATAAAAAAAGATTTCAACCAAGATTGAAAAAATGTGCTAACTGCACCAAAATCAAGTTTGTTTACTACAAACACTTGCACCAACTACTAAGAAAAATGAATAAATTGAATTCATAGTGATGTATATGAGCTTGTGATTAAATGATTTGAAATGGCAAATATTTGTGGCAAATTTCACTACCTGCCACTGAAACAAAGGCTGTTTTGAGCTTCTGTTGCTTTTGCATTTTTTTTTTTACCCATAACACATTTGTACTGCTTGAGGTGCATGATATATCTGAAGTTATGCAGCCTTCCAGAACAAAAACTGGAAAGGCTGTATATATTGGAATTATTTTTCTTCCTACAGTCTATTTCTACATTCAGTCCTCGTTCTTATATAATTTAACATCTATTGAAACTTTTAAAAGCTTGTGTAGGGAAGTGTCATTTCTATACAATTTCATCTTTTTTTTTTTTTTTTTTTTTTGCTTTAAGTCTGAATTTCATCATATGAATTCATCAGATGCCCAGTAATGGACTAAGTAAAGAGGGTCAGGCAGATTCCTTACTGCTGATAAACACTGCATATCAACTCATCTGTTTCAAAAGTAATTTTTATCTGATTTCTAGATAAATTCTATAAATCAAACTCTTATTTCTTGTTTTTTTCTCATTTAACAGAATTAATCTGTGTCAGTCTTTAAGATCTGTTAGAGCATTCATTTTTAATAAGAAACTACAAATACTGAAGTTGAAAACAATTTGATACTGTAAATATTATTTCCAAACTGGTGTGTTAGAAACGTGCTTACTTTGTTTTATTTGCAATAAAGCTAAAAAATTCAGAACTTTCAGTGAGCAGTAGCCATGTCTTTAACTTATTTCATAGATTCCTTGGTTTTGACCTTTTCTCTTTGAATAACCATATCAGATAGTCTGATGTGTCTGTTGGCCTGTGATAGGACCATTAATAACTTTTAGGGAGTTAGTATCGCCATTTAAAAGACTTTAGTTTAAATTAAAGAGGGCTTTTGTGTTGCGTTTCTCAAGGACAGTATTGAAGTAGACTTTACTGCAAACATATGAGCATAGAGACCAGAGGCTAGGAATGGAAAGGTTTCATTTATGAAATAGAGAAGACTACAGTGCAGTTGGAAGAACTGTAAGTGTATTGTCTTGGCATTGTGTTTGTTTCAGAGATGATGCAATGGGAGACCAATATATGTCTGATAATTACTTTCTCATTGGTTAAATGTTGAAGCTTATCTGAGAAGATTGGAAACAGTAAGACAGATGTTCAATCAAATTAAATGAGCATAATGCATTTAATAAATCTTTGATCTTGTTGTTTCTCTGGTTGGGTTACTACACTAAATGCTAGGCATGAGTACTGTACTTGGTGTTAATAAGCTATAGAAATATGGGGATTTCCTTCTTTAACTGCGTATGCCTACAGTTCCAGTGCAGTCAGGACACATTTTTTCCTAACAATTTATACAGTATTTTATTTAACATTACCACTTCACCTTAAATTGAGTTAATTTCCATTTCTGAATCAATCGTGTTATTTCAGTCATGCGTTAAGAAAGGTTACATGCTGCTATCATTATTTCAGAATTAGCCTGAATGCACCAGAGTTTTTCTGTCACTAATTTTTAATTGATGATAATACCCACTGTCTTCATGAGAACACACTGAGTGGACACACAATGGTATTATTGCGGCTAAAAAATATACTGGTTTTAAGCCAGTGACTAATTGAAAACACCAACCCCTTCTTTCCTGCCAAGTTTTAAGAAATATGTTATAAAACTAGAAGGAAAATATACCACTGAGGTACCACTTGTTTCTTTTCTAGAGCATTAGTGAATGTGTGTCCATGTGAATCTTTAGTCCAAACTCAAGTATCATCTTAAGTATCATGAAACTGTCTCTTGTGAGTCTTCTTAACAGAGGGAAATAGAGCAGTTACTGTTGAATTTGGTGGGGTAGTTCATGTAAGTGAAGACCAGAACTGTTGTCATTCATACATGGTATGAGTTACAAAAACAGCTACGATGTAATTTTAAGGTGAGATGGTTTAGAGGGGAGAGTTTTCTCTGTAATAACAGCCTCTAGTGCTGATTTACCCCCTTTTTCCTTCCCCTTCTCTTTCTTTTCTTCTTACTGGAATGCATTTGTAGGAATTAGCTTGCTGCTGCTTTTTTTTTACTAATATATAAATGTATGTATGTATATATATACACCTCTTCATCAATTCATGCCAGTTATTAGGCAAAAACACATTTTCCAGAGAGTACCTTAAGAGCCAAGTCACTGAAGTCTGATTCTTGGATCCATCTGCAGGTATCTCACATAAAGAGAGTTGGGCTACATTCATCCAGTCAAAAGCAGTAACTGAAATCCATGATTCCCAACTTGTATTTTACAGGCTACTTTTGAGAATTTAATTTTGGGCCAATATTTAAATCCTTGCAAAACTATTTTATTAAATTATTTCTAAAGACGTGTATTCATTCCAGGCCACTACTATGGCATGTTTGTTTTCTTCATTATGGAACTATTTTACTGTGTTGGTGCTGAACCATGTAGCTTTATCTTGGAGTTTTTAGGAAATTGCCAGTTCACTACGGCAGAGATCAGATTACAGAAATCAGTGGGTTGTTGAAAAAGCATAAAAGATGGCGATGTAAAAGTTGATGGAGGCAGGGATTTTGGGGGAGCCTTCATCTGGATCAGAGGTGCTACTGAGTGAATTACACACAGTCACAGAATTGTAGGGGTTGGAAGGGACCTCTGTTGATCACCTAGTGCAACACCCCACTGAAGCAGGTTTCCTTCGAGTAGAGAACAGGAAAACAACCAGGCAGGTTTTGAATATCTCTAGAGAAGGAGACTCTACAGTCTGTTTGGGCAGCCTATTTCAGTGCTCTGTCATCCTCAAAGTGAAGTTTTTTATGTTCATGTGGAACAACTTATGTTCCAGTTTGTGTTCTCCTTGTTCTGTTGCTGGGCCCTGCTGAAAATAGCCTGTCCTTACCCAGTTCACTCCTACTGTCTGGATGTTTACAAGCATTGATAAGATCCCTCTGTCTTCTCTTTTCATGGATGAACAATCTCTTTCCTTGTATGGAAGACGTTCCAGACTCCTCCTTGTCTTTCTGGTCCGTCACTGGACTCTCTTAGAAGTTCCATTTTTCTTGAACTGGGGAGCCCAGAACTGGACACAGCACTTCAGATGTGGTCTTGTCAGGGTAGAGTAGAAGCAGAGGATCACATCTCTCAATCTGCTGAATTCACTGAGCACTGTAGGTTAGAAACCTTGAAGTTACTTATTGGTGAGTCATATTCTTTTACCTACTGTTAATGCTTTCTAGTGTATTCCATTGGTAAGAAGGGTGTCCAATCCTGGCAACCAGTAAAAAAGATTTTTGTGGAATTCACCACCTTTTAGCTTAGTAACAGGATTGCATTAGTACTTGGACTGTTAGACATAATTCCTTAAAGTTTGCTTGAAAACAATAATGCAGCACAAGCTCTGAGTGATATGCGTTTTTCTCCATCTATTTTGTGTAAAAGTCACCAAATAAAAAATCAAGTGTAGGATCTGAGTAACCTGAAAATGTTAGATGGGCTGAGCTTAGCATGTCTGAGCACAGTGATGCAGGGATGATGTATATGATCAATAGCTGATCCTTTGGCACAGTGGAACGTGTGCACAGACTTCTCTGGTGCTTGTCCAATGCTGTGAAGAAGAATCTCAAATAAGAGTGCAACAACAATGAATATCTCATATCTCTATTTCAACTGGAAACTCTTTTTTCTTCTTCTATAATGACAAGCATGCCGAGTACGGCAGTCTTAAGAAAAAAAAACCGCACACAATATCTGAGGAGAAAAAAGAAAATGTAGATTAAAAGATGATGAGTCTACTGCAAGTCATATTATTTTTGGGAGGTGACTAGGTGTTGGAGCAGTTGAGATATTACTAAAAAAAAAAAAAAAAGCTTTTTGTTTCAGCTTAGAACTTACATTCACTCATCTTTCTCCTTCTGTCTAAATGATTTTTTTTTTTTTAACGATCTCAGGCTTCTCAGGGCATCTGGCTTCACAGCATGCTGCAATCACCTTGCCTTTGGCCCTAGAGGCTGAGGAGTCCTCCAAAAATAAACGGGAAAAGCCAGAAGCTGTCTCCTCGGCTTAGCATTTTTTTTTTCTTTCTTTCTTTTTTTTTTTTTTTTTTTTAGCTTTGCTGAATGACTGGATTTGGTTGGTTCTGCTCTCCTAATGGTGTCTCTCCAGTGAGAGCTTCCCCTGGCAGCTGCTGCCTGCTGCTGTCTGCTGAGATGCATCCGCTGTGATGCTAAGCACAGCCTCATCCCTGCCGCCAGCTCCCCTTCTCTTCTTGCTTATAAGGGCTTTTTAATTAGTAGTCCTGCATAGTGTTGGCTTCTCGTCTAACTGTAGCAACAAGAACTGCTGAGAGCACAGTAATTCTGAGAGCTGTTCTGAAGAAATGAATGTATTTATTTTTCTTGCAACTCTGTTCTTAAAATAAAATCGAAGGAAACAGGCTGGTAGTTGGGAAAGCTGTAAAAACTCTTCAAATGCATAGGCAGATCATCAGTAGACATGTTTTTCTTTCTTTCCAAGTATGTACGTGTTAGTTACAAGGTTTGAGATAAGCACTGCTTGTTTCTATGCAACAGAGAAATGCACTATTGCAGAAGAAAATTACTTGCTTGTTATTTTAGGACTATGAGAAGGTATCTGATCAGCATTCTGTACTTCTGAATATTTATATAGCTATATGTCAGCTCTTATCTATGGGTGCACCCAAACTGTCCTGCCTGTGTGCAGAGCAGCGAGCCATGTCTGTGCTGAAGGAGAAGCTGTGTTCCCAGTGCCTGAGCTGCCCCTGCGGTGCTGTCGGCTCGGCTCAGGCTGCGCCCCATTGGTCTGCTGCCTGTATGAGCGGAGAGCGTTTGTGCAGGTGGTCACATATGTTTGTTAGTTTTTTCTGGGTTGTTTTTAAATTATTAACAGGGAGCTAATTTAATTCTCTATGCATCCGTTTAGAACTGCAGAGTATCAGTGTGAAAAGATGCTCTTTCAGTTTATTTAATGTCATTAAATACTCATTTTTTAAATGACTGAACTTCATCAAAGTCAAAAGGGAAAACCCTCCTTCCTCTCAGCTGGAGTATGTAATGCTCTGGGGATTCGCAGCAGTTTCAGAAGACATCTTTCAAAGCTTTCAGAAAGTAAATAAGGTTCAGAACTCCTGCCTCGCACGGTGTTTTGATTGCAATTTGTCTCTTTTCCAGATCATAAACCACCGATTAGGATGGATGGTTTTAGACCTGTGTGCCAAAAGCAATTCTTCATATAGATACCTATAAATATTTGTTTGAATATGTTTCTTACATTTCTTCTATTCTGTTCTGAAGTTATGCTGAGATTTTGACAACAGGCCTTTTCTCTTGCTTCTTTCTGCTCTTTAAAAAAAAAAAAAAAAAAAAAAAAAAAGAGATTTTTTTTAAAGAATGTCTAAAGATTTCTGTAATCTTCTCTCCAAACCTACAATAGAAACACAGAAAGTAATGTGGAAATTAATAACATCATAGAGTGGCTTAGGTTGGAAGGGACCTTAAAGGCCGTCTAGTTCCAATCCCTTGCCAGGGCCAGGATTGCCACAGTGCCTGGCTGGATAGCTGGGCTCAGAGCCTGGCAGGAAAGGAATTGAGGTGCTGGGGGGCACTAGTGTGCCTGTGAGCCAGCAGCCTGCCCTTGCTGCATGGAAGGCCAGGGGTGTCCTGGGATGCATTAGGAGGAGAACAGGTCAGGGGAAGTGATTATTCCCTTCAGTTCAGCATGAATGGGGCCACACCTGGTATGATTTTTTTCTTCATTTGTTGTGAAAAATAGATACAAGAACTAATCTAAGAGATGTGTGGTGAAATTGTTTTCACGGGTTAAGGAATTTGGTTGTTGTAAATCTTTTGTGTTCTGTATGATCTGATGTCTAACTTTAAATGAAAAAAGGGAAAGCGAGATAGTCCTACTGTTGCTTCTTGGGATCCCTGAAGGGTGGCCAGCCCAAAAGCGAATTAAACAAAGCCAAAGGAACCTAGCAAGAATGTGAATTTCAAGAATATTTTTGTTAGATTTGAAGTGATAAAATGTGATTTGTGGATTACACTAAACAATGAAGTATTTACCAAGATGAGTGTGGTAATAGGAAGTGGTGTTATTTATTTCAGCGTCAGAAATATATCATTTGTGCACATAATTGTCACTTCTTTGAATTACCGTTCCTTTAGAACAGCAACAACACAACACAACCCAACAGAAAAAAAAAACAAAAACAAGGAAGATCTGTAGAGAAATTTTACCAGTATTCTTGTAGTGGAAATGGTCTAATAAAAGGACCTGTTCCTTGAACTTAAAGCCGGCCACTTGTCACTGATGACAAGACCTACTTTGTATATACTGCTTTTGGATAAGAACTTTCTTAATCCTAACGCAAATCTTTAATTTGTGGTATTTTATCGGTATAAGCAAAGAAATTATTAAGTTTACAGTAATAACCAACAGAGAACAATAAAGTTCCTAGTATGTTGAGTTTATGTGAAAGCATATGCGGTAAAATAAGACAGCAGAGTTTTCTCATTATGTTATGTTCTAGCACCCCTGCTCTGACTCCCTATATTGTTCATGATTTCTGGGTTTACACTTTGGTAGCCATCTGTTCACTTCCCAAAATAGAACTGTTTGTCTCACAGTTTAGCATTTTTCTCATTATCCATAGTACATTTTAACTAACATTTGAATTGAACCAATTTTAATACTGTTCTGTTTTTTAAAATACATTACTGAATCCTCATGCACCAAATAATTTAACACCAACTTTTGAATTCTTATTTATAACGATGCATTTTGTGATGTTGAACACTGAATTCTTGTTTTTTTTGTGTTTTCTGATGGCTTAATTTTTTAAATATTGTTTTATTTGGAACTAGTCAAATACTAAATCATAACTACGCTAGCAAACTGATAGGTGTTTTCACTCAATCACACAGGAGGTATTTCCAGTTACATCTGCTGTTTGCAGTGATTCAAGACTATGTATGTGTGTGTTTCTTGACTGACTGCTGCTGAAGGGAAAAAGAGTTGGGCACAGGGAGATGGATAGAAAAGTAGGCATCCCTGCTGAAGAAATTAAAAATTCTTGAGTTTAATACCTATGTGTAGCAGTCAGAGCTTTTCTGTTAAACTAATGCCAAAAACTTTATGCACTGTTTTAATTTATAGATGTTGATGCTTTTAAATTTTAGATGCCTACATGGTTCTTAATACTGGTAAAATTCTTTGGAGGAGCAAATGGCTCTTCTCAGTGAACTGCTGAAGTTGCAAGCATGGGCTTCTGTTGCTTAATAGTTTATTATTTATTATTATTTATTATTATATTTATTGTTGATTATATAGGGAGCTTTAAATAAGGGGTTAAGATTTTGATTAAGATACTTAGCATTTTCTACCTAAGTTTAAAGGTTATTGCTTCTATAGACTGTCTAGAAGTATTAAAAGTATTAGGTTTCTCTGGACGTTTGACACAATGCCATTTAAATGCTGTTGCTTTTCTTTCATTTGCAAGTTGCAATGAGTTGCAGTGCCAGCTTTGTCTTACCTTGGTTAGGTGGGTTTTAATAGACCTTCTTTGCTATAATATGTAAGAACTGATATGGGGAAGATTTAGGAAGGCTAAAAGATTTCAAAATGTTCAAGACAAAATGAGGAAGGAGGAAGAATTTAGTTACTCAAAGCTGTATTACAGAGATTCTGTACAGCACCCCATGAATCCATTCTAAATCATAGAATCATTAAGGTTAAAAAAGACCACTAAGATCATCTAGTCCAGCCACTGCCACCACCACGCTGCTAAACCATGTTTCTAAGTGGCACTTATACCCTTTTCTTGAACACCTCCAGGGGCAGTGACTCAACCACCTTCCTGGGCAGCCTGTTCCAATACATTACCAGTCTTTCTGATAAGAAATGTTTCCTAATACCTAACCTGAAACTTCCCTAGTGCTACCTGAGGCCGTTACCTCCTTGTCTTATTGCTAGTTGAACTGGGAGAAGAAGGCAACCCCACACTTCACCACAGCCTCCTTTCAGGTCACTGTGGAGGGCAATAAGGTCTCTCCTGAGCCTCCTCTTCTCCGGACTGAAAAATCCCAGTTCCCTCAGCTGATTCCTCATATGACCTGTTCTCCAGTCCCCTCACAGCTCCACTGCCCTTCTCTGGACATGCTTCAGGGCCTCGATGTGTTTCTTGTAGTGAGAGGCACAATACTGAACACAGTACTTGCAAGGTGTGGCCTGACCAATGCTGGATGCACAGGGGTGACAACTCTGTGCTCCTGCTGACTGCACTATTTCTCATATAATCAGGATGCTGTTGGCCTTCTTGGACACCTGGCACCCTGCTGGCTCATGTTTAGTCGGCTGTTCGAAAATACCCTCAGACCCTTTTCCTCCTCGCAGCTTTCCAGCCACTCTGCCGCAAGCCTGTAGCACTGGATGAGAAGGTTGGTGTTAAATGAGCAGTTGCTGATATATATGTATGCGTACTGAAAAGTGTGTTGGCCAGAGTAACTGGCAGCAGTGAATCTTGCCCACAGAACCACAGGAGGTCTGTGGTTGGAAGGGACATTGAGAGCTGCCTTGTCCAGCTCCCCTGGCTACTGGGCTGGCTTCCTCAGATGGCAACTTTACTCCAAGGAGTAGCAGACAGTGCTGAGGTGCGTTGGGGAGCCCCTGAGGCAGTCAAATGTGGGCCTTGGGTCTCTGTTAGTACTGGCATACGAGTTGGCTTTGGAACAATTCTAATGCTACACTTGTGAATCTCTTTTATGAAAAAAATGTAGGCATTTTGCTGTTTTCCTTTGTTTTTATTATAGCCCAAAGTGCATTTTATTCACTTTTCTTACACTTTTTGATCTTTATTTTTCTTCTTTGTATTTGCATTTCTAAGGAGACAGTGAATAGTCAGTATTGTAGTCTCCTTTATTCTCAGTGTGGATCATTCCTAGGCCATACAAAGGATATTAGTGATTGATGCTTTCTGCGCAAACTTGATATATGCAGGTTTTTTTACATATAAAATCTTTCTTGCATTTTCTTCACTGTTGACTAGTAGAAAGATCTTAGATTTGATGCTGTGGAATTTTTCTTTTTTCTGAATTTATTTCAGAGGAACAAAACCTGCAAGCCTGTCAAAGAATTAATTGTCTTGAATGACATCAATGGCACAGAAAAATGTGTGTCATCCTTGCACTGCAGAGCATCTTTGAGTAAAGTGTGTGAGTTGAGATACACTTAGTTCATTAAGTTGTTCAGGGAGGATATAGCTGGGTTTCAGTATGCTTAAGATCAGAAGCAGCGTGCTGAATTCTGCTGTCTTTTCCCAGAAATGCCTTTGTTTTCAAGTGTGTAATTGCTGTTCTTGGTTGCAGTGTCCTTCCACAACCCATAAAAGTTTTAACTAGATGTGTTCATTGCATTTGAGGCCATTTGGCTCTGTTGCAGTAGTACAGATACTGGAGAAATTTTTTTTAGTTTTACTGTTTGTTGTATTTGTGTCTTTAGTATCTCTCCTGAGATAGGAGAACATAGCAGCAATGCACTTCTTACAGGTTTGATGATGATTATTTTTTTGACAGTGGCTTTAACTATCAGTTCAACTCATGAAATCTTATGTATCTTAACACTATGTAAAAAATGTTAAGACAGACTTATTCTTGCAAATCTACATATTGACCAATTTGGAGGGAATTCCTATTTTTCCTTGGAATATTGGTAGCCATTCTAAAACACAGTGAAGAAATCACAAATTATCCTCTCAGTTTAGGCTGTTGTGAATAGGCTCAGCAGAAAGCACAAAACACATCAAAATACAGATCACAAGGAGATACAATGCAAATCTTGGTCGTTGGCATCATTGCTTTCATGAAAAAAATCCTCCCTGTGGCATGGTAACAGCTGACCATGTCGTGTGATAATACTCTTTAAGGCGGCATTTAGAACTCTTCTGAGCTGATGAGCAGAAGTGCCATCTTTCAGCTTGGTGAAATGTTCACATATTAAGTAGGAATGCCACAAACTGCCATTTCTTCAAAACAAAGATAAAAGCTTTCAACTATTTTAACAATTTTGCAAGCTACTGGGCTGAAATAAGAGTTTACGCTCTGCTGAACAGGAGTTTAGATACTCCCTACAAACCTTTCCCAGCCTGACTCTGCCTGTTCAGAAGAGGAGATCCTTTAGCAGCCACGATGCACCTATGTTGGTGGCTGCTTCCTCTGATCCCTCAAGAGGTGAACACAGAAGAGAACAGGAAGACCAAAGGAAGAGATGACCTCTGTGCTTGACAGAAGATTACAGGGAATGAGAAGCCTGAAATTAAATTCTTGTCTACTAGCTTCATTTCTCTCCATAGATGTCTTCTAGATATTTAAAATGCAAGGGAGAAAATGCAGTAGACAAAATGGGGGAACAAAATGCACTTACATAATGAAGAACAAATATTCAAGAAAAGAGTCACTCATTTTATTATCAAAATCTTCAGTTTTTTTCCAGTAAAGAAGAAATAATAAGAACAAAAAACTGGAAATATCCTGGTGCTTGAATGCCTTCATAAGTGGAGGTAATCCTGGAACTCAGTTCTCAATAATGCTGTGGTTTCTGTACAGTACCTTGTGCTTGGTTGCCTTTTTAAATAGATTTACTGGCTTTTAAATGTTTTAGAAAATATTATGGCTCTCCATTTGTGGCAAAGTACATTTAGGGTGTTTAGAAAATCTTTTAGAATGCTATTTATAGAGTCTTAATTTATGTAGTAGCTTACCATCTACCTGTTTTTAAAATCTGACAAAATTTCTGTATTTGCATTCAGTAGGCCTTCCTGCTCAGTTTGTTTTTATGTAGCACTATAAAATGTGATGGTTGCCTGAAAACACCAATTCTGAAAGGCAGGCAGTGCTTCTGCTGGCTGTTCTAAAAGCAAGGCAGGTCTTACAAATTATTTTAATAGGAAATTCATATGAGTTCTCAGCTTGTTGATTATCTTGCACAATGTAGCTAGAGGCTATAAATGTTAATGGTATCCAATGCTAATGGCTTTCCTTTCTCTGTTTTAGAAGCCAAATTTTTACATTAAATCTTACATTAAATATGAAACAGAAGCCTGCATATAGAATCATAGAATAATTGGGGTTGAAAGGTCAGCTAGTCCATTCCCCTGCATAAAGCAAGTCTGCTAAGATGAGGTTACTGGGGGAGTCCTCCAGAGTCTTGACCTCCACTAAGGATCATTTTATAGACATTAGATACAATTTTATAAATGTGTACATTTCTATAAAGTCAGAATTAAGAGAGGAAAAATGTTAGAATACAAAGGTCTTTCTTTGGAAGAAGTATTATTTTGTTGGAAAGCTTAAATTAGGATTTGTTCATAAATCTGAGGTGTAATCCTTGTTTTATCATTTCTGCAGTCAGCACTACAAAAAAAATCTCTTTTCCCCAATGATGAGAATTATTAATTTTTATTTGATTAATACTTTCTGAAACACTAAATGCCAATTCTTTTTTTCTGAGATAAAATCTGTTCCATTTCTCATTCTAGCTCAAGTTTTCCTGCTTAAGGTTTTATATGAGTGGTTCTCTCCGAGGAGAGTAATTAGCAAGAATTTAGCACAGTTGATTTACAATATCTGCTACGATTTTGCAATTTACTTCTGCAGATACACACAAGTGAGTAGTGAAAAATGGGAATTCATGAAAACTGCATACCAAACATACTTTTCATGTGTATCTGTAAACTGTAAGACTGCCTTTTTTTCTTTTTTTTTTTTTTAAATGAATTCCTGGAGGGTCACAAGAGCATATTACTCTACTTGCCACTGCTATAGGTCTATCAGGTGAGCTCAGATGACAACTGTCTCGATCCAATTTATAGGAGGGAGATGAGGTTCTTTTAATATTTGTATACCCGGCGTGAGATTAAGAAACAAC
>JAOWBP010002559.1:24678962-24699594 GCA_028571105.1 Tragopan temminckii | reverse complement strand
AGACAAAGGATTTCTTAACCCTTGCCCAGGACTTGCTTGGACTTGTTCATCTGTGTCCCCAGCAAGCTTTGAGACAATAATGTAGAAGAATAATCTCTTACAACAACCTATGCAGTCTTCATGATGGAAGAGCTGCACATACACTGCGTGTGAGCATGTCGGGGTCTGCAGTCCCAAGTACAGCACCACGCCAGCAGGCAAGAGCACCAAGCCACCTGGTGGATCAGGGGCCTGCATTTGCAGGGAAAGCTGTCTCTGTGGGCTTAGATGATCAGCACCTCCTCAAACCTGCGCCGCTCTGTCTGCTTTTTGGAGCTGTTGCCTCACGTAGGTATGCAGGGCTGCTTCTGATTGCTACAAATATGGAGACTGCTGGGTTACTTTTGAGCTACTGGAAATTGAAACAGAGGTTAGAGGAGCAAGTGTTTAGAAGGGCTGTTATTTTCCTATAGATGCCAAAATGTGTTGCAGACCTGACAGCAGGTTGACTTGATTGCCAGTATAAGCCAGCATATTAGAGCTGACGGGCTGTATAGGTTTTAAAGACTTCTCCATTTTGTTACTTGCTGCAGGCTGGGAGTGAAATATTGTTAAAGATTTGGAATCAGCCAAGAGAGGGAACTAAAAGCTAAGTGTAAGCGGTCAAATATCAGACAAGATTATCTCCAGAGAAAAGTATTTTCTGATGAAGGGTTAAAAAAAAAAAAAAAGATATTGTGGGACAGCAGTAAGATGACAACATTTGTACATTGCAAACATGCAGTTGGGAATAGAAAAAGGCTGTGAGTCACTGTAAGGAGACTAAGGTAAATGAGCAGCATGGTTATGACAGAAAATCATGTTTAGGTAGCTAAAATAAATGGGAGGAATAATCTTAGCTGCTTGCTGCTTTAGTGATTCTAATTTCATTGTAATTAATAAGGAATGCAATTTTGAGCATGACTAATACCCAATAGCTCGGAATACAGAACAAATAGACAGCTAAGAGTTTGAAAACATGGAAGAATGTTCACAGAAAGGAGCTTGGAGGTAGTGCTCCAGCCCTCCAGGGTGAGAGCTGTACGGAGCAGGAGGGCATTCCCATTTGCTTTCTCACAAAAAAAAACCCTGAAGACCTGCAATTAAGGAAAGGAAGTTTTGAAGTAATACATTATTTTTAATGCAGTGCATTATTTGTCTCTTAAAAGCATTGCATTAAAACGCATAAAGTTAGCTGAGATGTATTTATGTGACTGGTATTTCATGACCTAGGCTTAGATAGTGGCATTTGAGCATACTGGGTGAGGGCTGTTCAGTATGTGCTTCTATGCTGGTCCTGCTGCATCCTGGTTGGCCCTGGTATGGTATTGCTACCTTCAGATCTGTGCTTGGGTGGGAAGGAGGGGTCCTCAGTGTATTTCTAACTCCTCCTTTTTTTTTTTACTGACCTTCTATCTTTCTCCTCCCCTTCTTAGAATTTTTTTTTTTTTTGCAGTTTACGGCCAAAGAGAGGGCAACAGAGTCTTCCTATTGGAAGTGCTTGTTGAGAACAGCTTATTTCCAATGAAAAGTAATGGGTCCAAAAAGAAGCATTCCATCAAGAATTCAATATTCATTGTTTCAAGGAATTTAATTTTTTTATTGAGTGCGAACAATTACAGATATTGATAATGTGACATCTCCAAAGATTTGAATGTCCCTAATGGCTTGAGGTTTTCTTTCTGAAATTCACCTCTTCATTTTACAGAAGACAGTGTTTAAGTTCAGGCTTATTAGGCATGAAATGAACATTAGATTAAAACCCAATACAGAATTTAAAGTCTTAAGGCCACACAAATATTGCGAAATGTAAGCAATAAAAGGTTTGAAACAGCCATAATCCATTAGATTAACGGAAAAAATAGCTTATTAAATTGCTGCTAGAAAATGTGAGAAACCTTGGTGGGGAGGAAAGGGAATTTAGATGTTTATAGCCTTCAGAAAAGCTCAAACAAATTTTACAGCATTAGCAACTGTGGCGTAGCTGGTCTCCTCTGTTCAAGAATTCCTTTGCTATTTAATGTTACTGAATCTGTTTATGGCCAGTTTGAGCAACTTCTTTGCTGCACAGAAAAATTAGTTCATGAAGTTTCAGCCTCCCCTTACATTTTTTTTTTCCTGTCCAACACCATCCTTTATCTCTTATGTTTATTCTGCTGATGTATTTATATGAGTACATCAACTACAACAATATAATGTGTTCATTTTGCTAAACTAATCAAGAAGGCTTTTTTCACCTTCTTTAAGATGTCTTCATCATTTTAGTAGCCCTTCTTTGCATTTGGCTTACAGGTGATGTTATTTCTTCCTTGTGTTTTCTGGAAAAAAAAATCCGCATTGTCTTTTTTTTAGTGTTTCAAATTATTTCTGGTTTATTATCACTCCATTTTTCACTAGGTCACCTGAACATTTCTCATCTGCTGTTCTTCCAGAAGATGAGCTCCTTTTTTTTTTTTGTATATAGTAGTAGTACTTCGTCAATCTTGTCAGTCTTTGGCACTTTATAGTATTTCATCTGAAGGGAAGGGAAAGAAGACTTGTTCTGCTCTGCAATCCAATAATATGTAGGTTGGAAAGCCTGCTATGGGGTGTCCTTAAAGTTGTCTTCTTGAAAAAATTTTTTTGCTAAACATGATTATACTAAATGTTTTCTATATGTCAGTGTATGACAAAAACTGTGAAAACCAAAGCACGTGCCAGGAACATTTAATCAGGTGTGAATGCCAGATGTGTGCAGGGAGTCCAACTAATCATTGCAGTACTTTTGTGTTTAAAATCTGTGAAATGACAGATAGCTGATAGTTGATCTGCTCTGCCAACCTCTATCTGGTCAGAGGGTATGAATAAATATCTTGTGGTGTTTGCTGATATGTCAGAGAACATTTGCATTGGGTAGATTTTGGTGAATTCAATTAACCAAACTAAAATGACTTTATTCTTGCTCTTGTCTACTGAGAATTTATATTTGGGAGTTGATTATAATATATGAGTTGAAATTGTATCTAATCTTGATAATACAGCTAGTTCTGAATGCCCAGGGAAAATGAACATCACTGAGCTGGGGCTTTTGTATTTCAAATAGGCAAATTTCAGCAGTGTAATACCTTTCATCTGCAAAGTTCATCTCATAGCTTGTGAAAGTGGCATTTATCTTCCTTTGTTTTCCTATCGCATGTTAGAAATTGGTTGTGAGATTGTACCCAGGGAGTGGTGGTGGCTTCATGTCTGAGTGGAGATCAGTGATGAGAGTCATTTATGACATCAACAGTGGGATTGGGTGCACCCTTAGCAATTTTGTGGATGACACCAAACTGTGTGGTGTAGTCAATATGCCTGAGAGACAGAATGCTGTCCATAGAGACCTAGACAGACTTGAGCAGTGGGCCAGGGAGCACTTCAGCCTAGAGAAGTTGCGGGGGGACTTTATAGTGGCCTTGCAGTACCTGAAGGGAGCCTATAGGAAAGTTGGGGAGGGACTTTCTATAAGGGCATGTAGTGACAGGGCAAGGGTTTAAAATGGAAGAAGGTAGGTTTAGACTAGATATTAGGAATAAATTCTTTACTGTGAGGGTGCTGAGACACTGGAACAGGTTGCCTAGAGAGGTTGTGGATGTCTCCAACTCTGGAGGCATTTAAGGCCAGGCTGGATGGGGCTTTGAGCAACCTGGTGTAGTGGGTGATACCCCTGCCTATAGCAGGGGGGTTGGAACTAGATGATGTTAAAGGTCCCTTCCAACCTAAACCATTCTGTGATACAGTAAAGGGTGGTAAGACACTAGCATAGGTTTCCCAGAGAGGTGGTGGAGACACTTAGAGACACTTAGAGACACTCAGGGTCTGAACCAGGCTCTGAGCACCCTGATCTAGTTGTAGGTGTCCCTGTTTATTGCAAGGAAGTTGAGCTAGCTGATCTTTAAGGGCCTCTTCCAAATCAAATGATTCTATGATTCATGTTGTTTCTTACAATAAGGATTCCCACCACTCAATAGTGAGTTCTCAGGAAACCAGTCTGCATTATTTTTTTGCCACTCACAAACAACATATTTTTGTAGCAGTTACAAGCATTTGCAATTTGCAGGCAGACAGGCAGTTTGTTTCATTCTATAAAAACGTCACAAAGATTTGTGTGCAGAGATGCAAGTAGTGTGCTCTTATAATTAATTTTCTATCTTCTGCAATAGATCTGGTGAAGGTGCTACAAAATTTCTCTAATATGCCATTTGTTTTTATGTATGTTTTCAGTTTGACATGCAGTCACTTGAAAAAAATGACAGTAGCAGAGAAAAAAGGTTTCAGGCAGGATATTCATCTCTGACGAACTGTTCATTGGGCAGTTGAGATGCCTTAAGTGTATTTTAATGGTAGGAGCATCCATCTTTAAATTCGTAAGGGATGCCAATAGGGCAGGAATTCTGTGTCTGCAGGGGAATAGGCTTTTAAGGAAAGATATTCTGACGTTTGAGGGGAAAAAACAGTTGCCTTTCACATTCTAAAACCAAAACAAAAGAAACAGTCTTTTGTTATGTTTTGAAGTCAACCATATGTACAACTTTAATAGTGAAAAGTGATTTCTTCAAATGGTGCTTATAAAGGCAAATTTAAATCTTGTTCATACAAAAAAAAAAAAAAAGTTTGGACAGAACCACTTAAATCTGAAATGAAAACTGCATAAAATAATCACTTCTGCAAACTTTGGGGACTTAAAAAGTAAAAAATGATAATTTAAATTTTGAAACAAGGCAATAAAATCTTGGGCTGTGTGTTCATTCAAACGTTGCATTCAAAATTCTCTCCGATTGCTCTTTAAACACGAGGAGCTAGATGTGCCCTTTGTGTATGTGGTACAATTTGTAGCAGTGATGCGGTTTCCTCCTGCCTTTTTTTTTCCCCTCAGACCTTTAAGCACTCTTGATCATATCTGATCATTCTGACCTTTCTGCTATATCATCAAACACAGTTTTGCCTGCTGTCTTCTTTAAGCTTGCATTTCCATCAGAGTATACCGTTTTAAAAACAGATGTGGTGTTGATTTACAGTTTCCTAAGCACTGAGAAAAGCATTAACCATTTTGGTTGATTGTTTCAATCCCACGTTTACTGTGAACGTTTGTTTTTACCTCCGTGCTAGAGCTTGCAAGGGTGTGAGTGTGACTGTGCTTGTATGCAGATTGGTGAAGTGCTCCAAAGCATTCCTGTGAGAGCAGTTAGTCCAGCACCGTTCTGCTGAGTTATTTCATACACTGGAAACTCTCCTGTTGCTGTCAATGCCAGAGATTTAACTAGAGATTATAGTCAAACGTTGTTTTTCCGAAATTTTATTTTGGTGAATGTTAACCAAAATGTTCAAACTTCTTGATTCTTGGAAGTGGGCTTGATCTCTCTGAAATTTAGCTGAGGCATCAATGTTTTTTGATTCTGCCTGGTAGGCTAAGAAAAAGCTTGCTTGCAAATTAGCAGCTTCTTGGTGTTCTGTCTCTACTACAATAGAAAAAGAAAAAGAGGAGATGCAACTGAGACCTGTTTCGAAGTGTGCATGTTCTTGATTCATGTTGAGTTAGTCTTTTCAACTAACTTTGCCAACAGAAGGGAAGCTTAAAGGTTTTCATCTTCATTCATAAAAATGGTATTATATATAATATAATAATTAAGCTTAGATAAGTAAGAAAAAGACAGCCATTGTTAAATCTAGGCTTTCATTTTAAATGTTTATTTCAAACACAACTTTCTTTAGAAAGTGCTTGAATTATATAATAATGGGTACTTTTACTGATGAAATAATTTTATGTCGTTACTTTTTTCACTTTTAAGGAAACCTTTAGATCAATTGTCATGTGTCTTCAACTGATTATTTTCAATGAGGGGATATTTAGGAAACAGTAGAAAAAAAGGCATCACATTTAGATAAATCTTTAATGCTTTAGAAATGCTTGAATTGTCAGTAGTGAAAAAACATTGACCACCTTTGTTATTTGTGCTGTATAGAGACACATCAATACATCAGTCATGTAGGATTTAACCAGTAGTTGGAATATTGTGCTTCCTTTCATTGCTGAACTTGACAAGAGACAAATACGAGTTAGACCTCTTAGCTCATGGGACTGTTTTTCTCACATAAAATTTACAGTATAGGCTATTTGTGATTCTGCTGACCTCTGATTTGCTCCTTTAGCTCAGCAGTTTGAGGTTTTTTTAAATGCAGTAGTGGACAAGGAAATTAAAGGTTTCTGAAGGCCCAAGGTGTTCAAGGGGAGCTTCATTCCCCTACGTCGTCCTTCTGGCTGCAGTTAAATTTCATTTTAGTGTAGAGATTGCCTCTGGAGGAATGAGCCAGGGGTCCTGGACATGCTGCTGCATCAGCAGCTACTGTTTGACTGAAGATGTGTGGCAATTGCCTCAAAGACAAGAGCCTCTTTGTGGCTTTGGTACGGAGTGTCCTGAGGGGCTTTCTGGAACCACTGGTTGTTACAGTGTTGAAGTGCAGAGAGGGTAAACTTTGAAGTTACTGCCATATACTGTTAGCTGGGAGAGAGTTGTTGGCACTTGCTCCCAGATACCCCAGCCCCTTCTGGAGGCTTTTCCTCCAGCTTCTGTCTTTACCATCATCCTGACAGACTGTGGGCTGCTGAGGTGTGTAGGCAGCAGGGGGTAGGGCTATCACAGTGTGTATTTTACTCTGTGCAAATAAAGAACGTATTTTAGGAACGATGTGCATTTTTTACGATGTTGATGGTGCACATGAATACTCATAGATGTAAATCAGAGAGATAGTCTCTCGCATTTAGAGAGCAGTAGGAACACATGCTTTTGCAGATGGTTTTAAATGCATTCCCTTTCATCAACTATAAGTGAGCCTGTGTTCTAAATCAGAAAGTGAGCAGTATTGCATTTCTTATGAGCTTTACTCAGTCTGGAAGGTTATCTTGATAGCTAGGGGAAACGGTACTTTACATTGATTTTTGTCACGTCACAACCTCTGTTTTTCAGAAAGTCTTGGTGTAGTCATAAGAACCTATAATTCCTTTGAACTGATGCTGATTTATTACCGTGCTTGCGCTACAATTTTATTTCCACCTCAGAAATTTGACTGTCCCATTGAGAGAAATGGGTACATGTTTGAAAAGAATACCTATGCTGAGATAATTAGCAAACATACAGGAGCTTGAAAGCGTAATCAGCACAGCAATGTAGTGAAGAAAACCAAAATACATTAATATCTTTTAAATTTTTTTGCAATTTCTTTAATTTTCTAGTAAATATAGCTGCTGAACTTTGTATGTTGATTAAAAACATAGCAACTCACTCCTGATTAGCTAAAGAATACAGAGCTGTGCATGATTAAGGATTCTCCTCTTAGGTCTATCAATATCTGCGCATACAGTGTCGTGTTTGAGATATACTTTACCCAGAGATGTAGAAGTGTTAAGGACACCGGCTTGTAACCGTTTATTTCTTTACGTATTGTGATAGATTGTTTGTCACTTTCCATTGAGATGACTTACCTTAAAATCTGTTGAAATGTTACTGAAAAATCAGACTTTATATATGAATGTCAATTACACTTAACACCAAAAAACTTTGTTAACTAATCAATAGAGCCATATTTCATTTTTAAATTTCCACCTCTTTTGTTTCTCTGTTTTGTTTTGTTTTGTTTTAATCTTATTTCTATTTTTTCTAGTGAGTGACAGTTGCTTCAGGAACCTTGCCGAGGATCGTAGTGGGATAAACCTTAAAGATCTGGTCCAGGATCCTTCTTTGTGAGTATCTGGCTCTTATTGCTAAGCAAAGAAAAACTTCATGATATCATTGTGAGTAGTTTTGTAATTATATCAGTAGTATTATGATGAAGTTCACTTACTGCTTTAATGATAATATGCTTGCCAAGTTGTTAGACTTCAATACAGGCACATATTATTAAAACCATGTTTTCTACCTGCTTCTGATCATAGACAAACATCAAGTAAGCATTTACAGTGAAGGGCACAAAGAGCATTCATCAGAGGAAACAGATTGTGCATGCTGGTATTTTTGTGGAGAGAGTATATACAAAGTCATTCATCTTTGTTGAAGACTGAACCACATATAAATTAATAGATTACTAAGTAATTATGTTATTGCCAGTTAACTTTACGTACAGCTGATATTCATTTATTTTTCTGCTACTTATTTTGAGTGTACAAGCATATGATCTTTTTTTTCCGCATGGAAGACTGGAAGACTAGTGGTCTTCATCCTAGTATGATAGCTTCCTCTAAAATAAACTTCAATCTCATGAGCTCTGAGCAAGACTTGACATTTTGTCAAGCTTTTGTTTTTTTTCTCCAGTTAACTTTAGTACTGGCTGAAAATTTGCTTGCTAATGTGCACAAGTATATTGTTGTGGAAGAAAGGGAAGAAGGGGAAGAATTTACATTTCCTTAACAAGAATGATAGCCCACTCTACAGTTGATCCTAATATGATGGGCATTTATGCTAGCAGCGCACATTCTTGTCTCAGTTAAAGGGGATTTTTAGTAATTGAGGTAGATGCAGAATTTGTTTTGCCATGTTGATAAATGACATACATGCATACATACATGCATTCTTGGAAAATTTCTACATACTGTTTAATTTTTGATTATTAATGGAAGTACAGTGGACAAATAGAATTAATTGTTGCTTGAGACTGACTGAATGCAATAAGTACATTTTTAGTAATTACTATCTAAGTGTCAAAATCAAGACTAATTCAAAAGACCTCATTTTCAACCAAATTTTGTCTTTGAGGTGTTTTATTTTCCTTTTGTTAATTATACATGTTGCTTTGCACCACAAGCAGGCTTCTATGCTACTCTGTTTTGGTTTTGCACCTGTGCACCCTTCAGAAAGGATGGATTGTGTTTTGTGTTGAATGATGATTTTCCTTCCTTGCCATTTACAAAAATGATGAAAATCTTCTAGCTTCCTTCCCTGACCATAACATACAAGAAGAATACAAGATTATTATAATCTACAAAGTAAATTCAGTGTATTTCTGTTGCGTGTACCATAGAAGCTTAAGTGACTGCAAAGTGGCCTTTTTATCACTCACTTTGGAAGATGGAATAAAGTCAGAAAGCATCTGCTAGTTCTCAAGGACTGCTGAATGCAAGAAATGCTTCTTTCTGGAATTGCGGGGTCATAGAATGGCTTAGGTTAGAAGGGACCTTAAAGCACATCCAGTTCCAATCCCTTGCCATGGACTGGGTTGCCACCCAGTACATCAAGCTGCCCAAGGCCCCATCCAAGAGGGCCTTGAACATCACCAAGGATGGGGTATCCATAGCTTCTTTGGGGAGCCCCCATTAGAAGCATATATACTTGGTTTTGTCTTTCCAAGTGGACACTCTTACCATTTACTGCTGAGTACTTGTTAAGAGGTCTTGCAGAATGTGTAATCGCATGAATTAATATTCATAGGTAAAGAAACTTTCCAAGTAGGGCTGTATGTTCAGCCCAGTCTTTTGTAGCTGACTCTTAAGGTGCCATGGTTTCTGAATTCTTTGTAATACAGGAGGAATGCAAAAGGACAGTATAGGGCTGAAGAATTACAGTGTCAGTTGGAAATATGTTTAACCTTCTCTGAAATAAAATTAAGTTTAATTAAAAGCTTTAGAGAACTTGGCTAAAATTTCCACCTATAGTGACAGCTGAAATAACAATGTTCTTCCTCTTGACAGTTTAATTTCTACAGTTGAGGATTTCTCTGGTGTTTGTTCACTTTGTAGATCAACTGTCTCTTTTCTTTGTAATCAGATTTTCATAAAGAAGTTCTGGTGCTGTCTCTGTGAGTGAGTCTGTGACTCTAAAGGTTTGCATTGCATTTGTAATGTATGACATTAATAAAGTAGCTTAAGGAAGAGTGCAAAAGGTTTGGGGCTCATTAGCATGCAAATACATAATTAGTGTATACTTTTAACAGGAAATCACATTAATAGCAGGCAAACATTTGAGATAGAAATATAGTATAATACATACACAGAGCATAGTATAGCAAAAAAGTTTATTTTTATATTAGGGTGGCTTAATACATCATGTAAAATACATTTTGAATGGTGTCCATCTCTTGTGAGAGTTAGCTGTTTGATAGTGTTCTAGACTGCACTGGCATCTTCCTTGTTGTTTGTCACTTCTAGCTCCATTGCAGACAGAATGTCTCTTCTGTTATCGCAGAAAGCTATCCGATGGATGATTTTTCTGCAGGGCTGAAAGTGTGGCTTTACATTGAAATGAAACTCTGCACTGATAGCATTGTGAGGTTTTGGGATTAATATCTGAATGTGCTTAACTATCTGGGCAGGTTTGGGGTTTTTGTTGTTTTTTTTTTCATTACAATTGAGATATCAGCTTGACTCTGTAAAACTTCATCTGCATTCAGTTCTCTCATCATTGGTAATACTCTGCTTCACAAACTAGGATATAGAGCATTTCTTTCTATTTGTATGTATCCTACTCTGTCAATGAAAATAAACAGAAATACTGCTTGAGAAAAGAAGTGTATCAAATAAACATAAAGCATGGAGTTTACTGAGTCACTGTGGGAGAAGGAAGCATTCTGCATTGTACATTTCAATCACATTTTGTAGTTAATTACAGAGAAGTTGAATTTTATTAAAACATTGATTGGAAGTTCAACTAGAAACCTGATTAGAGATTTCACTGCTCTTTATTCGCTGCATAAGCTGATGTATGTAGTGTGTACAGTGTTCAGTTTCGGAAACAAACCTTTGAGGAAGGTACAGAGGTGTGTAAGAGAAGGGCAAGAGCAGAAGACAAAGTGCAACATATTGTGTAATTTAGTTTAGAGTAAAACAGTGGAAAACAGGAAGTGTGAATTGCCTACAGTATATAAATAATACTAGAGCCTTTTCTTTTTGGTTGATGAGAAGGAATTAGTTCACTTTGTAGCAGATGAGATTGTTTGGTTAGTTGGAAAAAATTCTAAGTGTCAGTATGATAAATAATCTATTTCTGAGAATGTCAGGAAGGGCTGTGCAGGTTGCAGTCTACATATATATGATCCTGTAGATATTCATAGAGCTGGAAATGCATTTTTTTTTCCTTCTAGGAAAAAAGAAAGCATGCTTTCGTGCAGTTTTGCATTAGCACAGTTAATATGACCGAAAAACAGTACAAATTATTACGATTGTTTTGTAGGTAGCTTATTGTAGGTAATAATATTCAAGACTATGATTTGGTTTAAACGATACAGACGCTCCAGGCCTGCCTACCAGTCAAATAACACGTGAAAGATATTTAGAATTTTGCATTCCACAGGTGAGCTTGATCTGCTTTAGAAGACCATAGGTATCTTTCCATGAATGGTCCTGAACAGCGGAGCTATAGACAACCAGGCAGTCTGGTTGTTGATGATGCAGATGTTCTTCAAATTACATTCAGCTGAAGTAAAATGCAGCTGAACAGCCTAAAATGCTAGCAAAGTCATGCTTCTGTGGGAAGATCTTTGAGGCACTGTAGCAAGACAGGAGTTGGTGTTCAAGTACGGATAGGATGTTGAGCAGTTGATTTCATTCCTCACATGGAGGCAGAAGAAAGTTGCCCTCTTTCTTCCGCTCCTCAACACAGTAGATCCCTCAGTGTGGAGTTCTAAATTAATTCCGAATTTCTTTTAATTGCAAGTTACTTTAGGTAACTTTACTTTAGATACATGTCTGAAGCATGAACCACACCAGGTCAGTAGAGGATTAAGTACATACATCCACCTAATTCAAGCAGAAAATCTTGGTGTAGATGTTCCCAAGTTTTAGCTCTTCTGTCACTTTATAAGATGTTCCTTTGAGCTCTAGCCTACGTATAGACATATAGTTTGTAAGATAAATGTTTATACAGAAAGGAGGATGCTTTTAAACTCTCTGTGAAAATCACTAACTGCAGCTGCACATATTCACTGATACCCATTTGTTTGGAAACATCTTAAGAGCTTCTTTGTGCTGAACAAGATCTGAGAGGCCCTGAGTAGCTTCCTTCTTTTTTTAGTAAAATGTCTTCATATCTTAACCATGTTTCATATCTCCTTCGTATTAGCTGATGCTAATGAAAAAGAAATACTGTATAAATCAAAACAGAAAGAATAGCTAATTTCCAACAGGAGAACTGAAGATGTTTTAATACCTATGCAGAAACTTAAAAAAAAAAATAATAAAAAAAAAACTTGCTTCATAAAAGTCATGAGAAGAAATTTTTTTACTCTCCATGCAATAGTATTAAACAGTCAAAACATTAATAATATAGGAGTTTATCAGGTCTGTGGTGGATATTCCTGTTTGAACATTGAATCCCACCTGCTGACAGTAGAAGCTAGAAGTCACGACAAAAGTCATTTTTATCACTGCCTTGTTGTAAGGAGAAGATAGACACTTCTTTTGGAAACTAGCTAAGAGACTTTTAGAAGTTGTTTCATAATCTTAATGACTGACAGTCAGTCCTCTGAAGACGGTGAGGTAGTTCCTGGAGAACTCTGATTATTTATCTAATGAAAGACACAAGCTGTTCTGTAGGATTGAAGACCTGATGAATACAATTTTAAGTCTGCAAATGTAGAATCTAACCATATCAATCTTCACTTGAAGGAAGCTAACAGTTGTTGATGATTGTTACCTACAATTTTGTGAACAAGTCCCCGTCCCCCTGTTTCCTACAAACCTTTTGAGAGGGGCTTGCTGTTTAGGCATACTGCTTATCTGAGAGAAATCCCTTTCTCTGATCTTTTCTGTTATGTTTCAAGAAAATAATTTTCTCAACATACAAGACTCATTGGCGGATTGTAGCAAAAACTGCTAATATTGTGTGCATTTTTCTGTGTCTCTTTTGGCTGAATGACTCATAAACCTATAGCATCCTCCTCATCCATCTTAAGCAAAACCTTTGCAGCAGTCTTTGGCAAAGCAGAATGTCACATAAGTACCTATTTTTTTAAACATTTAGTAATTTTCAACTAATTATTTTTTATACTGTGCCCCAAAGGAGTCGCCTTTAACCTCTGCAAAGATCTGTGTCAACTTTACCTACAAATACTAGATTTATTCAGAACCAATTTTGTCTTCTCTCAACATATGGTTTCCAAATTTTGCAAAGGGGTTTTCTTCCTTTTGCTGCAGCAGTGCTCTGAGGTGGCCCATAACTTGAGGGACTTCTGAGCCAACCAAGGAAACAAGGAAGGTGCTGTCGAAGCAGAGGTTGCATGGCCCCAGTGTTGTGAGGTATGGGTGGTTAGCCTTGGTGCCTGCTGGTGCACAAGATGGCTGCTGTATGGCCTGGCACTCCAAGCTGGTGCTGCTTGAGGCCTGCTAGCGTAGAGCCTTTCTCCAGTTGCATTCAGGGAATTCTGTGCTCGTGGGATCTGCAGTCTTCTGTGTGAGGGGCTGTTTCCTTCTGCTCATTTGTTCTGAAACTAAGTTTTAAATGGACAAATGTTGTTTGTTGGAGCAAACATGGTTATGGAACTTTACTAGACTTTTCTCCTTAGCAAAGAAACAAATTGTGGTGGAGGTATGCAGAATGAATAGTGTAAAAATGAAAAGATTAAAAAAAAAAAAAAAAAGAAAAAAAAGAATTATTCACCATATTTCAGAGTTCAGAAGTTTTGACAGAAAAAAATTGAGACAGGAGATTTTGAAAAAATAGAAGTACAAATTCAAGTTTAGCTGAACTGAATATTTCATAACTCATGTAACATGTGGAAACCTGATGCATGAATGATTGTTTTTTTTTGTTTTTTTTTTTAAAAAGGTGGATGAGATTATTGTGCCTACACTATTAATTACATTCATGCAGCTTCTAGCTCAGCGAAGCTCTGGAAATGAAGGCAGCAAGAGGCAAGAAGCATGCACCAGAGGACAAGTAAAGCTTGATGCAGTATGTTTATTCCCTAAGGACTTGTTTCTCAATTCCTAAAACAGTGTATTGAGTTGTGTGGACTTCTAGACAGGGCTGGTGTGGCAGTTATATTCTTATTGCAGACATAATCATTTCTTAAGAAATGGAGCACGTGAACTTAGAACATTTTTGCATGGAGTTAATGACAAATTGCCCTTGAGAGCAGAGCAGGCTTCCCCGACATGGCTGAAGTTAAATTTGGAACTCCCAGTAACAGAGGCACTCTCAGCACAGGAGTTGAAATAATTTATTATACAGGAGAAATTTTCTCTCCTTTAGTCTCACTACTGAAAATGACTAAATGCTCTTCTGAAATGCTTTTTCTCCCTGGACATGAGTCTTTTCGTAGAACAGGATACATTTTGTCAAAGCTATAAATACTTGAAGGGAGTGCTTAATTAGACAAGGCTTCTATTGAATTTGTGTACATATTTGCATATAGATGAAGTTAGCAGGGGAAACGAATAAGCTGTTTCTCGCAGACTGTAATAGAACTCCAGGTTTCAGATGTAAAGGAAGTCTTAACTGCAAGTCTTAGGAATGACTCTGTCATTGAGATACTGCTTGGAAATGTTTTTGATTTGTACATAGGTTGCTCCGAAAGTAATGCCTCCTATTTATTTCCATGGAAACTACAACTGAGCACAATAACACTATTTGATAGAGCAAATTCTCAGCTACAAAACACTTATTAAATATAGTCACCCTATTAGCTGTGCATTTTTGCCAGTGATGAATAAGAGCTGGCATGCTCGTACAAAGTTTGCACCAGTAGAGGTGGCAAACTGTCACTGTTGCTGCTGCTGAAACACACCACCCTCTGCCTCACTCTGCTCACATCAACTGGTCTTCATAAATGTTCAGCAAGTGTCCATGAGTATCAGTAGGTGCCATTTTTTTCTGTGTGGAGGAATTCAGTGCCACACCTTTGCTCCATACACACTTCCATGTCAGATACCATTTTGTCAGGCTGCCCCTCTGCTGCCATCTATCATGTAGCAACAAAATGTAATGGAATATTGGTGGGAAGGTTCAGCCTCTGCTGCCATACCACTGACATCCACCTCTGATGTTGTGGGCCAACATCATAAAACAGGAGATGTTACTTTTGAGGCAGCCCTGGTACAATACTATTTGCAGTATTAAATTGTAGATCACTTTCTTAATTGAAAGAAATGTCCTAACATCATTTATTCAAAGGGACCCTTTAAAATTGTTTTAAGATTGTACAACAGAAATCTGTGCAGATGGTGATTTAAGAAGGAAGAAGTATATTTATTCCACAGTAATCTTTGTGTTGTTTTTCTATTCTTTTCTCACTTTTCTTTACTGTAACTTGAATTTTATTGTGGAATCTTCACTTATGCTTTTCCTCTTTATCTGTGCTAACATATAAACAATAGAAAGGAGGGACCAGGACACGAAGTATATTTCCTATGGATGATGGTTCTTTTCAACCCAGGCCATTCTATGATTTGATTCTATGGTGACAGCCTAGAAGTTCAAACAAACACATCAAGGATTCAAAAACTGCCTCAACTCATATGCTGCAGATAGTTATGTCAAAGAACCACAGTGATACTACAACATTAAATGCTTCCTTTATATCTTGATGATTCTATTTAAAGCTTTTTGCTTTTTCTTTAACTAGAGCATCTCCTGTTACCTACCGTTTCATCCTCTTCGTTGTATTCTAATAAAAAGTGGTTTCTAACAGATTATTCTATTTTCTGTTAGTTGATGAGTTTTGGACTTGAAAGTGTATCTCATTTATAATGTGATACTTTTGCTTAGTTTTCTGTAAATTCCCATGAAGTTTATTCTTAATTTCATTTTCAAAGAATTATTTTAGAGAATTCAGGTTGCTCCAGAGTCTTGTTGATGGTCCATCACTGAATTAGCTTTTTAAAAAGTACACAGTGAGAGATCTTTCTCTCATGTTTATTTAGTATGTTTCTCTCACTGTCACAAACATGTACAATTAACATGTTCTGTAGCTTGGTACCATATGTGGAAACATTCTACAGCAAGTGTTCAACAACAGAATAGATGGTGGAGAGATAAATTCAGGAGTGCAAAACTGGGATGTCTTACTTTCTCCATTTTAACAAACCATTTGTTCTTGTGATATTTATTTATTTAATTTTGGAGGGCTTTTTTGACTGTGGTATTTTGTTTTTCCAAGTGAAACCTAAAAGATTCAAATGTGCTTCAAAAGAGAAGATTCTTTTAGTGCTCACATGAAAAAAAAAATGTGTTTTTTAACACAGCATGAAAAGACACTCAGTATATGGATTACTGTTAACACAGGAAAGACATTCACTGTAATTTTGTTTTCATATACAGAAAAAGGCAATACAGAGTAGTGTAGCAAAGATTTTTACTACTGTTCTGAGATGTTTGCATTATTAACAATTGTGAAGCCAAGTGGTAACACCAAGTAGCTTTTGTGCCTGTACCATACCAATATTCTCTCTGCCAGTATTGTGTACAGGTCTTTCAGGAAATTCTGTTTTGTGCATACTCTACTGTATATGCTATGTTCTGAAAATTAGAAGATATAAATACATTTTAATTCCACCTATAATAGAAGTTTCATAGAAATCAGAACTTTATTTTTTATCTAAGTCTGCGTGATTTTTCAGGAGAAAATTAAAAACCTGAAAACACTTCAGAAATCTCTGTTCCAGAGGACAAATCATTAAGAAAAATTCATATATTCTCAATAATCTCGAAACTGTCTTAAGTTAATTGAAACTTAAAACAGAGCATTCTTTGAATATAGTTGGCTTTAAAATGTATTATCTCAGGATTTTTGAACATTGAATTCGTTCTGAAAATAAAAATTTTCCAGAAAAAATGCAAAGAAATTCAGTTTGTACATTTTGGTGTACCTCTTCCTGGCTGAGGAGTGAATGCTGTATGCTAAGCCTTACTTAGGCTTATGGCTTTCAACGGCCCTTCTCAGTGTGGGTGGATCAAGAAATGCTCTTGATGGACTGATTCCTCTTTCACCAGTAGGCTCTGTATTGTTTTTCAAAAGTTTACAACATCAAAAAAACATCCTCAATGAATGAATTTGTGGCTGAAAGGTAGGTAGGATAATAAAAATTCATAGTCGTGTTCAAATAGTTGGGAGTATCCCTGTGTACTTCGTTATTTGCTTATAGATAAGCATTAGTAATATATGAACTGTTAAAGATTTGGAGGTTTCAAATCACATTACTTTTTAAGTATTTTGCATTTCTAGAGAACATTCAGTACTGCACTGTGAAAGAACTTTGTGGAGTGTGTTTTTATGAAATCAAAACAAGGATAAATTCTCCCCTTTTTGTTAGTTTCTCAGTCACAGCGAGATGTGCCTGCTTCTGCCAGTATGGTTAAGCAGAACATTTTGAAGACATGCATGAAACAGAAATACCCCCAGTTTTTTCTAAACCACTTAGGAAAAAATAATGAGCTCAAGTTGTTACTTAGAGATCCCAGTAATGGATAGCTAAGTGATTCCTGTGTTTAGAAGTTTTTGTTTTTTTTTTTCCTTTGTTTCTTTCAGGGTCCCATTTGCAGTTCTTCTTGTACTGCCCAGTCCTATGCACACTTCAGGTTCTAGCCAGTGCTGTAGCTCTTGCACTCCTAACCCTTTTCATATATATACCCAATCTATTTTTGTGCTAAACCAAAGGGTTTTATTATTTTTTCTGAGCAACATGCAATACTGACCATGGTCAAGAGCTAGAGCTCTTCTTTCTGGTCGCAAGTTTTATTATCTTTGATATTTTCATGGTGGAAATGAGGGAACAAACATTACGTGCACAGTGTCGCATGTATAGACACACAACCTATTTTTAAAATATTGGTGGTGGTCATTATAGCTGCAACACAGAGCTTACTGTAGACTCAGTAAGGTTTTGTCATAGGTTTTTACTTGGGTCTCACTGTGGCTGCACGGATATCAGTATCCAAGCTTTTTATTAATTTGCCAAATTGGATATTTCTGTATAGCTTAATATACTGACATATTGCGAACGGATAGAACTAATCTGTGGTAATGCTAGCAATATGTAGAAATGCCTTTCTATTTCTGTAATGCAGTAATGTCATCCCTTAAAATTTGTTTCAGTGGCATCTCAACTGAAGATTTGAAATACTTTAATTTCCCAACAACAGACCAATTTTATCAGTTCTTAATACTCTAACTTCAAATGAATTACAACTGTTTCTGTCCAAGATCTCATTTTCTGCAACAGTGTAAAGACATTAATGGGAACTGCCCTTCCTTATTAATTGAAGGTTCCTTAGTTTATCAGAGGCGTATTTATTCTTCACTTTTTTTTTTTTTTTTTTTTTTTTTCTGTCTTTGTCTTAATATTCCTCTTCACTTCAAGGCTGTGGCATTCTATACAGAGCCTACTTAAGACTATGAATTTTTTTGTTACTTTGACATGCTAAGTCATAGTTTCTTTGTACTGTTGTGCACAAGGCAGCTGACTGTTTCTCTCCCCAAGTTTTTACTTTCTCAGATTACTGGCTACCTTAATAGACAAGCAATTCTGTAATCAGAGAATCATCTAGGTTAGAAAAGACCCTCAAGATCATGAACGGATCTCTAATACAGTGGATTTCAGAAACCCTATGTTAGAATCGTGGAGAAGGAAGAAAAAATCACTGAAACTTCAGTAATCAGCAATCAAAAATTATTTTATAATTTTGAAACTGGTAATATATCTGGACGAGAACTGTAAGTATAAAAACAAAGAGGTTAGGCATCATTTGCTTCTATAATTACAGTGTTAAAAAGGAATGTGTGCTTTCTGAGACACAGACAAATTGAGTAATGGCAAAGAACAATCCCTGAAAAATTTATGGCAAGAAGGCTGATTGATGTATGTTTTCCAAAAGTGATGTTCTTCAGCAAACAGGGACTTCTCTGCTGGCACTTGTCCCTTCTATGTCAGCAAAAACTGCTCTTGAAAAAAGGTGGTCACAGAAAATCTCTTGGCGTTCTGTTATTCTGGAGGAGGAGTGAATGATCAAATACTGCATTCATATATATGTGATGTCTATCTGTACTATTCAGATTTTACATCTGCTTCTGTTGCTATGTTTTAAAACACACTGAAGAAAATACTAGCTGAAGTTACCAGGTATAATATTACCTGGTATGATTGCATTTTTCAGCTCAGCAGCAGGTCTACCTCTTTTCATTTTTATTTTTTTTTTAAACAATCTTTTGTAAAACTCTTATAACAACCTAGTGGGAGAGAAGAAGCCATCTCCTGAGGTTTGAGGCTTACAGGAGAAAAAAATCTAACAATCACTGCGGTAAACTATCATACTGTGTGTTCCACATCTTTGAGATAAGAAAGATAAAGGCTGAAGGTGCCGGATAGGGGGAGAGAGATTGTTCATGGAGGAACTGCTAGAAGTGAGTCATGCTGACCAGAGTCTAATAATCGAGGGCATTTCTTAAAACTTAATTTCATAGACAGAGGTTGTGTTTGAAGCAGTAGAAAATAACACTCTGTGATTGCTGATTAGTTTGCTAAAGGAAAGATACATCATGAAATAAGACTAGATTTTGTTTTATAGTGTAAATATTAATATAAAATACTAATAGTGATTTTTGTGTGTGTGTATTCAGTACTGCTTGTGATTAATGGAAATACTGAGTGAATAACTTAAGTGTTAAGGGATCAAGTGGGGCTAAAAGTACCTGCCAAACACGAAACCCTAATGCCATGGTGAACGAAAAAGCAGATCATAGAATCATAGAATAGTTTGGGTAGGAAGAGACCATTAAGATCATCTGGTTCCAACCCTCCCTGTTACAGTCAGGGACACCACTCACTAGGCCAGTTTGCTCAAAGCACTGTCTGGCCTGGCTTTGAACACCTCCAGAGTGAGGGCATCCACAACCTAACTGGGCAACCTGTTCAAGTGTCTCTGCACCCTCAGCACTGCCCTTATAAAAAGTCCCTCCCCAGCTTTCCTGTAGGCTCCTTTTGGGAGCTGGAAGGCTGTTATGAGCTCCCCTCTCAGAGCCTTCTCTTATCCAGGCTGAAGAGCCCTAGCTCTCTCAGTGTGTCCCTGTAGGGGAGGTGCTCCAGTCCTCTCATCATCTTTGTAAGCTTTCACTAGTGCATTACCAGGTAGCCTTTAACCCAGTTTTGTAAGAAAGATCTCAAACTGGTATAAATGAGTCAAACTTTCTTAGTCTTTATTAATTTAAATTATTCTCGTGGAGAAGTTAACACACTGTTTCTAACTACGCTGTTATAACATGTAGCATATTATTTACATATTATATTTAAATTTCATAATTCATATAAATTACATCATGCCATACTATTTCCTTTTTGCCAAATAGAGATGAGCAAGTATAAAGGTGCTCTGTCTGCACTCTGAGCTGGCTAGTTGTAACATAGCTGTCTTCATGCTGAGTACCTGCCAACATGCTTTCCCTCTCAGCATGGTTTATTGGTTGTGGCAGAGTGCCATTCTCATTGTGGTACAGAGTTGGCTGTCATCTGATGCAGGATGCTGGCACAGCTTTCTGAAAATAATAGATAAGCAGATCCAAGATTTTTTCTTCTTCCATCTCCTACATTTAATTGTTCAGTTGTTAACAGAAACCCTGAGAATCCTACCAAAAGAAGTGATAAGCATAGTAATTAAAAAAAAAAAAAAAAAAAAAAAAGGCA
>JAOWBP010002559.1:24657225-24678862 GCA_028571105.1 Tragopan temminckii | reverse complement strand
CCTACATTTAATTTTTCAGTTGTTAACACAAACCCTGAGAATACTACCAAAATAAGTTATAACCAAAGTAATTAAAAAAAAAAAAAAAAAAAAAAAAAAGCAAGCTTGTGTTAGAATATATAATTTAGATTACTGTCACTTGTAGTTGTTCAGAATTAGGATTATTTAAATTTGTTCTGATGAGAAGACCATTAGTACTTCATGGTTACCTTCAAAGTAATGTGCAAAGTTGTATCACATGCTGCATTGCTGTATAAAGCAGATATCTCCAATACTGTGCAAGTATTTCTATATTAAAGCTACTCAGCTGGTTATAGTAGGACAACAGAATGAAAAAAACAAAAGATGGTGAATAAGATATCTTCTATTCTGTGTTTGTGTTCATGTATGTATTAGTACAGTTCTGAGGATGAAACTGAGCTGGGGCAGGAGTAGAAGAGGCAATGAAACTACAATGTTGTATGAAGTATCTAGTTTCAGGAGATGAGGATGGTGGACTGCAGTTAACTTTTCCTGGGATGGAAATTTTGTAGGTACTTTTTGACTGCAGGAGATACTTTGAGGAAAACACTGAAGTTTATGTTTAGAAATGACTTCAGGTCAACTTTGTAGACAAGACCACAGAAGTAGAAATAATCTGATGATTTGCTTGTATCTCTCCCTTCATCTCTTCTGCAGCAAAGAGCATGTGTCTGTTGCATAATGTTTGTCTGTTAATGGACTGTTAGCAGTTCCCTGTACGCCAGGTGTGGGCCACAAATAACTGAAGATCTTGTTGATAACCTTCAGCTTTGACATATACAGTATCTTTGTCTTGCTTTGGTTTTTGTCACTATTCAGTCTTTGGCCTTTCCGTAAAGAATGTCAGCAAAAACCACCAGTTAGTGCTTATCTTAAATTGCATGTGTGTGCCTGGGCAAAATTTTTAAAACCAGAAATTGTTTAAAGGAAAAATTAGTACCTTCCAAACAACTGTGTAACGCTGCCTTATTTTTCACCGAATAGTTAGTAAGTGAAAGATCATAGTGTTATGATTAATGTGTGGAGACACAGCAGCTATAAAATGCATCTTGATGCTTATCTACATGATTGCTGTACATCAGTGGGCATTGAAAAACAAGTGATAGGGCTGGAGGAAATATGAGCTAAAGCAATGACTACTGTTCGTCCTGCTATCTTTTAGATGAAAATACAGATGAAAATACAGTTTATTTTAAAATAACCTAATAGAATCTACCCATGACATTCTACAGGGACTGAAAAGGAAATCTAAGATAAGGAACCTGGAGTTCTCTATTTGTAAGTGGTATTTAGTCCACATACTCTCTAGATCTGTCTTTTAGGTTCAAGTGGAAGAGATGATCTAATAGTTTAGTTTTGTTTGATTTGATGGAGATATGGTAAGCCTTCTTCTCAGAACAGGCATTTTTCATTTTTTGATTTCTTGACCAGATAGTACTCACATATATATAAGCTCTTTGATCACAAATGTGAATCTTTAATGAAAACAATCTTTAATAAAAAGAAAAAAAATGCCTCCTTTTATCTTGGAACCAGATTTCTTTCTCTCCAGAGAATGCTGCAGCTACTAGAATTGTTTTCTTATTGTAGTTTTCTTCCTTTTGGTCGACATTCAGATTCTTTAGTTCATGCTTCCTACCTCTATGATGTCTTCTGTTTTTCAGCTTCTTGCTTTGGAAGTCTTTTTTTTTTTTTTTCTCTAAAATACTCATTTTTTCTCTGAAAATTCTTTATTATTCTGTTCTCTCCTGCATCCCACTTCATTTTTCCTGCCATGGCTCTTCAGTACTTCTATCTTGTCATTCACTATCTCTGTGTTGGAGAACTATCAACGTTTTTTTCAGATTGTAGTCATGGTATCATTTTTATATATCTCAAGTTTTAAATTTTCTCTGAAATCTGACCATTATGAAGAGCAAAATCAATATTCTAATAGTATTAGAGTAAGAATAGAGGAATCTTTATAGTGTTGCAGTGTCTTTGTCAATATGATTTCTGCCTTTTTTTTGATTAAAAAAGAAATTGATCTTTGCATCATGTTTATTTTAGTTCTTTAATTGTTGTGGCGTGCTATTTTTATGTAAAATAAAACTAAATCTATTAGTCTTAAATTTATTCTTGATACACTTCTGATATGCTATTATTACCATCATTTTGATTTTTTTTAATATCCTGTCCGTGTAAGACTTGACATTCTCCTGAACTTCTATTTCTGTCTGCTCCTGTGATGTATTTAAAGTTGAATCATTTAAGAACATTTTAATTTCCTAAAAGGGGTCATATGGAGTACAGCATCAATAAAAGATCCCGTTTAAGTCAGGAGCCTATCAAGTGAATGTTCCATTTTCTGTCCTGAATATATGGTTGTTTCCTTTGGAGCCCTGACAGAGTGAGAGTTCTGTTGTTCCATTAATATATGTAATCTCAGTCTTGGCACTTTGAATGTTGCAGTCTGTGTACTTTGTATATTTATAAGAAATATGTATAAGAAGTAAGGAAATGTAGTTGTAAGAAATTTGCTTAACTGTAGCAATCATTTATCCTTCTAAAGGATTAGTGTTCCTTGACAAATTGTTAATAGAGGTCTATCCTAACAGTTGAGAATCAAAAGAATAATATATTTTTTTAATCTAATTCTTTTTCATAGCCACTTTCAACATTTGGTTTTTGTTCCAGTTACCATCTGGGAATCCTAGATGCTGAATCATACATGCTGTTATTTCGTATGTTTTTTATTGTTATAGCACCTCAGTGTCCTAATTGTAAATTAGAATACAGCTGTAATAAGCTCTGTGTAATTATAGAGCACAAGAACAGTGGCTGAAACAAAAAATTTGCAATGTCAGAGAAAAGGAAACAGAGATAGATTAAGTAAGTGGAAGATCACAAAAAAACAAACAAACAAACAAAAAAAAAAAACCCACCCAAATAAACAATCAACCAACAGTAGTAGAATGTTAGTGTGGAAAGCAATGATCTTAGATTGCCAAAACTTAATTATTGTCAGATATTTTCAGTAGACATTATAGCAGAAAAGAATGGTAAATGGAGTAACTTGAAGTAAATTAACCAGTTTTAAGTATGTTTAGGGACCTATGTTCCTCCTACATCTGTCAGAGGATAAGGGAAGTGGAAATCTCAATGGGGTGCTAGTCTTAGTGTTGTGACTGGTTGTGCTTGCTGGCAGCCAGCAATTAGTGACATCTCTCAGGGGTCAGTCCTGGCATTCAATATTCTTTAATGTATTCCTTAATGACCTGAATGATGAAACAGATTTGATCCTTGCTAGCTTTGTGAGAGGCACCAAATTGGAGTGGTCAGCATGCTAGAGAGGAAAGCTGCAGTTCAGAGGCAGGAGAAAATGTGCTGACATGAAACTCCTGGAGATCAACAGCACATACAAAGTCTTGCCTCTGGGATTGAGTAACTCTGTGCAAAAATAGAGTACAGGCTGTACTGAGAAAGAAGCAGCCCTACCAAAAATGAGCTGGGGTTGCTCAAGAAGTAGCTGAACATGAGTTAGTGGTGCTACACCTAGCAGTAGGGCAATCAACTCATCCTGGATGTGCTAGAGAGAGTGTAGCTAGCAGATCCAGATGACTGCATTTGCTCAGCTTGGAGAAGAGAAGGCCCTGCAGAGTCTTTATCTCTCTGTCTGCAGCTGCCTGATTGAGGATTCAAACAATATGGAATTGGACTTTTCTCAGGGATACTCAATGGAAAAGTCAACAGAAATGAGATAGAATGTGGTACTCTGACTAAATATAAGGAATTTTGCATTTTTTTTTTAAACCATAAAGCTGGTCAAACATTACATCTGTTAACCCAGAGAGGTTGTGAAACCTCCAACCTTGATGTTCAAGGGGCAAGTCCCTGATACATCAGTCTCACCGGAGCTGCTTTGAGGCAATCTCCAGAAGTTCCTTCCAACCTACATTACTCTGCGATTTGAAAGCGGACAATGATTGTTGGTGTCAAAGCTATGCTCATGAATGAGAGAAGAGCATGGTCCTGTGTTTATATAACTATGTTTCATAGGTTGGAATTACTTTTTAAGTTAAAATAACACTGCTTCTTCAGAACTTGAAGCTAAACAGAAATCTCTAAACCAATATTGTCTTCTGACATGTATTCTGGTTTCAAAAAGTAATATTTTCCTGATTATTTTTGCTTGAGCTACATATTTTTTCCTCTGGAAAAAAAACCTTTAAGCTTCATGTGGACAAGAACTAAATATTCCTTAAACAGATAGAAATTACAGTAGTAACTCAATGGTAAGAGTTTTTGGAGGGCCATGTGTTTTCAGATTCTTTCTGAAGTCTTTAAGGGCTACTTTGAATTAACAAAAATGTTTGCTATTATTGCTTTTTTTTTTTTAAGTACAGAAACTACATGCAGTAAAGGCTTTCTTGTTAGTATTTCCTATTTCCTGGAACTAATAATGGCCTTAATTAAGGATAGGTATAAAGTGTGGTTGGATTTATGGATAGTGGTGTCTTTAAACTGTTACTTGCAAAGAACATTGTCTTATACTATGTATTCTTCATTATTTATTTTATCTTACCTGTTGCTATGTTGTTTCAAGGAAAGAATTAATACTGTTCAGGTCACAAATTAAGCAATAGATGTGTGCAAAGTGCAGAGTGTTAGATAAAAACTGCAGGAGCAGCATTAGATTTTTCATTTACTACTTAACTGTGAGCATTGTGTAGTAAAAGGAATTTATACATTTATTCATAAATTAATACATTTATTATTTGGTTTTGCTAATCTGTTGGTGCCTAGTCATCTTTAAATATCAGTATTCCAATATTGGTCTAAATTATCAAACTTTTGTAAATAATTATGAAATGCCATCTGACCTAATCTGTAATGACAGCGATGTTTCCTTTCTTTTAGTTCTTTGTGAATAGTTTAGATGAATTACAATTTGGTCTGAAAGTTTCTACAGGTTTCTATAAAACAGAAATGTTTCACTTGTAAAGATGATAGAAAGCATAAGGGATATCTAAAAATCCAGAGGAGAAGAAAGAGGAGGAATATGCATGAACTCCTTAGGGGCCTGTGATTAAAGAATCATTTTGCCTTTTACTCCAATTGCTAATCGTCCCTTGAGCTATTTTTCAATGATGCTCTGTTCTGCTGCTCAGTTTCTATTCTTGCTAGCCATGTTGCCTTTGTTTTGTGTTTGTTTGGGGTTTTTTTTTTTTTTTGGTTGTGTTGTTGTTGCTGTTTTTTAATTTTCAAATAATTGGAAAAACTGCTGCAGGAAGAAAATTACCACATCTTACAGTGGTCTGAATGGGTTCTAGTCATAAAGCCCAGGTATCTCTTTATACAAAACAATGTTAGGATGTGAATGTCTGTGAAGGCCAAACATACATACTGTCCTCAGTGTCTTTTTGCAAGTAGAATTGTCCTAACCATCTTTAATTTCCTTCCTGCATTGTGGTTCCAAAAGTACTGTGCTAAGTATTAACTGTGTTAGTGTTGGTGGTCTTAGTCATTTGCCTAGTAATAGGTACTTAGTCTTGTAATATACGGTTATTCAAGGAAGCAAAATCTTAATGTTTTTCAATGTGAATCTGTGATACCAGTTAAAAACAATATTTCAGGTGCCTCCAAGCTATCTGTGGTACTTGTCTGTGGGATTGCAGGATAAGTTTCTTTTAAGACTATTCTCCAGATTTATGAAAGGAATCATTAGCTGGAAAAGCGAGATCGATATGAGCATGCTGAATATTTGGACGTCACTGCTGCTTTTAAAGATCCTATTATATGAAGAGAGTTCTAGACAACATTTCTGCTTTGGAAGATATATCCTTCTGTCACTTTTGCTATCTTTATCCAGGCAAACTGACCACAGCTCAGTGATATGGAATATAAATGGCGACACTTGAAGGAATTTACTTAGTTTACAGAAATATAAATGCCACAGTTCTGTTTCCATTCCTCTTCACTTGTACTGGTGCTGGAACTGAGGAAGAAATCAAACCTCTTCCTCCTCTGTGTTCTTCAGCTTGGGGATGGCCAGAGGCATGCTGAGGTTATCAGGGTTGCTACAGGCATTGTCACCCAAAGAAATATGCACAGTGTCTACTGTGCATATGAGTACAGTATCATTGTGCAGTCATATCTTAAAATAAAGAAATAAATCTCAATTTCTGTGGAGTAGGTTACTCTTCTGTCTAAATATCATACTTGCAGAAGCATAGTAATAAAGAGGAGAGGGGCAGCAGCAAAATGGAGCTGGGGGGATTGCTTTATCTGGCTGTCATTTTTACTTCACACAAAATAGAAAGCAGAAGAATGTAGCTGATAATGACTTACAGGGTGAGTTAAAGCTACAAGTAAAGAGAAGTTAACTATCGCTTTCCCCAGATAGATTTTGCTTTTGCAGGCTATTTGAAAATAGTTTTGGGGTTTTTTTTTAGTACCTCAATCAAACTAAGCTTATAAATCCACACACCTCTGACATTGTCTGACATCCACATTTCCTTTCTTGCCACATGTCTGAATACTGTAATTAGTTGTGACATGAGTTGAGGCAATACATCAGTAGTTTTTATATTGGTCTGGAAACATTTTACTGGCATTTAAATAATCAGCTGCAAAAAAATAAGGGAATGATAACTTCAAAAAACAAAAATAAGAATGCTGAAGACTGCTATATTGAAAAAAAATATTTTTCCATAATTTGAGTTTCAGCTGCTGTACAGTATGAATGATGATTTCAAAAATGACTAGGTTATCTGGAATGGCAATAATTATACTAGACACGCAGTGAGGTCTCACTTTCAGTGTTGTCAATAATTCTATTTGTCTAGTGGAAGTTCCACTAGGTATAAGGAGGGATGGATTGAAATTAAGTTGATTTTTTTATTCCCCTCCCACATTCCCCAGCTGATAGCATACACTAAAATTCTGTTACTGGGTCACTGCTTTAAACACAGTTTAGTTCTGCTGTTTAGACCACGTGAGGTAATATCTGAGCAAGTATATCAGCATGTTTAGAAAAAAAAAAAAAAAAAAAGGAAAAAAAACAACAGCAAATACTGCCTCCAAATCTAACTGCCTAGAGAAATTCAGACATTAAAAAAAAAAAAAAAGCTGCTATTAATTGTATACTGGATTATATTCATGCTTTATATCCTCTGGAATGTGGTGGAGAAAAATGTGACATTACAGCTTTGGGAAGGTGGAATATTTTGAAGAATGTATTTTGGCTTCAAGAATAAGAGCAGTGTTTGTTATCAATGCATCATAAAATTTTTGAGGCCTTCTACTTGTCCCTTTTTTAGTTACAAATTTTGTAGGAAAGGGGATTGGAAATTTTCATTTTCATTGAATTTATTAAAATCCAAGATACAAAAAGGAGAAAGCACACAACAAGTGACGTGATTTTACTTTCTTTCTGGGCCTTTCTTAATTGATTTAATTAAAATTCTGTCTCTGGGACTTCTGTATCATTTGTGTGATTTCAGAATTGTTGGATTTTGTTTGTAGAACAAATTATTTAAAATTTCTGAAGTCTTCTGTTAACTCTGTGATTTACTTAATTGCGAAGAACCAATATGATCTAGAATCTGGAATGATCAAGCCATTTCAGTGTATTCTCTGCTTTTTTTTCTTCCTGAGTTTGGATCTTCCTGCTCTCACCCTTAGTCATTATTGGCAATCTGTGGAATAAAGAGATTTTCAGGATGCTTTTCTGTCTTATCACAGAATGGACTGTGATTGCTCTTGTCAGCCTACCATGTGCAATTCATTCCAGCTTATTCTCTAACATCAGGGGTTCCTGTATTTCCAGTATTCCACTTTCTGAGATACGTTCTCAGCCAAACTTTGTCTCTTTTTAGAACAGACATTTCATATTTATTAACCTTGGCATAACCATGTGCATGGACTTAGTGCTGGTAGTTTTTTAGCTTGATTTTTCTAAGGGAAAACAATGGGAAGGGAAGATAAATGCTGTAGTTAGTGGAAGGAAGATACTGGGGTGTGAGAAATGCATATACGTGAAGGTATTTGGGCGTAGGTGAAGGGGGTCATATTTTTTCAATCCATTTTTTAATGGATTATAAGTCTGCTGTAGAGGTGGCCAATATTAGTTTGTAAAACAAACAAACAAAAAAAACAACAAGCCTTACAATTTCTACTAGTTATGGGTCATCTTATCTTCCCAGGGGGAATCTTAGTATTTGTTTAAGGTGGTCTTTCTTTTACATTTGGGCAGAAGCAAATAGAACTCTACTAAAATGATTATCTGCAAAAATAGCTTTATCCTTCTGCTTAGTTTTCTGCAAGCTTTTATGGTAATTTACTAGTGGAATCTTTTATTTCCTTATCATATTGCCTAAATCCTTTAATTTGCTTCCACGAGAAGCAAAAGATCACTCTCAGGCACCCAAAAAAATTTGCTTTCAGTTGAGGTACATGAGGATTTCATGACAGGCAATTGCTAGCAATCTATATGCAAATACTGTGTATCTCTCCTAGGTACGTACTCACTAGAAAAATATCTGCTTTACTGTACCACATTATTTCCTATAGGACAAAGTAAGATCAAATGTAATTATTTTCTTCGCCCGTACTATAAATACTTCATACAGCATTTTCAAAGTTCTCAGTCTACCAAATAAATCCCAGCATGAGTATTAAATACATATTTCTTTATCTAAGTGGTGAGAATGTGATTGTTTTTGTGATAATGATTTTTGTCTGCTTTTGCATATTTTTCTCTGAGGAAATTTTAGACTTCTCTCATGTTGTTTAATGAGCTGGCTGGTCAAGCATCTGATGCCCCGGTGGGAACTTTCAAAGTCACTGAACACATTTTTACTTAAATCTAGCTGACATTTCTGTCTGTTTGATTTAATGTATGATTTCCATAGTCAGATTACCAATCAGATGGAGCATAGTACAGTCATTCCTGTGTGCTATAAACAAGCATGCATCCAGCAGAAAAGTGGCCTTTTTGCTGTTGGTCTATGTGAAAAGACCATTTTCAGATTCTACTTACATTTGGGGAGACTTCACAGTCAGATTTACTTGAAAATAAAATGTATCTATGGTGAAAATTCAGAGCGTGGAGTTAGTCTGTGGTATTTCATTTTTAGCCCATTCCAGATGCAGTGCCTTTCTCATTTGTAATCTGGTGTTAACTACACTATTACACAGCATAATATAGTATCTACAAGAGATTAATGGTTCAGTTTTTTTCCTAGAGTGCACATTTTCAGATGTTGCCTTATGCATATTTTCTATGTAGTGTTCTGAATGCTGCACTGGCTGACAAAGTTAAATGCCTTTGAAGCCTTAAAATAATTTTTAATTTAGAGATATTCTTATTATTTGTATTTGATTTTGTTCTCTTCGAAGATCTCAAAATGTTTGCCATGTGTGTACCTCATTTCTTGCTGTGAGATATGCCAATATAAATGGTGAGAGTTTTGAACAATTGTTTATAAATTTGTTCAGTGAAAATCAAAAGTTAAATAGTTTTTGTATCTCATGGAAGGTTCAGCACTTCTCTTACTTTTCCCCAGTATCTCTCTTCATTAAATTAAAAAAAAAAAAAAAAAAAAAAAAAAACAACCAAAAAAAACCCAAAACAAATAAAAAACAAACAAAAAACAACCCACAAGCAAATGCTGAAATGGTTGTACATCAGTTTGCCTCATCCACTTCGTTTCTTTTGGGCTTGCAAGCCCAATTTAGGCTTGCAATCCTGAATTTCCTGGAGATTCCTCTTCTGTGCCTTTGTGTGACTTTGTTAGTAAATAATCTGATAAGTGAGTTGAAGAGGGAGCAGTCTACAGATCAGTGTTTAGTCTGGCCACAATAACACCCAAAACAGTGGTAGGTGTGCCCCACATCCCAAACTAAACCAGTTACTGAGACAGTACATGTGTGCAGTCGTGTTATTTCTGTGAGTTTTTTGAGTTTAGTATGTTGAAGTTAGCCTAATAGGAATTTTAAAAAAAGTTAAAATTAGGTTTACACTGATCTAATTATTGGATCCAGTTTTCAAAAAGATTAAATGTGCTGTATCTTCAACATGTATTTCCCTATATGCACCTTGAAATAAGCAAAAATGTTTTCACAAAGTGCTTTGCAGGCTCTTTTCTGCAGTTCATCGCTGGCACACAGCCAGCGATGTGAGCTCTAGCCTGGCTTTCTCTAGCCGCCAATGTTCTCTTGTGTAGAAAGTTAGCCCAAAATAGTATGTCTTCTTACTGCCTCCTCTCAGGGCACTTTAACAATTTCTGAAAGGTCAGTAGAAACCAGTATCAATTAACGTAGCACTGTGTGTGCTCTAATGTGTACTCATACCGGTAGCAGGAAGCAAAGCTCCTTTGACTTCAAATTCTGCTGCCTTTCCCTGGGATGCTCCATGGAGCTGGATCTATAGGTGCACGATGATTTGCTGACGTCTCATGGGTCGCCACTATGGTGGCCCAGTTGGGTTGGCTTCAAGTGCTGTCCTGGTCAGTTTGCTCTGGTAGTAGTGGTAGTAGTGTGTATGCATGTGTGTTCATTCAGTAGTCTGGGATAACTTGACCATGCCTTCAGAATTAGTAATAGGCAGTCAAGCTTACGAGCGCATTCTCCTGCTGCTGTTCTGCTTGGTTTATAAAGCAATCAAAAGATCCTAATGGTAGATAATAACTATATTTATGAGATGGATCTAGGAAAAAAATGAGCAGAAGTTTCTGAGTTCTGCTTTCCTTTTTAGAGGAAGAAGAGTTTCACTGAGAGATTTAGTGACAGCTTGGTATCATTTAGACAGAGTAATCTATCTGAAGAAAGATTAATGGTAATTAAAGTGGCATTGGAGAACTTCAGCAAATGATAGCCAAGCTGGCTTTACTGATATTTTTAGAAAACTGACTTCATTGCATTCAGCATGACTCATTTATTAAGTTAGAATCAATAACTCAGCTTCTTATGGCAGTCACTGAACGTGGAACAGTACATTAAGAGCATGTTCTTAGCTTTGATCAACACTGGGATTATAAAAGTTGAACAGAATTGGTTCCATGCAGGTTCACAAGTGTCTTTGCACAAGCATGTTGTAGTTATGCAGTGACAATGTAGTGCATCCACCTTGCACGTACATGGACAAAGGAGCAGAGGGGCAAACCAGTCCAAAGTTTGGCTTGGAACTATAATGGAAAATAAATTTATGGCTATTATAACATTATATCCAGAATAAATTATCCTTACTAAAAGAGTTAATTTTTCATTAAGCTTCGTTATCTTGAATTCTCTTCTGATTTACTGATGGGATATTTGGGCTGTGGTTCATTGTTTCTAGCCTCCATTTGAGCACACTTCCTCCTGGTTTTTAACTTTTCTTAACTTGGATAAAATTCAGATCTTCCCTCTTCAGTGATATTATGATTTGATTCGTGAAATAGTAAAGCTTCCATCTGTTTCAATGCAACTGTATTGACCTTACTTCAGTATATTTCCTGTATTTTTCTAATTTCTGAGGTTGCTGTTGCAACTCTTCTTTGAGCATTTTTTTTAAATCCTTGTTGTGAGCTTTCTCCTACAGTCTATGCATTACATTTCATCCTGAGATGCACTTTTAGAATAAAAAGTTTCCCAAAAAAAGACAAAAACTTTGTATGCTTTCACAAACAGTTATGTGAGATTTTTCATTTTCTAATTATTTTTATGGAATTTCTGTCTAATCTTTTTGGATTCTCTTCTCAGAGACCTCTGCTAGTTTTGCCCAGTATAAGGTGTGGTTTTTTGCTTTTATTGTGTCAGTTCTAATGACTGTATCTGGGAATAATTTCACTTCTTTTCTGCAAAGGGATTAGAGGAATTGGAGTGTCTGTGTTACTTGCACAGTGTGGGGTACAAAACTGATGAAATAGACATGATATAAATCGTGGGAATTTTCAGAGATTATCTGTTGTATACACACAAATAAACTGGAGCTAACTAGTGTTTGAAATAATTTCATTATTAAATAAAGTTTGGAAGAGGAAGACAGAGCATTAAATCTCTTCAGATGACTACTTTTTCAACTGCTTGAAGTAGCTGGCTGTATATTTAGCTTTGCTCTTGGTTTGTTGTATATTCGTTCTGAGAGAAAATGCTATTTGTACTCTAGGATGCTGGGTGTTATATTGTTCAGCTCAAGAAAAAAGCAATAATAAAAGCAGGCTGTGAAAGATGAAGAGTGAATCTGCATGAAAAATGGATCCCTGTTAAACTGAATTCTGGGCCCTCTAATATGTTCAAAATGGTGTAGAAAATGTACTATAGTGAATGTCTACTCTTGCTAGCAGATCCTTTGCTTTTCTGATTGTGGTGTAATTACTTCTTGAAATACTACAATCAAAAGAAATTAATGTAGAATGTTTTAATAGTCTGTGAACAAAATTAATCTGTAAGAGAAATTGCTTTGAAGAAAATGAAAAAAATGATTGCCAAGTGCTCATATTTTGCTAAACACCATTGTGTATCACTCGTTCTGTAGGTACCTTGCATAGCTGAAATCTGCCTGACCTCTGTTCTTTGAAGTGTTAGCGTTCAAGTTGAGGATTTGCAAAATAACATACAAACTTCAAGACAGGGTACAATTAATAGTGACATGTAAATGTAATTCAGATAAATCTTTGAAATCTGATATTTTTCTTAGGTTGGACGTGCTGATTAATGCATTGAATTTCAAATTTGTTTTGATTTTGCTGTTGTTTTTTATGATTCATCTCAATGTTTTTGTTTCTCTCAGTAACTTTTTTATGTATACGTCTGTCACTATGGGCTTATGTTTCTCGGAGATATTTGAGACCCATCGGGAGGCCTATATGTGTGACATACTGTAGGGTACCTATTTTATCAGGGGGGTTGGAATGTAAGATCTCTTGAGGCCCCTTCCAACCTTTGCAATTCTGTGATTCTGTTATCTGCTTGTGGGGCATTTATAATAATGATATGGTAACACAAAACTAAGCAATTTAAAATTTGTTTTCAGACTACTTAACATGAGGCTAGAATAAACTGGGATTTATGACATTCGAATGAAGAGTATGCAATGTGTTTCACAGCTACTTCTGCTTCCAACAAACTAGTTTGATGATTGAATTGTATGGTGTAATATTTTGTTTCTGAAGTTGAAACAGAGCTTAAAAATTTATCTGTTACTGTTAAAATACACACAGGCTGCCAAATACACAGCTTAAATCATTTTTTTCCTCATAGATACCTAGTTACATAGTAAAGTCAATTCTGTGCCTCACACATACAGTAATTACAACCAGTAGAAGAGTGCAGGCTGTGTTAACTGGATCCTGCTGATTTGTGGGCTACCTTTAAAATTTTGTAAAACTCACCGCCAAATTTCGTACACAAGGTCAAACGTCTTCATTATGTTCCTCTGTATTACCAAATTTTCATGGCAATACTGGATCTCCCAGTAAATATAAATGAAGGAAAATCTTATATTCTAAAATGAAGAAAGGATTATGGGCTCTGAAGCATTTATAGAATTGTGTATTTATGTTCTTTTTTCAGTTTCAAATTTGGTATTATTTATTTATGTAGCCTGGATTTCCAAGCTAAAGATGTCATTGTAAGATCGAAAATGTATTTTAGATGTGGAGAGTTGGAGCTAAAGGTGCAAGGCTATTTAAACAGCATATCTTTTAATGTATTTTTCATTTTCAAAACTATGAAATTGTGGTAACTAACATTTTGAATGTCATTGCATATTGCTATTTTGTGTGTAAGGAAAATATCCAATTCACTTATGTACAACAACTACTTTAAAATGTGCCACCATTTTGATTGTTACTTGGTGAGTTTTAGAGTAAGGTAAATTCTCGACACAAACTTTGCGGAAATGTTTGCAGAAAATGATGCTCATTAATGATTTAAGCAAGCTAGATGAGTTTACTGAGTCAATTATTACTTTCATTTAGTTTTTTTTCTTATGTTATGCCAAAGGTGACTAGTAAAGGATTTCCTACTGGTGGAGTTCTGGTAGCAGATGCTCTGTCTTTTCCTTCTGCTAGGGGGTGCAAAGATGTAGAAGTTAACATTTGGGTACTTCTGACATGAATGGATCAGAAACAGTTAAAAAAAAAACACATTCTTACAGGCCGCATCCAGTAGGAATCAAATTCAACTCATGTTCATGACATCTGAGCTATCCTTTGTCACGGTGTTGAAGGAAGGCTTTATCATGGTGTTAAAAGCAATTTATTTTTTTTTACAGCTATCCCTGGCAATGACCTTAGGACAAAGATCAGATGCAGTTAAAAGTAAAACCTCACATTTTTACTTGCAGTAGCAAAAAAAATTCTCTTGGTTCTCTTCAGTGTTCAGCTGCATTGGGGATGAGCAGCAGAGGAAGTTGCAGAGGACATAGGAAAGGCTATACTTTCTGACTGTCCACAATAAATATGAATGCTGTAGCATCTGGAGATCCTGTCTTGGTAATCATAGCTGATGCTATCTGGAGCACTGATGAACTTTGGTACTGACTTTTCCTATGCAGACTTCCTCTTCTGTCTGAAGCCTTCAAACTCTTCATTTCTGAGAGTGACGGTAGAAATATCGATATGCTGGATTTACAGGGAAAATCTTAATGTATTTCCTCTGTTACTCTTTGTTTCCCTTTTTAGATTGAGTAAGCAATGTGTGTAACAATTTCAAGATGGAATATAAGGCAACACATCTGTATAGAAATGCTGACAATTGTAAGGAAAAATCTCATAACATGAGGATACGCATACAAATACACATTTGATAACTGTCTACTGCCTTACAATAAATATTTTCTTATCTGATTTTCATTTCTGTAGGACCCAGAAAATGTCTAGTGTTGTTGTGCAGAGCCAGCAGGAAGGTCATTAAAGCTGTTATATTTTTAGGTCTGAATTGTCACTATCAATGATGCTGCTTCATAAAATAAAAGAAGCCATGTTTGCATATCTCTGGGGAAAATACAGTAGTAACTACCGAATATTAACCACCGTGTATGCTACATGGTCTTTATTCTTCCTCAGTGTGTGGGTGATTATTTACCACAAGCTTTTGCAGGATGCAGACAGAAAAACTACCTTTTATCATAGCTTTTCAGCAAATCGAATGTGGAACAAAAAAACTAGTTTTTCTGTATCAGTGCTAACGATTTCACTTTGTAATTAGTAATTGTGAACATGAAGCCGTGGAAACTGTGAGGTCTTTGAGGTTTGTACAGTTAGAAAATTTCAGTTTCTGGAATTGCATTTGTATACACATAAGGTACACTAACAACTTAGTAAAATACTGACACAAAGCATGTCAGGCCTAAAATATTTAAACTCTTCCATACAGCTTAGAAAAGAATTAAAATGACTAATGTCAGTTAATGTACTTTATAACATCCTGGCAATGGTAGTTCCACTTGGTTGACCTATTTCTTACCGAGGAGCTTAGTGAAGGACACTGTGTATCTGAATGCTTATTTTAATGACATGAAGGAGAAAAGTGTTGAGGTTGCTTTGGCCCCCTTTTTTTTTAAAAAAATTTTTTTTTTTTGCTGTTGTTTTGGGTCTGGGTGGGTTTTACCTTTGAATTGACAGGTGGGATTTTTTGTGGTTTGAGGAGGATCACAACACTACTAACATGCTGTCCTTTGTGCTTTTGATTCTGAGAATATTTTCTTCTCTCAATTCCAGGTTGGGTGGGACTATATCTGCATACAAGATAGTGCCAGATGAAATAGAAGAAATCAAGGTACAGTATTACTGCCTTTCAAAGCTGATTTTTTTTGCTTGGAGAATTACAGAAATGTTGCGTTAGAAAGCCACATTATTTCTTGCTTTGAAATGCCCAAAGAGTACATAGCCTGTCTTTACTATCCTGTTTGACAAAATCTGAAGACAGAAAACAAGAATGATCATAAATATTGCTTATCTGAATTGATTGCTTATCTGAAAAAACCCCCATAACTTAAAAAAATTAAATAAAATTGAAAACTTGTTCTTTCCAGACATTTATAGTCCTTGTTTTAATTGGTAAAATATGTATTCAGTAATTATTAATCTTGGTATTTCTTTATACATCCAAAACATTAAAAACTGTACATCAAAATCTTAAAATTGTTTTATAGTAAACAATGTTTCCTTCAACTGTACGAATTGATGAATATATTTACACTGCTGAAACATTTTATCATCCACTCAATTTTAATCTAGTGTCACAGAATAATAAAAAATAAAAACACAGATGTGATGTCTATAGTGAAGTTATTAGATCCATCTGTAGGCATGTAAAATAGAATTTTCCTTATTTTTAGAAGTGTATCTTACCCTCATTTTAAGTGGGCTTTGGCAGGATTGATGCCAAAAATTTCTGTAATTCAGTGTATCTGTGTTTAAGTATCTGAAGACAGGTGCAGGACTATTGTGAACATTAGCATAATAATAAATAAATATTTAGAGTTCTGTTGCTTCTGAAGTCAAAACCACAACCAATTCTTTCAGTATTATTTGCTCTTTAAAGAGGATAAAATTAAATCTTTGGTACTCAGAATCATCAAAAGCTCTTTGATTTAGAAGGATGACAACAATGGATTTACATTCAATGCAATGTTCATTATTACGGGCTTCATTTTAACTGAGTCCACTTCAGCAATTTATGTCAGTTCTTAAATGGAGTGCTATGTGGGAATTTAGCCTAAATCTGTTGACATGGTTTCTGTAATTGGTGCTTTATTCCTTTCAAATGGCACTCAGATATTCTGACCTATTGCTTGTTCATTATTATTTCATTGTGCTTTTTGTATATTTGTTTTCATCTGTGCGAAGAGATTCAGTAGTGTAAAATACAGTAAATGGAAGTGGTTGCAGAATTGTTTGATCTGGACATGGCTTCATGATATGTAAAGTTGTGAGGATTTATTCTTACTCAGTTAACATCAAACCCAATATAAGCAAATACAGTGCATCTGCTTCAGAATCAAAGCCATCACTTCATGATCAAAGTCAATATGTTTTTTCCACCTCCAAGATACATGGACTCCCTTATTTAAATTACTAAGAGGAACATGACTTATGAGTTTAGATCTGACATTTAGAATTGGGCAGTAGAAGAGAAGAAAGAAGGTTTACAAAACTTACTGAAGTTGACTAATATTTTCCTAGCATTCAGAGAACTGTACCAAAACTGTAAAAACAAAAATGAGAAAAATCTTAAACCACAGACTTTGTCCTTTTATATATATAAAAAAGGACAATAGATTTGGATTTCTTGATGTTGAAGGTAGTATTTCTGGCTTTATTGTGCAAACTGAGTTCAGTTAATGAAGAAAAATGGAGTGCTAGGAAATAAGAAATATATATTTTAGGAGTTTACTGAATTAGGTATGCTTGTTAGTCAAAGATTTGGATTTTTTCCAATTGCCCGCTAAGGAAGGAGGTCTGTTCTGATTTTTCATTTCTATCTCACTTAGCTGGTGTTTAAATGCCTGAAACTGTAGAGAATAGAAAAAGGGTTAAGAACCTTCATCATTGATTTCTGTTAAACCAGCACGTAAGTGTGAAGGGAAGATTGTACTGTTCTAAATCAGACCTGATAGGAAAAAAATCACTTGCATTTCTTGTTTGTGGCAGCTGTCTTGTCTTGTTCAGGTAATGCTTTTTTAGTTGTGACAGAAGTCAGCCACCCCATCATACCTTATGTGATTGAACTTCTGAAACTGTGATACAGTGTATGTTTCATGTGAAAAAGGCAGGGCTGGAAGATGCTGTGACACAGCAGCAGTGAGTATAGTGAGTATAGTAGACAAATCTATATTGAAATGGAAGGCTGTTTGTGTGCATATTTTGAATAACAGCTACCAAACAGGGAGACTGACCATCCTTGCAGTAAAGACAGGGGAGTCTTAACTTCAGAAACGTTCTCCAAGCAGATTAGAGTGGAAAAAGGAGAAGTAATACAAGACAAAGCAAGTGAGGTTGCTGGAATGTTACATTTAGAGATGATGTAATCTTCTTCCAAGCACAACAGTTCAGACATATTTTATCTCAGAACTATTCCTCTCCTATTTAAACATGAAATATTAAGAGAGTTAATTTGGTAGAATATGCAAGAAGAATAGCTCTGTTTTTATTATATGATTTATCTTGACAGGTTTCTGAATTAAATTAAAGGAGTTTGAATAATCGTGTTTTCTGATCTTAAAAAATAAACTACTTGCTTAAATGGCAAAGGCGGATACTTTATTAGGCAGAGAACAATAATTATCATGACAAATAAGTAATTTTGACAGCATTTCCATATATTCTAGAAAAGGTGGTAGATTAACCTCTTTTACAGCTCAAAATAACTTATGAGGAAAATGAGTACAGATTTACAGATTTCACTGATGCATGTAATTACTTCTTAGGTGGGGGTACTGTTGTAAAAATAGATTCTCTCTCAGTTTGGGAAAAGGAAAAACTCTGTAAGCATTAGTATACCTGTCAGTTGAAATATGTCCAGAGAAGTTTAAAAAAAAAAAAAGTTTCTAAATGTATTAGCAGTTTCAAAAATAACCTGCATAATGTGCCTCTGTGTGTGCGTGTACGTATATATGTATATATATGAGAGTTTATGTGTCCACATCACAATATTCAGGAAATTTTAGTATGTTTACAGTTTCCATCATAGAGTGTTCAGAATGTAGTTATCCTTGCATTTGAGTCTATATAAATGATTTTACTATGTGCATACTTGTACTGTGAGATTATATATTATTTGTGAATATAGAATTTTGCTATATATGTGTGTGCATATTTCTGCGAATGTGTATTTGATCAATGTTGGGTAAAATCAAGCTGTGCTTCCTTGTTACCAAAGTTATGTAATGACTTGGATAGGTATAGACATACGAATTAGGAGTATTTATGACAGAAGAAATAGTGTGTGCCCTATCCAACCTCATGCACGTTTATCAGGGTTGGGAAGAATTGAGTGGAACTAATTGCCACTGCAGTTTCTCAACATCTACATTGGTCTAGAACTGAATATGATGCAACTTGGGTTGCCTGTTCTTGTGTCACAGATGTGTAGGTTCACAAAGTGAGAGCATTCAAACGGTGATTGTGTGAGGATAACTATCACAGGTTCCCCCACTCAGAGCTCTTCTAGAAGATAGAAATGTCTTCTATAATAGGATCTCCAGGAACAGTGCTTCGGTCAGAAAAACTACCAGAGCAGGAAAACTGGAGTGGATGCATAGCTGTCATTTTTTCATTCCTGTCATTTCTCTACATTAGCTAAAGCAATAACACTTCATTTTCAATACTTGCTGGTTTTAGAATACTGCAGAAACTGATGAAGTCATGAAGCATAAGAATCACAGCATATTTCTGAGAAAGAGTAATTGTTTGGACTTTCTTTAGACATCTGTTTTCAGCAAAATTACTTGTCCTGTAAGCAGTGCTCTTTACAAACTTGAAAAAATACATTGGCTGATTTGAGCCTTGTTCATTCACTGTAGTTGTATGTGGTGCCTAGAGGAGAGCTCTTCTAGGCTAAATAATGTAATGTACGCGGGGACTGGAAGGCGTCAGGCAACACTCGTCTTGGAGAGCATCTTTTGATTGGAGGCTTAAACAAACAAACAAACAAAAAGCACTTTGTAGCAAACAACATTTCTTTATTTCTAGTTAGTGACAAATGCAATACTATTTTGCTTGCAATGATGCTTTAAGAGAAAAGAGCAATTTATGACTATTATTAAGAGAGTGTTTTTGTTTTGTATCTGTACATTGTTTTCATATGCAAACGGTAATGTCTTTTGGTTTACGGTACCATGATGTGCTTTTCTTAGTTGCAGTATTCTGTTATAAATATATGATGTTGTGAAGGGTGGTTCTTCTAGAGCAAGACTTTATGAATGAGATTTCTTAAAAATATTTGATTTGCTTGAATTTGCAAGTCAACAGCAGAGACAAATATAAATGCTTCCCCATATATTTTTCATGTAGGATTGCATGCCTCTTACTGTCTTCTCAACACCATAAATGAATGTGACAGCAAGTGTCAAAAAGTAAAACGCATTGGCAATGAATTTCATTCTTGTGTTACTTGAGCTCTGAAACAGATATTCCAGTGTAGAGAATGAGATTAGATTGTTACTTCTTCTGGGGTATATTTTGAGTAATCTTTTTTTAGAACCGTTTTTTATTATTGGTTGTAAATTTAAATGTCAAGTACTTATGGGTGAAGATCATAGATTTGTTTTAAGTCCATTCGTCCACTCTTTCACACAGAGATATGCTTTATACTCATCAGAGTACACCTGTAATTTTTCTCTAGTTGATCTTCAAATGAAAGCATATATGCATGACATCTTAAAGGCTACATTCAAAGGCTTTTTCCCAGAGTAATGATAATTCTCTTTTCTTAGAAGCATGTTCCCTTATTGGTCTAATATGTGAAAAGTTCGATTCTTAAAGATGACCAGTGAATTCGTGAGGTTTTAACTTTCCTGCATGATCATACTAATGAACTTATGAAGAAAGCTGATTCAGTGTTAGTGCCAACTGCCTTTCAGAGCAAGGATGGACTTCAATTTAAAAAAAAAAAAAAAAAAAAAAAAGTTATTTGAAATGATTGCAAATAAAATCAGTCTATCCAGAGGCATTCTCTGAGATCTTCTGCTTTGTACACCCCATGGCATCACATGCCTACATAATATTGTACGCTAGAATCTGCCTAATATGCTGATAGGAGTAGCTGATAAAATTACGCAAACTGTGTGCAGACAAGAGACATTGGCCATGATGCCTCAAAGCATTTTCATGTTTATCGATGTGTGGAAAAATAAGTAGCAATTTGTCAGCAAGTGTGTTTTTGTTGTCCTGTGTTACACTGGATACTGGCTTAGAATCTGGACTTTCAGTGCCAGGCTTGGCTGGGGTACTGGAACTAACATTGAGGCACACTCTTACTCCAACGCAATATGAGTGTTTCCATAGTGCACCACTTCTATTGCGGCAGGGTCAGACTTTTTTTCTTGTTGTTGTTGTTTCCAGTCATTGTGGATACCAGCTTTAACTCTTGGATTGTTTCTTTTCCTCTGGTAGGATTGAGACTTTTTGATCAAAGAACATGACTGTTGTCCATGTCCAGCTATTTCTACCTTCAGGTTTTGTTTAGAAGGTGCTTGGAGAGCACTCAAAGGGCTTAATTTACAGGAGTTTGATCTGTTTCTTTAATCCTCTGTGGAATATGGATATTCATGGCTTTCATAGATCTCTCAACTAAAAAAATCATATGTACAAAAGGAATGTAAAAGCAGAGGTGACCGAGGTCTGTGTAACAGTGCCTTTATTGTAGGACAAAAGGTTTCAGCTCTGCCCTTGTGGATATTCCTGATATTTGATGGGATTTCTTTTAGGCTCATGGAGTTGCTGCCACTACCACTGTTCCATTTTTCCCCTTTACCTTACTGTACTGTCTGAGAGAGATGCATGATGTAAACCCAGCAAATGGGGGAAGTTAAGCGTCTGTTCCTTTTGGCATCTAGTGCTGAGGAGGATGATCAACTCTTTGTTATTTGGAAGACAGCAGATATTTAGGGATGGCCCAAATTTCTTTACATCTCTCAGTGATTGAG
>JAOWBP010002559.1:24630995-24657125 GCA_028571105.1 Tragopan temminckii | reverse complement strand
TCTCTCAGTGATTGAGCTCTGATCATTGTTGTGACTGGAGTGTGTATCAAGCACTCTTCTGCTTTTCTGGCAAGATCTCCAGTGCCTAGTGCTCTGGACTAAGTGGACTAAGTATACTCACTAACTTCCCACATGAAGATATGGATTACCACTTGTTTTTCTGCTGTCCTCATTTTGAATTTCACAGGCACTCCTTGGAGACCTCATGGCTCTAGACATGAAGTTGAAATGCCACATCATCTTTTTAGCAGTATTATTGTTTACTTTCCAAAGCAAGCAAAACAGTTCTTTAGTTCTGTAATGAGAGAAGTGTCTCTAGGATGAAAGAGAAAGAATAGCTGAAATTTAATCTAACAGACAAATCAGGATACTGATGATGTTTTGAGCCTTTCTGGTTAGTCAAAACTTACGCATTCTCAGTACTGTTGCCCTTATGAGAAGAGATAAATGTTCCTCAGATGGTTCACTGCTAAGGTTCTGTTTGCCTATTAAAACTTTCTTAGAAATAAACATTAGAAATGAGAAACAAACAGCAAGAGGTGATACTCTTGTTCACAAATCTCTTCTTGTTTTTCAGCAAGCTTAAATTAAAAAAGAAATCTTTGCTTTTCTCTGTGACCATAGTAACCAATTTTCTCTGAATTTCCTCCTGGCTTTCTTTAGTTTTCAGTTTTTGCTGTATACGTATCTCTCTATCATCACCTGAAACCTAGTTAGGTTTTGAGGCATTTTCTTGTGTGTGTGTGTGTTTTTTTTTTTTTTTTGAGACATTTTCTTGTTCCTCTCATAAGATCCAGTGTAGCGGGCAATACTTTCTGTAGCTTCTGTTCTCACACCTCTTAAGTAGGATCTCACTTAGCCTGAATGAGATGAGAAAACATAGATTAGCTTCATTAAACACCAGATTGCTTTTGGCAAGTAAAACAATCTTAAATAAAAGCCCTTGTCATTTACCATGTGGCCTGTTACATTAAGTTTTGTTTCATTATATTTGCCCCATAAGAATGTATTCTGGTAACTCTGTTTTAGAGAGTTTTTTTCTATCAAAGAAATGTAATGCTGTCTTATCACAACTGGTTATATTATAGTTGGTTAGGGGTTTGAACAAGTCTAAGGGAGATCTAAGGCATGATTTTTTTTTTTTTTTTTTTGCAGTAGTTTTCTCTTAAATTCTTTATTTTGGGATTGCCAAAAGAGATGAGTGTTGGTAGTGTGTACATACATGTATGTATTCATATATATATATACATCTGTGTATATATATATACGTATATATATATATATATGAAGAAAAGGAGATCAGTTGTTTATTAAAAGGAACTTCCATGTTCTACAGCTGTTTAAAGATGGTCTCAATGGTTTCACAGTGAATTATAGAAGTTATTAGATGTAGAGAAATTGAGTGTAATTAATACATTGAAATATTCAATAACTGAATTATAAAACATCTAAAGCAATTAAGCAGAATTCAATGTTGTGATGTGTATAGAAGGTGTGAAAAATCCTGAATTTGCATATAAAACAGCAGGTGTTGGTTGGACTACTGCAATCAAGGAATGAAGTCTGAGAATTGTGCTGGTGTGCTTATTATTAGCTCGGTGTTCAGGAGCAATTGGAAAAAAAAGTGAGTTATTAGGAAAGGAACAGATATCAGGACATAAGACCTTATCTGTAATCTGTGAGCCTTTTGTGTCCCACCGTATGCAATGGTGTGTGGAGGTCTGATCCCTCAGTTGCAACAATGGCACAGTAGGGCTAAAATGATTTAGCATCAAGCTGTAAGAATGATCTAATTTATAGCACCACTTGCATATGAAGAATGGATAAAGACAGTGAAACTGATATGTTAGCAAATGGAACAAGAAGTGGTTCCTTTCTAGACTTATTCCAAATTTTAAATAACCTCTCATGCTTGATTTATGCAAATTGTAAGACTGAAAGCAGATATTCAAGCTTTGACTGTATATATTCTGTTGGTTGATAATTTACTTATTTTAAGGCAATAAAGCATGAAATTCTTAATAATAGGTTTTACCTAAAATTGCTGAAGTTGAAATCTTACTTCATCATAACACAGCAGTCATTTCTTCTTCAGAAACTGGTTTGATTGATTGCATTTTTTTCTGAAAAAAAAGATACATAGCTGATAGACTACAGAAAATTCAGCTAAAATAGTGGAGTTTATTTTGCTTTCATAGAATGCTTTCTGTCTGGGTTCTTTTTTATGTTATGTTTTAATGACTTGATTGGAAAAATATGTTAGGAAGACACTAAGGATGACATGTACCTCCCTGTGGTATGCAAACCTGTAATCTATATTAAGATAGTGATGCTTAATATTTAAATATGTTTACACCTAATTAAACGTCTCTGATGATTAAAATTTTTGTGGTACCTTAATCCTACTTGCCATTATTTACCCTATCACATTTCTAGTCCACTGACTAAAACAGCAGAGGAAAAATCTAAACTTCTTGAAAATTTCATAGAAGAATTGGATAAAATTGACTATAGTATAAACCAGATGTGGTAAACCATGTGGGTAGAGGCATTTTGTTTGCTCAGATGCTTTTATTGTCAGATGCAAAAGATGGATGTAGATGAGATTTCATACAGATGAAGCTATATTTGAGAACGTACATAAAATGGAAAGATTTAAATGAATTCTCTGTGTTATTGAGTATGCTAGGTGTCTCATCTCACCTCTAATAGTACAACAGAGTTTGAAAGTTTATTGATCTGCTAGGCTTACACAAATTGATTTCTTTTAGCTAAACAAGATCAGTGCAAAAAAATGTGGAGTTACAGTTTAAAATGTTTTCCTTAGCCCTAGCCATCAAATTCCCACTGCCAAGAACTGGACATTTATCTTGGGCTGTGTCTAGTTATCATTTCCTGCAAATAGATGCAACTCTATATAGTAAAACATCTGCTGGGAAGTCAACATTTATACTGGATTCAGTATGTTTCATTTGAAACAACTTCTAGTATTATTCTGTGAACTGTGTGTCTTTCAGCAACTGGAGTGGATTACATATGCTGTTGAAGTTCATCTTCCAAATAAGTTTAACCTGAAAGGATTCCAGTTCGTATATTTAAAGCCTACTTTGTGATATGAACCAAAGTCTGGGAAGCAGGCAGCTGTCAAAAGTATACAGCTGTTTTGGACTAGCAGGCTGTAGTAGACATGTCCTCAGCCTCCAGGACATATATTCTCATACTACAGTATATTAAAGTTACAGATAATCAGAGATTCGTAATATAGTGACATCATTACCAGTGTACTGCTACTGCCTAAGCTTCATATTTAAGAGTGCCCGGCCATGCTGGCAGGCTGTCTCAAACAAAATGATAGTGTAGACCAGTGATGTCCAAACTTATTTGATGTGCACTCCTAGTAGTAAAACATTTGCGAACATGCATCCCCACTACGTGTATATTTATTTATCTTTAAATTATACACATCTGCTACTAAAGTTCTAATATTTTCTTCATGCATGCTAGTGGATCATCTTGTATATCTGCTAGAGTGCGTGCAGCCCAGATTGGAAATCACTAGCCTCAGTTGTTGAAATAATTTACTGGTTCAGGGAGCATCACAACAGTAAGCAATGAAAATAGCCATGATTCTTTTTAGCTGGTTTCTAGACTGCTCAGTACTAATTGCTCCATAGATGACAGGAATCTTAAGAGTCATTTTGGATTCTCCCCCACTTTTGTTTTACATACATCAGGAGTTTCAAGCCAAATTATTTATTATACTGCTATTCTGGTCGTAAGTTTCTGAATATCACCCAGCATTCAATATTTCATGTGAGGTGTTTACAAAATTGCAGAAAAAAAAAATAAAATAAATGCAGAGGCGTTACTTGGACACATTAGTACCTATTTTACTGAATGTTCTCTTGATGATAATGGGTTGAAAGGATCCAGATAAAATTTGCAGGCTGAAAGGGATATAATCAGCTCCTATAACAAAAGCATATAGGAGGTTAAAAAACAAAAACAAAAACAAAAAAAACTTTCTCAAGAACATCCCACATTTATTTTGTGAGATAAAAAGCCTTATTGTGTTAATAAACATTGATAACCACCATATTTTATCTGATTGGCCAGTTTATGTTAGTTTGTGGCATGATTTCCCTTCGTGGCCTATACTTACAGGAGTTAGGAAGTGATGTCACAGGGTGAGAAGCCCGACACAAGTGTAGGGAGCAGTTATTGCCTGCATTGAATGGGCCTATCATGAGTGCAGGCATCAGGTGCCTAAGGAAGTGAGATCAGACTGGTCAATTATCTCAGAGAATTATGGTTGTAACAAACGCCAGTTATTTTTGCCATCACTTGTGGAGACATCACTTATTATGTATTTGATTAGATGACAGTAAAATCATATATTTTGCAGTAAGATTAAGTAGATCGCTAACAGAATGCTCTAATATTAGAATGCATTTGATGGAGCTTGCTGTGGCTAAAGTCTGAATATTTGCTTTTTTGGAATATCTTTGATCTCCATGTGGAAGTGTTTCCTAGCATGTGTCTGTCTAGGCAAGAAACATGGTATGCTTCAAGTTAAACACTCATAAAAGGTTGAAACTGAACGTTTCTCTTTTTCAGTATTTTTGTTCTTGAGCTTTTCATACATTCTTTTTCTGGATACTCCTGTGATAATATAGCTAGCATTTTGATTTTATTTTCTGTGACAGCATTTCTGTACCTCTGAATTATCAGTAGGATTTTCAGAAATGATGTGACCTCACTGTCCTTAGAGTAATGTATAAAGAGAATGCCACTGAGTCATCAGAGCTCAGTAAAGGTGCAGTGATTGCAGAGTTTTACTTTTTAAAAATATTTTCACATAAAAAATATGCAAGGCTTTCTAGGACTGTTCTGTCAGAAATGTTTGCGTTCAATTTCAGATGCCTCATCATTGTGACAAACTTAGGTGGAGTGTTAAGATTGCGAAGATAACATTTGCTTGTGACATTTCTGCACAGACTGCCATTTCTGTTTCCTGTTGTTATTTATCATCTGCTTTGTTACTGTTATGTTCTGTCAAAATAGCCTTGTATTTAAAGATTACAGATATTCTAAGTTTCAATGTCTTGCTTTGTTAGTATGATGATATAAACCACTCTACTAAATGCAAATGGTCTGCTCGCCTGTGGAAATTGTACTGCTTAGTACTGTCATTTGAAAGGCTGCTTCTGCATTCTTACCAGTGAAGTGGTCATGGTAGTTGAATCTCATTTGAAAAAAGTGAGGATTACCTAACATTTCTCTCTCTTGAAAATGAAGCTGTGTGTCTGAGGATATCTTATAAGATAATAGTTTAACATCAAGATGTTTTAAAATTCTTGTCCTTTTTTGACAAAAATAGAAAACAATTCTTTATGTATTTGGGGCAATTTATTACCTTAATAAAAATTTATAGGGAATAATGCTATATAGAAAGAGGCAATGTGTAAAAATAAAAAGCAAGTGTCATTTGGGACACTGAAGCTAATGCTTTAGTTTTACCGAGTACCTTCAGGCTGTGAAAGACAACAGACATTTGTCCTCAGGCTGATTTGAAGGAAAGATGCTTAAGCTTAAAATGAGAACTGAAGAGAACTGCTTTACATACAAAAGCTCAATATGTCTCTACATATTGTGCAGAACTATGAATGCTTCTGTAGTTGACAAAACTAAGGGGATGACAGTGTTTCAAAAATGAAAAAATATACACTGCATGTATAGTTAAAGTTTTATATTCATTATGTCCACTGTTGTTTTCTGAAATCTAGAAATAGAAATTAGCAAAGATGGGATGTGACAAAGCCTTCTTTGCATACGTAACTGGAAAGTAGTCAGGACAAGCACAGATTCTCACTGTGCAACCAGTAATTGATGTGCAGGCATGAAGCATTAATCATAATGGCACACTTCCCTACTTTTGCCATTTTACCTTAAATAAAACTTCAGAGATATACCTCATATTTTTAAGTACCCAAGCACTTTTACGATATACTCTCATATTTAACATTTTTTTAAAAGTAGCTTATATTTTAGTATGCTGTCAGTGTATATGTTCAGAACATTTTGTATCTTAATATTTTTTGAATAACGTTAGTAAAGTCACATAAAATCCTCCATTGGGAGAAGTAGTATTTTACCAAAGGCATAGTCTTAACAACACCAAAAATTGACCTAATTATGTTGCAGTTCTTCTAAAAGGATGGCAATCTCATACACAAACTGAAAAATAAGGTGGAAAAACAAGGCTTTTCCTCTTAAGTAGAATAAACAGTTAATGTCAGACTAGTGTTTGTTGAAAATATTTTTAAAGTCACTCTGTTTGCTAGATCTCTACCAATGAAAACAAAACTGGGCGCGTTAGGCCACGCATACTGCCTTCGGAGGATGGTTAAACAGTAGGAAAAGAAAGCTGAAGGAAATATTTCTAATTGTCCTTATAATTATGTATTTTGATTATGTTTGAAACATGGAATAAATGAATGATCAACTGTCTTCAACTTTTATCCCTTTTTGTGATCTTAGTATACTAAGGACATGTTCTGTCATCAATAGGTACAACCAAATTCATTAGAGTTAACAAACCGGATTCTTGTTTTTCTCTGCATGCATAATATGTTTCACTTAAGTCATTTCACCTTCTACGTTTCAAAATCAGGAATAAGATGCAGTGCCTCAAACATTATTTGTCACGGAGTTTCATGGAATCAAGGATTCAGTGATTCTATGAAATTCCCTGACAAATAGTGCCTGGGTAACAAGTTCATTTTATAGACAGCAGAAAACAAATAGAAAGTAAAACCAGCAAAATTAGTTTAAAATTGAAACTGCAGTATAAGCAGTCTTTCTACTGTCCCTTCTAGGAAAGATTAACTTAAAATGGTTCTCACATTGGTGCTGATTCTCTTTAACAAAAGTTTTCTTGAGAATCTGTTTTACCTCTCTCCGTTGTCTTTGATAACCAACAGGGAACTGAAAGTAACATCCAGAGTCTGCAAAAGAATTGAACATTTTTTATCAAAGCTAAGACAGACATTGAAGTCAATCCAAAGAAAAGAGTTTACTGATGGAAAATTTTCTAGAAGTAGATCAGTGAGAAATTCAATATTCCCCCACAAAAGTATCATTCTAATAAAGGATAGTAAAGGGCTGAAGTCTGCTTAATGTTAGCCTGCTCTTGTGTCTTGTGCAAAACAGTATCATTTTGACAGTAATGTAAATGTGGATGGCCACATGGTAACTTGCTAGTTATAACCTTCAGTCCAGTATATTTAAAATAAATGGCAGTCTGCTTGTCAGTGCACTTCACTTATATCATGATTATTACTTTTTTTTTTTTTTTCTGTAGACGTTCAAAGCCACAATATATCAAACTCAAACTTCCCAATATCCAAAGAATGGGATAGAGAAGCAGGTGTTTTTATTAGTAAGGTTATTTGTGTAGAGACTAATGCGCTGCTAATTCCAGTGAAATATATTTGCTGTAGCCAATGCTCTTATGATAACGCAGAGGTATTTTGAAATGGGGGTGACAGACCGAAAATGTATAGAATGTTTTTGGAGTTAGAAGTGAAAGCTGTAACAGCAGCTAGAGAATTAATAGACTACTAAATGATCTCTGACTTTTATGAGATAATAGCTACAGTGGCTTGGAAATTGGCTCCATATTTTAGATTTGATCAGTACTGGTGATTACAGCTGCAAACTTAGAAGTCCTGAATGGACAAAGTATCAAATACTGCACCTAGATTCACAGGTGCAAGTGTAAAAGCTCTTGAAATTACATTCCTTTGGAATTCTGAGTTTTCTGCTAGACTTGGTCCTAAGTCACACATTTGTAACTCTTAAGAAAAGAACCTCAATCTTTTTTAATGTGTTTGGATATAAGAGATATTACTAGGCCTGTAGAGAGAACTCTTAAAGGATATAAAGGACTTAATAATTGCAGGAGAGAAGCACTACGTGCTTCTCCTGCTATAGAATCAGAAGTGGCCAGCACTGAAATAACAAGGGGATTCAAAGTGTCTGGTTTTTTGTTCTGCACTGTTCAGGGGAAGACAGAGGGAGAGGGAGAGAGAGAAATGATACAGGCTTCTTTGTGGATCTCTCTAAAAAGGCTCAGCAACAAATGGCTAATAAAATATTTGCTTTCATAAGTCAGAACAGATAGGAAATTTTACATCCCTTCAGATGCTGGGAACTCTGTGTCTGTGCAGCACTGGATAAATCCCCAGATGGATTTCTTCATGGCAAAGTGCTCTGATTTCTGTGGATAGAAGTTCCTCCTTTTAGGTCCTTTGAGCTACTATATTTTTTTCTTACAGGCAGATAACTATGCATAAAGGATGTCCTCTTTAGAAACTCTTGCCACATTAGTAGCAAGGCCAGGGTGATGGTGTGACCTTCTGCACCCAGTGAGAGCTGCCTGTGGGCTCCTCTGGTACTGTGAGCTGTTGAGCTTTCCTTCAGCCAGAGGATCAGAGGATTCCCTTCAGCAGCGTGACCCAGGCCCGAATGCAGTGCTGGACACAGCACAGCTCTCCGTCTGCCTGTGCAGATAACTGTTAGGTAAATTACTAACTCCTTGATCTACTGTAGCCTCTGGGTCACGATCACTGCAATATTAGAAAGATTATAAATGGAAGATTGTTTGGTCCTTAATTTCCAGAGGGCATTGCCCAGTTCTTGCTCACAGATACGATTTCTGGCATGCTTTTCTTCATATGCTAATTCCACCTACTCTCTGTTTCTGAAAATACAATCTGGATGACTTTTCTGTCTGTGTAGGCTCTTCCTCAGTCTCAGCAGTAAAGTGGCAATTGTCTCTGCAAGGGAAAGTAGTAGTCCAGAGATAGCATGCACTGCATGCATCATAATCCTCAAAGTAGAATGTGTGGGAGATGATACAACTCTTTCAAAGGGGCAATATGATATTTTTACTTACTACTGAGATGATGCCTTTATTCTAAACTGCAATGAACAGATGACTACAATGTGACTGTAACATGTCCAGAAAGGGAAATTTTGCAATTAAAAAAATCACAAAAATTACTTACATAAACATTTTCGTGCTAGAGACCATATGTTAAAATAGTATGTGTATAGTGCAGGTGGTTCACGGTGGAAACAACTCAAGTTTCTTTTGCAACTTTTTTTTTTTAATATATAAATAACTCAATATTTTAAAGGTTACTGTTTGTGTCTTCTTGCATCTTTAAAATAACGAACAAGCACTTCCTAGTCCAGAGGGCTTTCCATGGTTTCACAGCTCTAGAAATGACTCATGCTTTAGCAGGGAGAGCTCTGTTCCTGTGAAGCAGCAGACATTTCATATGCATAAGCTCCACTTACTGTCTGATTCAAGTGCAGAGGTAACAATGGGAATGCACTTTTTCAGCTGGAACCTGCTGTACCTACAACTGCACTCCCTAAACATTTCTATAATTACTGAGTGTCCCTGCTTATCCATTTGGAAAGCTACTGAAAAAAAAAGAGGAGCATTAATGTATTCTCTCTCCATTCTTTTCTGAGGGAAACAGGAGGAGGGAGGCATGACATACCATTTATGAAAGTATAATGAGTAATTGCAGCATCTGTATGTTAATTGTCATGCTTAAAAGAATGACATCATCTAGATAGTTATGAAGGTTTAATAAAAACATCAGATAAAGTAAGTGAAAGAAATTTAAAATAACTTTGTAAATGTTTTCTTAAATACTTCTCTCAAAGCCATTACTTATAGTGGGAAATGTCTGCTAAGATTAGCACAATAGAAGTCATTTGAGGTTTAGAACTTAAATGTAAGAAAAACATTTCATAAAAAGGATACTTGAGGGTTCAGTTTTTCATGTGCTAAGGAGTTAGACTTCATAAATCATTAATTCCTCTTGAAGCAGACCCTGTAAGGGTTTCACTTGTCTTTTACTATTCCCTCAGTGCTGCAGCTTTTGGTTCTGGCACAGTTCTTGCTTTTGAAACTGGACCATATGGTACAAAATATATTCAGTGCCAGACCGTTTAATTAATTAAGCAGTAATTCATTTCAAGATTAACTGTTAAGAGTACCTATAAATATGAAATTCTTAGTGCAGGTGTTTCTTATTCTGAAATTGGTAGTGGTTGTTTCAAAATTCAATCATGAAACCAGTATTTTTGGTTAGAATTGGCATGTTTGAGTTTTGGGACTGTAAAGCATTTCTGAATATAACAAGACTTTCTCTCCAGGAGTCAAAACACTCAGTATGATCACTGCAAGTATTTGTGAAGTTTGTTGTTCCTGTAACAGAAAGTATTCTGTATTTATCTCATTCTGATAGTACTGATTAGTATTTCTGTTATGATTCTTAAATTTCAGCAAGTGAAGTTTGGCATTTGTCCACCAAAATGAGAAATGGCATGTGATTCAGCGTAGAATCGTCCTTTCCAGTTCTTTACATGTATTGATCTGAACTGTGTTCATGTCCTACTTAACTTCTATGGTCATGATAACTTTTTGAGACAAGATTTAGCTTGAAGCAATTGCTCTGTGAAGTTTCTTTTTACTCCATTTTCAGCAACCATGCCAGGTTAGGCATACTTCTTACAAGGTTATCCCCACCTCGGCCAACTCACAAAGATGTACTTTTTTAAAAAATATATTTCATATTTTAATATACTCTATGTATTCATGTAGGTATTATCCTCATCATCTAACAAAACGTCAGCATATCTTTCTGTATAACACTAAATTATTTCCAGTAATTTAGGGCCTTAGAAACAATGGAAATTACAGTACAAATAACTGTACAAAGATACTGTAGGTTGCTTGACATTCTGCATATTATTTTGCCTGAGAGATTTTCCATGCTCATGAAGACATGTTTGAACAACCTTAGTTTCCTGGCAGATTTTAGCTTTATTTATACCAGCTGCAGAAACAGTTGGAAGATGATTTTGAAATCTCGGTTGGATTTTGAATGCTTTTATTACCGCCTGACTCCAAGTAATTCTGTTGTTAATATGTATCAAGGAGAAATGAACATCTTTTAAAAATGTTCCATAAGAGAAATGACTAGAAAGTTTCAGCTCTTAGAGGAAAAAAATGTAATTCTAATGTGAATTGCTCTGCATCGATTTTCTCCCGTGTGTAATAATCAGCTGAAATCTTTGATTGCAGTGGGATCAGCTAATGCTGAGACACTTTTGCAAGCTGCAATGGAAGTACAAGATAGCTCATCACATTCCACAGTAATAGTTTTCACCTGGCATCATGGGTAATAGCTATAATCCTTTGAGTTTAAAAGAGAGATTTTGCATACCCTAAATCCTGAAAAAGTCTTCCCTTTGAGAGAATGGCCTTTTTGTTCAGAAATAAATGCCAAAAGGTTGTCTTACTACTTTGTAGACTTTGGATGCTAATACTCTGGAGTTCAGGAATAAACAATATCCTAATAAGCGAGGTAGCCGATTAATAGTTCATTGTGTTAATCTTTTATTATTTGCTCTAAGTAAAAACCATGGGCTCACAGAAAAAGAATTTTTCTGTAATGATCACTGTCAGTTATTTTTCATTGACTTCAGCAGCAGTCATCAAGTTGTTTGCATTAAGAACCATTGATGAATCTCAACTGATCTTTATCCTTTCCATGTTCCTTTTAAGAATCATTTTCACAATATCCAAGATTACTTCTAATCAACAGATGATGGAGAAGTGCAGAGAGCCTGATGAGTTCCAGAATACTTTAGTCCTCTTTCCTCTTACATACTCCTTTCTCTTCCTTGTTGATGTATCACTACTGCAGTAATTTATCATCGCAAAGTCTTCTTACCTTCTGTATATCTGGAAACAAAGAGCACTGCTTAGTTTGGAAAGAAAGTTTTTTTTTTTTTTTCCTAGATGTTTTGGTGTTCTCTGGAAGCTACATCTGGCATTGATCTTTAGACCTGGAAAATAATTTACTATCTAAAAATAGTTCTCTGTAACTTTTTCCTTATTTAGCTGTGGCAGTAATTGCTCTAGGGAAAAATATCTTCATATACTCACCTGTAGTGACCTGATCTATACAAGGATCCTTTCTCAATCAAATTACACACAACAGTCAGGTTTCTATACAAATGCCTTTTTAGTCTACATTACTCTGGAAAGATGAACGCAGATAATTCCCATCTGATTTAAATTGAGAAAATAGATTTTGTTGTTTCTCTAATAAGCTTCATCATGGCAAAATAACACTTCTCTGAATTAATCTGAACAGCTTCAGGATGATGATAAATGGTAGTAAGATCATTCTTAATACGTATGAAGCAGTAAAAATTACATGAAAGTGATTTACTTTAAACTTTGTCAGCATATCTGGTATAGCTAATGATGACACCCCGGCAATGGCTGGTAAAAAAAAGTGGGACTAATTTAAGTGCAGAAGCTTTAAAAATGGATAAGGACATGCAAATTGCCATCAAGGCTATAAATTTCATAAAGTCCAAGGGATTTAATCATTGCAAATTCTAAGATTTCCTTAAAAGTATGGATGTTGATTATGGGGACATCATTTATTGTTCTGAAGTAAAGAGGTTAAGTTGAGGTAAAATGCTAAAAAGATTTTTTCATTTCTGAAATGAAGTCAATTCATTTAGAGGATCAAAAGGAAAATTTGTGCCAGAACGTGAAGATTAAAAATGGCTTACAGGCTTAGCAGTTTTGGTGGATTTGACCACTCATTTAAATGAGCTTAACATGCATCTTCGAGGTGAAAATCAAGTAGTCTATGCCACGTTTCAAACCATAAAAACATTTGAAGTAAACTCAAATTATGGCATGCTCAAGTTATGACAAATAATTTTATGTATTTTAATACAGTGGCTAAACATGGTCCCGTGAGCAGGCAAAAAAATATGCAACCCTGCTTTCCCCTTTGATAAAGGAATTTGAGAGGAGGTTTCAAGGTTGCAAAGAAAAATCATCAATTTTTTTGTATAATTGCAACTCAAATTTAAGTCAACATAAATACTTTGCCTGCAAATTTTCAAATGTAATGTATAGTTTTGCGATCAGATCTTAAACTCAAGAAGTTTATATTGTCTCTTTATAAGCCTGATCTTACTGGAGAAAAATGTCCCTCACTTCACAATCACGTCTTTTCATGTCATCGGTTTTTGGCATTACATATATTTTTGAACAAGTATTTTCAGGGATGAAGTACAGGAAAAGTGAAATTTCATCAAAAATATCTGACAAACACCTTGAGAACTCACTACGAATTGCAACCACTTCCATCAAACCAGACTGATGCATTTGTTTCACAAAAACAAGGTCAAATATTCCACTAGTTGTATGTTTTTGTTGCTCTCTTTTTTAAATGCTTTAATAAAAATATATTTTTAAAAGTTTTGTTACTTATATACATTAACTATATTATATTTTTTATGTGCAACCCAAGACAATTCCTCTTTTCTCAGTGTGGCCCAGGCAAGCCGAAAGGTTAGGCACACATGGTCTAGACATACGTACTCTAGAGGAAAACTGTACTGTCTGTATGATATGTCTGTTACTGCTTTGATCTCAGATCTTCTGGATTATTTATTTTATGTAGTTCTTTTGACTTCATTTTGTAATTTGCTGAGGCTACGTGGTTGCTCTCAGTGTTTGAACGCATTCACATTCTCACACCTCGCAACCTCGAGTTTCCTAAAATAAGTGATGAGGACATACTGGACTATTTATGATACAGTAATCTTGGAAAACCACCACATTATATGATTCCTTCTCCCCTGTTAAGCTCTTAAATTCTTATTCATTCTGCTTCTGTCTATGAAAGTGGTGCATCCTGTGACTCAGCCATCTGCTGGAGAAGACAGATCCTTGTGGCTGCCATTTTACTAACTCCCTACCTGTGTAAAGTATTTTCTTCAGTCATCCAAAATTCCCTCTTGAAGCAGCAAAGTTCCAAGAGCAGCCAGGCAACGAGTGCTCCAATACTAATTCCTGGGTCTTGTGCTTCTTGAATTTTACATTTCACAGTCTTGATTTCATTAGGACCCAATTGTTTCTCTTCACACAGGTCTAAGTCTTTCACTTTGTTTGATTGCTTGTTGTGCTGTGGGAACGTCCAAAAGTTCAACTTTCTTCACACGACAGTTGTTCAGATAGTTATCTGGCTGCGTGTGGACTTGTGACTTGGACTTCTCATTGTGGCCAAAGCAAATTCCTTCAGAACCCTGAGAAAACTCAGTATTGCGTGGTATTAGTATGTTTGCCATGAGGCCAGCTGGAGTTCCATCTTTGCTTGCCTCTAGCGGTGTGTTAGTACGATAGAATCCAGGGCTGTCTCAGCCTTCAGCGATGTGATGCTGCAGTTGTTTGTGTGGGGCAGTAAACGTCAAAGGTAACTACTGAGCATGCGTCATTGCTGGAATGTACATGCAGACTCAAAGAAGAAAGGTTACTAGTGAGTAACTGATGTTCTTTGAGAGGTATGGTCTGCATGTACATTAGTCTCCTACCTGCCTTTCCCCTCTTTCTGGATCTCTTTCAGGTTTGATTGTGCATTTAAGAGGAACTGAAGTGGTGGCGGATGCACTCTGCCCTATATTTCATGCACCAAGCAGGACGAGGGGAGGCGCTAGAACGCACCTCCCAGGACACTTCAAGGCAGGCCACAAGCTCGCCCACTCTTAGAGTATATATATGGACTAAATATCTCAAAGTACAGCAGCTATTGGTAGGTAAATTTTCTTTACTGTATTTTCACAGGTGAACTGGTAGATTTTTTTAAAAAACAATTTCATTCATTAACTCTGTGGATTATATGTGTGAATAATGGAGACATGGGAGTGTCTACACCAGAAACTGCATTAGATAGATTGAGGTAGTTCCCTGTCTCTGCAATGGTTTCATCTCTCGTCTCTGTCCTCAAATCCAAACTTTTTAAAAGATCTTGAATGTTATTGATTTGCTATTTACATTGAGAGCTGCAGAAAAAAAAAATGCAAAGTTTGGAATTTTATTTAAAAAGTCAAAGAAAACAATATCCTGAATAATTGTGGCTAGATGTATAAAGTAAAAATGGAAGATTGTACCTACTATTAGAAAATGGAGCTAGGAACTGAAATGGGTTTCGTAAGAATCAGCTATATTTTTACAATTGTACTGCAGATAAAACTTCATAGTTATAGAAAAAAACAAATGTTCCCATTTAAACCCTTTTTCACAACTGGGTCCCTCATGTTAATCACAGAAGCCTTCTAGAGGTTTTTCAATCCGATCCACTTACTGCCCATTAAACAGAACAAGTAGATGCAGGGAATAACTTGACTTAAAATAGGGATGCAGATTGTCTCTGATTATAAATATGCACATGCAAGATCTGAGTGCTTTTTTCCAGTACATTTGTCTGTGAAGTGCAGTTATCTGTGAGGAGGGCTGAATATGAGGGAGAATATGATTCTTACATGTTTGTACTTGGAGTTCTCTGAGACATATTGCCTTTGTCTACAAAGACCCACATGCTTTACTGATTCCTTAGATTTGAAGCATTTAGTACTGTTTTGGCAGCTCAAAGATGTTTGCAGTTGTCTTTCTGTAGCTTTACTGTTTCTATGTTTTTAGCAAGATTAAGAAATAGGTTATCAAGTCTTGGTTACAACCAGCAAAGATTGGTGAGCCTTCTAGTTTGTGGTGTGTGAAAGCACCGTGAACTTGTAACAAACTCTAGTTATAGGACATTATTTACTTGTCTTTAACATCAACTTGCCTTTTCACATTCTGGGAAGAAAATCAGAAGTAAACAGTCTTAAACAATCTTAAATAAATAAAAATGTATGCAAAGGGAAAGAAAGTATGGAAAAAGCCATCTTGTTCTGCATGATGAATGCGAGGTTTGTGGTTCAAAAGCCAACCATTTGTATCTTATAATAACAGGTCTTAGTACTGCTAAGAGAGAAAAGTTTTGATTTTTTTCTCACTCCTGTTCATGAGAGCAGTTTTGAATTTATTTCACTCTTATATGCTTTTACCCTTTTCTTTTTATTCCAATTGCTATATTAACTTGTATTTTTATAGTAATAATCAGAGGGAAGAGTAATATTTGCAAGGAGGCATTTTTTAAATTTAATTTTTAAGTAGTCTTAACAAAAACACTTGAGTGTTTATAAATTCAGAAATATTTATTTTAGTTAATAAACATTTTAGAGGGAGGTCTTTACACCTAACAAAAATGAAATGCATTTAACTTTATTGTTTTTGCTAATAAATTTTTATTATGTAAAGATGGGCATGTGTGTATATATGCCTACATGAATGTATATATCTGCCAAATTCAGAGTAGACATGAAAGTTGCTTCAAATGCTAGATGTGCTTGCAAAATATCTAGCTCTTCTGACACCTCTAAGTCCCGCTCCTTCATCACAACACCTGAGAAAAACTGTTACACTGGAGTTGTCAGATCCTTTCCAGTGAGCAGTCGTCATTTCCAGAGAGCAATATCCACTTTAGGGGAATTCCAGTGGTACCAACTGTAAATGGAAGCAGATTTTCTTACAGAAGGAAGCCGGTAGTTCTTGTACCATACTGCATTTGTAAACTGATGTTTGCATCTGATCTACACCCTCTTCTAGATTTTAATTCAATCTGATACAGCATACCAACAAATCACAGGTTTTGTTTGTAGAATCACTGATATTTCACTGTAATTAGTCTGAATTAAGAATTTCACCTTTCTGAGAGCAAATCACAAAACAGAATTGCAGTTTTTCAATGTCTCATGCTGGAGGCTATCTTGCCTGTGACCTACAATGTCTTTATCATTCTCCACTGAAATAGTTTGAAATTTCTTTTCCTGGTCTCAGTCCTCAAAAAGTGTTGTCACTCCCTGTACTGCTGGTTTGATGGGCAAAAACTTCAGTGTTTGCGCATTTCTTTGGTTTACTTTCACATTTGCATTGGTGAACTGTGTTCAACATTGCACTTCAGTCCCTTCTTTTTTTCATCCTCATTTTAGAAACAATTATAATGAGCAGTAGCTTTTAAAAATGGTTACATTACAGGCTTCATAGGTATGCTGAACCTTGAAGTTTTTGATAGCTGCAATTTATTTCATAATGAAAAATGCCTACAATTATATTTCCATTTTAAAAAAAGTAAACCTTTTATAGAGTACATTTTTATGACATTTTTTCGTTTAGCTTTTCATTTCAGTAGAATAGTTGTACTTTTACTACTTTCTGTCTGATGTTAGCTTATTATTTAGAAAGCAGTGCTCAACAAAACATTGACTGTGATGCTGAAAACTGCAAATATATTTTCAAAAGACTACAATGGTCAGCAAAATATCAAAAGATGAAAAGGTCTGTTTACAGACATTGAAATACATACTTGGGTGTTACCCAAGTCTTTTTACTACAATAATTATGCTGTAAAAACAGTCCTACTATTTATGTTACTTTATGCCTTTATTGATGAGGTAAGAAAAGAAAGGGTGGGGAGGTTCCAGAAAATGGGTAGTGTATTTCCTCGGTATTTTAGTATTTCATTTTCTGACATTCTTAAACCATTTTCAGATTGATTATTTGCAAAGTTACTGCTCCACACATAGGAATATCTTCATATATCTATGTTTCAGTGAAACTTTCAAGAAATAAGTGAAAAGTCACTAGCATAAAAAATAGAATCTTCACAAGAAAAAGGGTAAAAAAAACAAATATATGAAATTAATTCCAAGAGTAATTTAACATTTTTAAGGCTCTTTTAACCTTTTCTTTATTCTTCTCCTTTGAATTTGTGTGTTTTGTTGTGAATTTCTGATTCATGCAGAATTGCATATGCTCTCTTTTGGTATCATTGTTGAGTTGGAGTCTGGAGTAGTCCAAGCCACAGGACCAAGCAGAATTTCTTATAAGATTCTAGTCTGTCAGTGTCTGAGTTGCTGAAACTCAGTGGTCAAAATTGCATCCAGTTTTCTTACCAAATTTGCCACGGTGCAGAGTTTCTCTGTATTGAATATTTTTTCCATGTTCTTACTCATGCTAATTTCTTCATTAGGATGATGTCATATCATTGTAAAAGAAAATTAAGTTGATATTCACTGTGTCATTTTATACAACTCTTATTTTTTGATGTGGATTGCTAAGGAGAGTAATCACAGCTTTAAGGACATACTGTAAATAACTTACGTGTTTAGGAACATTTGTTTAAAAGATATATATTTTTGCTTGCATTTTCAAACTTACTTTCCTGGTGTATTATCCTAGTAAACAGGATTTATTTGTGAAGAAAGAAGATACATAATTTTACAAAGCAAGTGAGTTTCGGGAGGTCTGTGTTGGAGAAATACAGAATTTTCATGTAGGGCCTTTGTAATCCCTACTTGTTTATTCTGTCATTTATTTGCAGATATTAGAGAGTGGCACTTTAATGGATTTTGGAAAAAAAAAATCCACTTTCTAGCCATCCTGTTGAGAATTCTGTAAGCAGGGTTCTTAAGTATTGTGGAGGGGTCCATCAGATATAATGAAAAAGAAACAGTTACTATAAATATAGCAGATATTTAATGAAAAACGTGAGTAACTGTTGAAAGACCATATAATGTATTTTCAATCTCTTATCTAATTCTGATCAAGGCTGGTTGATTTTGTGAAAGATATGCTTGAGTCCTAGAATATTTTAAAATGTTTCAAACACAGAAGGCACAGGGCAAGATTCTGTGACTCGCCTGATGTACAGCAACTCAGTCTAATGACAGTTCTGCATTTTGGATATTGAGGTCCTTCACTAAAGAATGTATGCCTGAAAGTCACGTAGCTAGTCATGTAGACTTGACAGAAATGGGTCATAACATTAGCTAACATGTGGTACAATAGGATTGTATCCCATGGCCTTGGATTTTGGATCTGGAGTATCTTAATGCACAAATTGCTATATAGTAATTTTCTTTGTATAGCGTCAATCAAGCCAAGTATCAGATTAGTGATCTGGAGGAATTCTCATTTGAAAACATAGTAAATTGGTGTCTATGAAAAGCAAATGTCATATGTGGATGGACTGCTAGCAGCAGGGAAGTGAACACAAGTAGCCTTTTTTCCTCAATTGATCAGAGTAGTGCTTCCTTTTTTTAGATATTCAAAATATAAATGAGAATATTTTGTAGAATAAAATTTTGTGGGGTAGAGAGAAATAAACAAATTGAATATCAGTCTCAGGAATTTTTCCATGTCTTTAAAAGGTCTTAGAGGTACATATTCTAAAATACAGTGAAATACTAACATTGCTTCATGGACAAAAGTCTTACTGAAAGCTTATGCTTTTTTTTACTCAAAGTAGAACTTGGTAAATAATTATATCTAAGATAATGAAACAAATTATATGCTCAGTTCACGTGAAAAGTCAAGGTGTATAATGATTTCTGTAGCTTTCTATATGCTATCACAATGTTGCTGTGTTTTTTTTTTTCCTGTTAACTGGAGTACTATTGAGCTGTATAAGAACAAGAACAGATGAAGCAATTATTTTCACTAGAAACCTTGTTGGATTTGGTCAGGTTTTATTTTATCTAAAAATAAATGTTTCATAAAACCCTCACTCTGTCTCTCTTTGTTTTATGCTCACAATTTATTCCTGATTATATATATCTCATATATATATATATATATATATATATGAAGTCAAGCTCTCACTTTGCTAAACATTTATATGCTGAAATTCTCTCAAGTGTTCCCTGATGTTTGCTGGTGTTGAGAGTCAAGATAAATATGTCTTTAGATGATAAAAGTTCAAAGAAGATATAATCTGTTAAAAACAAACAAACAAACAACTTTTCTGGTGCATATCTGTATTGTTGAAACTAACAATTTCAATTGCTGCAGTTGCCTTTGTTTAACTTGAAGAGAATAAGGATAGCTGTATAAGCGATCAGTCTGATTTCTGCCAGTGGTTACTCTGCTGTGTAATATGTGGGTACACATCAGTTAATTTGGAGCTCCAAGCAGATGTTCAGCTGCTTTGCTTGCCTGCTGTAGCCTACAAAGGATAAGTGATATAATCACATTGAGGCTAAATACATTTTCTGCTTGTGTTACTTTTTTTTTGGTCACAGTTTGAAAAGTAGGTTAAAATGTCATTTAAAAAATGAATGCAAATCAAACTTAACATTGTTATAGTATTATGAGTTCTATGGTACTGTAAGATATTAAATGTACATGACAGATCTCTAAAGCTTTCTTTTTCCAGCTTTGGGATCAGCATGTGCAGTCCTATTGAGATGTTATAAGAAATAAAGAAAAGGTAGTTGTAAGAAGCAGCGTATGGGTTCCTATATCAGGTGTATATTGCATCTTCTTATAGTCAGACTTACAAATAAGTAGTTCTTTCTTTGTTCAGGCTGTTAAAAAGTAGAGCAAAACAGAAACTAAAGTTATTGTTATAAAAATTAAGCTTATAACCCGAATTAAATGCATGTACTCTACTTATGTGTGTTGAAGAATTGTGTTTATATCTCAGAATCCAAAGAAACACTGATATAAATGAACAGCCATGAGTTCTTGTTTTCCATTTTAGGACAAGAGATGGAGAACAGAATTCCACTTTCCACTTCCAAAAATATTATGACTGATTGTATTACTCTGCCATATGTTGGTTATAATAGCAGTTTAGTATTTGTTGAAAATACCATGATTGATTTTACAATTCCCTTGATTTATTTTGTGTGTCTCTGTTTATTTTCAAGACAATTCTTTAGATGCTGTCTGAGGTAAATGTATCCCAGGTATTACTTGCTAAATCTGGCAGGTTTTATCTTCTTTTTCAGGAGACGCTGATAGATTGGTGTGATGAAAAGGAACTTAATTTGATTTTAACAACTGGAGGAACAGGGTTTGCACCACGAGATGTCACCCCAGAGGTGAGTTACTCCTGGAATAAGAAAAACATGCCCTTTGATGTAGAAATGTATGACTTGTGGGGTGGGAATGTTAATTCTTTCTGAAGTTTCCTCTGTAACTTAACTTGGCAGTATCTTTAGACAGATCAGGTGATACACAATTTGCAAGGAGAATATGCTATAGGGAATACAACATAAGAGAATTAATATGACCTTGGTTTCTGACCCAAAAGAGTTTTCAGACTAAAATGTGACATAGTAAAATGGATTTCCAGTTCTAGTAGAAACATAACAGAATTGTAATAGTGCTGGTGTAATTTTCCTCAGCACTGCTAAGCAAAAACATAGATATCACATTTCTTGTGTTCCATGCAAGAAAAGTGAAATGAAAGATTTCCTTTAATTCTCTCTTAAAGGCTTCTGTGTTGACAACTTCATAGGTTAGAAAATGGGAGATAGATTACAGGTGAGAAAAACTGTGTAAAGCTGCTATTGCTTCCTTTGAAACCACATCGTCAAAAAAGCTAAACAGGCAGAAATGGAGGTAACCTGCATCAGTAAATGTTGCACAGGAAATTCAGTTACTTTTCACTTCTGTGGAGCTCAGGTAAGGAAAAAAACAAAACACCTACACGAAGAAAACGAAATAACCTTGTGGCCATGAAATGATAATTGTTATTGAATTACTTGGTATTTCTGGTTCTAATTTAGGTGAATTTGAACTTGTAAAATCACATACCTCTTTTGATATGCTTATGTTCACTGAAGGGCAGAAATACAACTCAATGCCTGAAGTGTTTATTTCTATAATTTAGCATACTTAGTTTTCACTTAAGTTCTCATGTGAGTTTATGATTGCATACAATTTTAAGAGTAGTTTTTAGTCCATCATAACATGCCTACAATCCTCTTTATCTACAAAAGCATTCTGTTAAACCTGAGAGTGCAGTTTAACTTGTTTTCACTAGGAATATTTAAATGCTTTTTATTTGCTGTATAATATTAATGTAACTAAAAGAAAAATGTAAACAAAATGCTTGTGTATTTCTGCTGATTTTAGATTGTATACTAGAAACCTTAACTAAAAATTAAGGATTTCTGTAAAAGAAAATGGAGATAGTACATGATAACTGATAGTGTACTAGCTAGTGAAAGTGAATTTACAGGTGATTCAAATTGCTAAAGCAACACAAAAATGATAAGTGCATTAATTCCACTTGTCTATTACTTGCAAAGTAGCATAATGGTTTACAAGACTGTATACCAGCACTGTGTAAAAAGATGAAATTTCTGTTCCAATTTTTCTGATTTATTAACTTTATGCAGAGTTGAGTAGTAGTGCCAGAGGAAGCATTTCAAACTACTTAAAATGAATTACAGATTCTCAAGCAGTGCTGGGGCCAAGGAATTAACAAATGAGAACTTGACATTAAAATCTCTGGTGTTCTCCTTACATTGATTCATTGCTGTTACTCAAACTAATTATTTAATACAGGTGGTAATGATTTGTTTGACTAGATTAGACGTTACACAGACCCATTTTAAAAATGATCTTAGTTGTTTTAATCTTACACTATATAATAACAGCACATTGATATAAGTGCTTAAAGGGAAGAAAATCAGTTTTCAAATGTGTTGTAAGTAAAACATCTGTTTTGGGTCAAGGAGATAGATAACTTGGAATGGAAAAATTCAATGTCAACATCAAATGTGCAATAAAAAACTTCCAGAAAAACTAATTGTAGGAATGAGTTAATAGAACTCATGTATTGTGTAATGAGTGGTTTCTATTATCTTTCATGTATGGTGTTTGTACAGCGTACTCACATGTCATTACTGAACTGTCATGATCAAATCATTTAAGTAACACAGTGCTAGTGAGATATCATCCTTAAGACATGATTTTAAACATACTAATAATTGAATTTGATTGGAGAAGACATTTGAACATTTTTCCTGAGATTAGTGATAGCAGTCCATCAGATTGTATTTCAGTTGAAATGATTATATCCTATTTCTCCTTAATCTTTCTATAGTTTCAGTTAGAAAGCACAGCTTTCTACTTTCTTTTCTGATCATTGATACATAATTGCTGTTGTACCATACAGGATAAAGTTGATTTCTGAGAGTATTTGTGGCCCAAATAATTACTTAAATTATTTTTATTGATTAAATTTAAATTAAGTGCCCAGCATATTGTTTCAGAAATTTGTGAAGTTCAAAAAAACAAAATTACTGTTTCCCCAGTCACTTTGTATTTTGAACACCATATTCTAAATGCCACAAGATTATTGCATAGTGTCAATGATTTATTATGACTTTTTTTCTTGCAACAAAATAGATGACTTGAAGGATAGTCATGCTATCTGATTTTGATTATCTATCTCTGGTTCCTGAATTTATTACAAAGGTCTAGCGAGTTGATGAGGAGAAGCTTTCAAGTTAGCTGTTAGGATTTCTGTTTACAGTAGTGGATGTAAAACTAAGCAGATGGAGTATCCTTTGCCTCCCTGTCTGTATGACTATAAGCGATGAATTGAATGTGGATAGATTAAAATACAAACAGTCAGTGGATACCTGAATCTGAAGGAAACTCTTGTTGATGTAATTAATGAATGCTGTAATCCCTCAGCTACTGTGACAGTTCTGGTCAAAAGTAGAGGCTTAATTTTGTAGATGTAACTTTTTTTTTTTTTTTTTACCATTTTAATGTTGCATATTATTTATGAGTGTACTATTTCAGTCCATACTGGAAATGTTCATATAAACTTTTTGTTGATATATGAATGTTGCTGTCAGACATCAAGGTGTTACACGTTCTCCAAGTTACGTGGGGAACTTTTTTATTTCCAGATGCAGACATTTTCCACTTGGAACTGCAATACTTACAAAGTTTTTACATGATGTTAATGAAAATATACAGTATTTTTTAACAAATATTTAAATGTGATAAATTTTTGATCACTAGGTTTCTTTCTGATACGTAAACATGTTTTCTGTATTGCTGTCAATCAATACAAGGGAAAAATCCATTCAGACACTCTGTTTAGTTTCCTGTCTTCTCTATTTTTATATTTTTTCTTTTGCAATATTAATTTGCCTTTCTCTTCGGGCTGTTTTCTTCTCCTACATCTCTCCTGTAGCTCACAAGTCTTGTTAACTTCCATATAAAACTAGTTTTATTTACTTAGGTAACAGCAATAGGCAGTCAACCTAGGCTAGAAATCTTTGAGCTATTGCTGCGTATATTTACAAATAGTTCAAATACACTGCAGATAATTGTCAGCTCTGAAATTTTAAGACAATACTTTTAGAGAAGAAGTACAGAAGAGCTCTTTCCTATCATGAAAACTCCTGCAGATATTTTCTTATAGTTTTACTTCTTTTCCTCTGCTCTGGAAAAATGATGAATATGCCTTTTAGTTCTTGCCGGTTAATTCCACAATATTTATAGACTTTTAAAAAATATATTTAAAGACATGCCTGTCTTCATTTGATCTGAAAATATATGCGCACCTATTTATTCTCTCATCAAAGAAGTCCATGGAAAAAAAAAAAACAACAAAACAAACACTATTCGCTGGAACTCATGCTTGTCGGCATTTTTCAGAAAAAAAACCTGCTCAGAATGGATAATATATTCCAAACCTAGCCATACAAGCACTGCCTCTATTCTGCAGTTCCCTAAGGGGTCTTTCACTATTACTGCTTCCTAAGTTTCTCCTTTGAATTTAGTGTGAATTTTTCTTCAACTATTTCACTTTCCAAATTCCAAAATTCCAAATTCCATTTCATTTCCACAGACTATTTTAATTTCACTGTCCTGAGGAGCATTTACAGTCTTCCTATTCTGTACTGTTTGTAATTGTTATATGCTTTGTCTATTGGTTTGTTTCCCCTTCATTTTTGTTAATGAAGCAGGGTGCTTGTTACACAGCGGGGTTTGTGATGTTACAGATGTATTCTCACAGCAACTCACGTGTTCCCCTCAGATTAACTCAAATCTATAGAGATATTTCACATAACAATTTTTGTTTAATACATGATTACTTCAACTGTGAAGAATTATTATGTAGTTATTTTCATCCTCCCTGGCTTAAATAATGCCTTTCCAAACTAGCAAGATTTCTAGTAGCGTTCCTTATGAGGAAGGGAGCACTTCCATGCTTTTTTAACAGTATCCAGCTCTTCTTCGTGTGGTTACTGAGCCACAAGAAACTCTTTTTACAGTGTCTGTCACTTCATGCTGGCTTATGAGGAGAAATGAAGTCTTCACCTCGTATGGGACATCAGTCATTTGGTGGTAGAAATACTGTGAAATATACAACCACTAATTACCCAGGCTGTTGTTTCAGTTTTTCACTATCAATATTCAATCTCCCCCCCAGTTTTAAAAACTTTTTCATCATCTATTTTTGTAGTCTGTCTTAGAACTGTGGTTTTCCGTATATCTTCATGGAGATTTTACTCCCTGTTATGTGTAATTTCTTTGTGGAGGTATTATATGATTAGGTATGCTGTGCTTGTATGCTTACTGCTCCTGTAACTTGCAATCAGACATTTGAAAAACTATTGTACCACATATTTCCTTGGAAATTATGTTTTCAGCCTAGCTTGCTCTTTAAAGGTCTGAATTACGAAACCTTGCTAGGTGTATCTAGGCAACAAAGAAACTTCAATGGAGTAGTCTGCTCTATGATAAAATCCTGAGTTCTGTTACATTAGACTTTTATCAGCAACTCTGTACAGCATCATTCTCTTTTTCTTAGACTTCCAGACAGTTCCTAGCTTAGATGATTAAGTCTTTATCCACTCTGATTTAGTTTTTTAATAAAATTAAGATTTTGAAACACTGTATTGGATGTTACAGAAATCCAAATATATTTGTGTGCTCTATTCATTTAACCAGTAATTCTATAGCTAGGTTTTACACCTCAGATTTGAAAGACAGTATTACAGCAGAGCAATTGCAGAGCAGTTTTCACTAAGTAACCATTTCCAGTGTCCCTGAGAAACAGCAGAACACTGTGAGCTTACAGAAACATCTCGATGTTAGAAAATTCCAAGCTGATTTAGCTGTCTCGTTAAATCCTGAAAAGCAGAGTTTTTTTTCTCTTGTTAGAGCTTCGTAGGAAATCTTAGGTACATAAGGCTCTGGTACTTTGCTGAAGAGGTGTAACAACAGCTGTTGATGGAAAGCCTAAGCCAGAAAAGTCCAGTAAGAAAGCAGTCATAATGGAATTTTTTCTCTATGTGGATTGGCTTTGT
>JAOWBP010002559.1:24606055-24630859 GCA_028571105.1 Tragopan temminckii | reverse complement strand
AAGTTCCATCCCATCCCCCCCCCCCCCCAAAAAAAAAAAAAAAGAAAAAAGAAAAAAGCTATATTTTCTCTGCCTCATCTTTGTCAAATGAAAATTGATTGTTTGTGGAAGAGATGTATTATAAAAAAACAAGTTATGTGGGATCCCTAATGAAAGTCATGGATGAGATTTAATGAGTTACGTACAGAAAAGCCATACTAGATTCTAAACTAATGTTCTGTACATGTTAAATGAAGAGACCATTACAATCAAGTGGGTCAATTATCTGTCCTGTTTTCAAAAGATTACAGGAATTACTTCTCTCTCTTTTTTTTGAAAATTCAGAAACTGATAACATTGGCTGAGGATGTTGGGGTATTTCAAAATCTTTCATTGATTTTTTAACCTTCTTTTAAAAGCTATCTGACCATCATATTCTAAAGATAATAATAGAATTCCTGTCAAATACTTAAGGATATTTTTGACGATTTGAAGATCAAATTTCATTTGCTTCATTTTATCTCTCCTTAGTGCTCTGAGCTACCAAGTAGAAGTTCCACTTTCTGTTTTTCAGAAAATTATGGAATATTTACAAGCAAGTACTGTTGAAAAAAAAAAGGAACTCAGGTAAAACACCAGTAGGGAATTTACATGTTTCATACAGTGAGAAGCAAAGCCACAGTAACATGTCAGGAAATATCACTTTTTGTATCATGAATTTTCCAGTTAAAATTTTGTTCCAAGGTAATTTAAGAATGAAAGTGAATGGACAAATTGTTCATATTCCAGTGATCCCAAATACTTTAAAAAATACACCGTTTTTTAAAAAAGACATAGTTTACTGGTTATCAAAGGAAAGGGTTGTCCTCCTATTGGCATTACTGATATATTGTCTGTGCTTTTATTGTAGTGACCAGAACTCATACTGATGTGTCTTCATTAGGTTAAATTAGCTGGCTTGGCTCAGTTAGCAGTGTAGTTGCCACAGAGAATTGAACTTGCAGTCCTTTTTTTCTGTAACTGGAGAAGAAATCTTTGTTTATTTTGGTTCCTCTACATAATGAAATTTCCAATTTGGGACACTGGGAATTTCTGCCTTTTAGGCGTTTCCATTGGAAGATCTCTTCCCAACAGGTAATAGGGAACTAAACAAAATTAAACATCAGGTTAAAGTAAAATAATATTGAAAACATTGTTAGGCCAGTAATTATGCAATTCTCAGCCTTAATTTATCATTTTTTACTGGTCATGGTTTATTACAAGTAGTTTAATAGATATTTAATATGGAGAAAATTAACAAAAACTCTTTCTGGAGGCAGCTTAAAGAACTGATAACTAAAAGACAATTGCTAATTTGAATTTAAGATATATTAAAAATTGAGTTAGTCCTTTTGGCATAAGCTCCCCAGAATACCAAAATAACTGTTAGAATAGTTTATTGTTGGAACTGATGCTTATTGAACAGTAGAAAATTTCTCATTTGCTCCTTGCCTGTTGTGCAGGAGCACTTTCAGCCACTAATCAAAACTGAACTGGATGATAATTGTGCCTGTACCTGCTTCTGCACATTCCTACTGCATGGAACAATGCAGCTTCTTCAGCAAAGTGTTCATTAAAAGTATTTGGAGAGAAAAACATGACTATATAGTCACTCAGAAGTCTTATCAAATATCAATTGGAAAATAGTACATTTTTAACCTTAGTTCAGACTATTTACAGTTATTTCATCTCCCTCGCACTTCATGCATATGCATATATTCTTTTTTCCCAATTGTTTTGTAGGGTGAATACCAAAATCAGTAGTGAGGGACATAATCTGCTGTATTCTAATTATTATTGATTTTTAAACTTCTGTTGGATGTAGAAAGTACAGTTTTTCCTTCCACAGTGGTTCTCTAAGATCCGTTTGTGATAGTTCATTTTCATTGAGCCTTGAAAGGTCTCCCTTTGGAAATAAGATGATAGCAATTTTGCTCTTAATGCGGTTCAGCTAACTCTAGCGGCTGTTAGCCACAAAATCAGGAGTTGGTAAAACTGTCATTATGTGCTTATGTGCTCTAAAATACCTTCTGCTCTGTAGTGTCACTACCTGCTCTTTCTCGGTCATTTATACTATTTTGCTCCTGGCTAGTTTATGCCTTTACTAGTCATGTAATTTAAATCTCTTAGCCTCCTCTGCTTAGATTTTCTGCTACTTCATTCCAAGCCCAGATAGTAGTATTTGATACAGGGAAGTTTTGATATGGAAGAAATTTCTATTCTATGATTTCTACATTTAAAGTTATATTAATCTCCTCTATTCCTGTGCCTTACTCAGCTGGAAGGCAAATGAATGGCTGATGCCTAGAGGATCAGTATGAATAATGAAGCCTGTTACTACTGTAATGTATTCCTCAAAAGCTTTGTTGCTTGTGAATATGTAGCTATACTGTTTCGGTGACCTTTTCAATTCATAATTCAGCAGCGCTTGTTAGTACTAATGATTCCTTTACTGTGTCTGAGCTTTTTCACAGTTTGCACAAGAGGGTGGAGTTTGCTTCTTGTCGTGTGTTCTTCCCTGGTCAGAATGAGTGTAGGTTTTCAGTATTAGTATTAGACGTTAATAGATAGGCAGTTAGGTACACACATAATATAGGTTTCTAAAAGAACACAAATTGCTAGCAAAGTTTGATTCCTGTTTGCTTTCCTCTTGGTGGCTAGGAAGACAACCCATGACTGAAATGACAGATGAGTTAAATTACTGAATTTCATTACTGCTTTTTTCTCAGTTCTTACATTCTAGAGTTGATTATGTATTTCTGAAAAAGAATTTGATTACAAAAGCAGCCATGTTTAGTAAGAGTGTTCTGTGAATCGTATGTTGGATTTTTGCAACTCTTGCCATAGACTATCCCACAAGACTTAAAAGACTAAAGCTATTCTGTAGAGTATGGATTTATCTAGGCCAGATTCAAACACGAGCCTACACCAGTGATGAGTAACAGTTGATAACTTGTTCAGTTTATCTCACAAATGGCCAACATTGGCTAATGGGTACTCCTCGTCATCTTCACAAGCTATTTTCCAGTGGATATGGGAATGAGCTCACAAGACCATTCCCTTTCCCCTCTTACACACGTTGTGCTAGAGGTAAGTGTGGTTTGGGGAATTAGGGGTGGGATGTCATGAGATGAAAGTGAATGTGGGCTTCTTAAATTTTTCACAAACCTCAGTAAAGGCATGTATCTGGGGATGGACAAAGATTCAGGTGAATTTTTATTTTTTGCCCAAAGAGGTTACCCAGTCCTAAATTTACATGGTTTCCTTGAACTGGGAGTTAGAAATCCCTTTTCTCTTCTGTTTTTCTGCTGCAGAAATTCCCAACATTCCCATTATGTGGGCTCCAGAGAGGGGTAAGCAACATCTTCAATCCCACCCAATCATTTCCAAACTAATTCTTTGCTAGTATTTTTTTGCTTTTTAAATCATCATCAGAAATAGCTCTTAGATGCATTTTTCCCATTTGTTTGATTTTCTTGTGGATTCTCATATTTTTGTTTTATAGGAAGGTCCCACGGCCTCCCCAAGTGCTAGGGTCAGACTCATCTGCTGTTTCCATTTGTGTGCTATTCTCCCGTGGATTTTCATGGTTCACTCTGTTGATCTAATCACGTTATTAGAGGGTGAGCATCTAGATTCTTGGGACTTTTTCACTCATGGTACCTTAAGTTATTGCAAAAGCACTGTCACCCTGCTGCCTTGTCAGTTAGTTAACAGGCTTATGTTTTACCCTTGCTGACAGCTGCATCCAATTATTCATGGGCATTGGTCTTCTGCTACCTTGCCTGTCTGGGGACTGCCTGGCACTCACTACTTCTCTTCTCTGTACTGCTGGCTGTGTGACATTGTCCTCCCAAAATCTTGGCCCTTTGCCTGACTGTCTGGCATTACCTCTTGACTAGCTAATTGCTAGACACTGACTACCCCCTGCCCTGCCCATCTGCTGAATGGCGTGTACTGCCTCCTTATTGTCCCTTCTATCTGATTACTTGTGGGCAATGGTTTTCCACTGCCCTGTCTCTCACTTGGAGTGCCTGACATCACCTTCCTGCTGAGTGCATCTGCTGACTGCGGAGTTGTTCTTCTGCTGCTTGGCACACCTGCTGTTTGGTACTGCTTTATCAACTTGCTGAATGTCTGGCATTTTCCTCCTGCCTTTCACATGCTTCTTGATTATAGTGTCCCCTTGCTGCTCTTTGAGTCTGCTTACTTACTGATACTTGCTCTTTTGCATTCCTGTCCACTTGCTTTTATGCCTGGCATTTTTGTCACATTGTCCTGCCCACCTGCCTAGATTTTATTCCTAAATATGCATCAGTCTGAAAAACTAAGAAGAAAAATAAGGAATGGGGAAAAAATATTATCTGACTCCTCCTATGATCTGATTCAGTTCAACATACCAGCCCAAAAACTGATGTCAGTACCTGCATCCAGCTTTTTCTTATTTTGCTTACTCAAATCTCTCTCCCTCCTTACAAAAAAAAAAAAAAAAAAAAAAAAAAAAAAAAAAAAAAAAAAAAAAAAAAAAAAAAAAAACCAAAAAAGAAACAGCCAGCAAAAAAAGAGAAAGGTCCTAAATCTTACTTAATCTTTACTCCATCACCTCATTTGATAGGTATATTACTGCTCGGGAATGCTGTGTTAAGTATCAAATTCAGCACTAAAACAAATTACTAATGTTACATATGGTAATTCTTGCAGAACCCATGGAAGGTAGGTAAAAACAGGGGGGGGAAAAAAAGGCAAGCAGTGCATTACTGAGGGTCAGAGAGATTAAGGGCTGAATGTTGAGCTATGCCCAACAGACACTGAATCAAAGGAGTTATGTAAGAAATTTTACAAGTCTCTTATTTGAAGCACAAGTTTGTAGCTGACCTAGAAAAGGACATTGGATCAGTATGTGATTACCAAACTGCAGTGTGTTCTAGTTGTTGTTTCCTTCTCTGCTGAACTTTTGGTAGTGGAAGAATATTTGGTTATTAGTTTACAGAAACCTTTTTGTCACTTTTTCACAGATTAAGAACAAAGACTTGACCACACATGTAAGATCCATGGTGAGGGTTCACAAATCATGGACAGAGCTTACTGTATGAAGTACAATTTTCTGCTTTTATTTTAATGCCACTCACTTGTCCTCTGTTTTCCTAGTTCTGCAACCGTTTCTAACTTACTATGAGTGATTATAATTTAAATCATGCTTTTGAATCCAGTACTAACTAGGAACTGAAGTAAATACTCTCTCATAATGAATCCTGTCATAATTTCATGATAAAGACTGCCTTCTCTTAAAATAATTGTCATATCCTATTAACTTAAGATTTTAAACTCTCAGTACATTATTGTATGTTACATAGTATATGTTGTCTTCTTGCTATCTTCAGAGATACCCTAAATACACTGACTGATGTCAAACCTGACCAGCAAGCCAGCACCCTTGACTGAGTACCTCTTCACTTGTGCAAGATTGTGTTGGCTCTGAGAGGTATCCTATGAGAGCACAGCTTGCTTCTGACACCAGCCTGCCACTGGAGAATGGCTCCCAGTGTGGCAGACAGCCACAGTGAGAGCCATCAGGGACTTCCTCCCCGATGTCACACTGAACTCTCAAAATCTGCTATACTGCTTTATTCAGCTCCAAGGAACTTCAGGACAATAACAACCTTTTGGTGTCCTAGGCTTCTCACTCTTACCGACTCTTCCCTGTTTCTCCAAACGTATTTTTTCACAACTTTGCAAATTCTTGAAAACAGCAGGTTCACAGTCTCTCACTTCCCACCAACTTCGCACTGTTGAGGGTTCTGGTTAAAAGAACAGATCTTAGTGGCAATTCACTTTCTGAAGGTTTTAACTCTTGGTGTTACTTTGTTTTGCTTCTTTCCTAGAGTGTTGTTTGAGAACTGGCATCAAGTGAGGATGAGAAGAGAGGAGGAGCATTCACTCTTGCACTGTAGGGCTGCTGGACAGTTCTTGACCTCATTTCTTACCCCAAGAACTGCAGGTCATACCATCACAGGTGTATCATTTCAATTAATACAGTTTCTCTAAATTAATGTTATCTCAGAAACATGGCTAGTTTCCAAATAACATGGATGTATAAATTTTAAACAAAATGCAGAAAAATTCCGAAACTGAGGATAGATAAACACTGTGCTTTTCCTTGAATGTATGCTTTTTTCCTGATTGAAAATTGTACCTATTGGAAAATTGGTGCAGTGCTGACTCAGGCAGCTTCATGGTAAAAATGTCCAAGGAAATCAGCTTTTCATCTGTAGTGATCAAGCTATTGTAAAAACATTTTAGTCATTTTGAAAAAATATGTTTAGTTGAAAGAATACACTGTAGTTTCTATCTTATAAATCTGGCCCAGGAGTTTTGGGGGCAACTTCCTTTTCAAGAGTGAAAAAAATAGCTATCTGCCACTCATCTATGCGTTGACTAGTTATTTCTCTCAGATAAGCCAATATTTATGTACACAGAATTAATACGTGAACAGAAAAACCTAAAACTACAGTCTGTCTCTCCAACACTTCTACATTGCATGCAATTTTAACACTGGTGATTCCAAGGATGAGAAGGACAGAGAAAGCAGACTTCTTTGTCTCCTGGGAGTTTTGTTTTCTGCAGCATCTTAAAGAGAAGCTGCTATTAACTCATCAACACTCTTTTCAGGAAGAGAGTAGTTTTCTTTTGATATTTGAAACATTAGTAAGATGGACTTAACTACCCGTGCTGGAACTTGTGCGTTTTTCTCAAACAATAGCTTGTCACATTCTTAAAACATCTTAATATTTTCGCCAATAATGTTTTATATCCTTGTTTCTTTTCCTTGATTTAAAAACAAAAAACAAAAAACAAACACAAAAAAAAACCCACACAAAAAACAAAAAGGATTTTTTTTATTTAACTCAGTTCACTCAGACACATAGTGTTGGAAAATTAAACTTGGGCGCATATGGTTTCTGTGTTATTCTGCATTACTGTCTTTTATCATCCACATACACTATATAGAATCCTGATGTCTGATTTTTTCCTTAAGTTAAGATCTCTAGAGCTTTTTGTGGTTGCTGTTCTCTGAATGTGAGCACATTGCTCTGGTAGTAATAGGAGGTAAAACAGTCATGGTCCATCTTTGAGAGCTAATGCAAGACAGTTGAATTATACCTTTAGACTCTTACAGCTTAAAATAGTAAAGTCAAATGATAGGTAATGAACTGAATGTATTCTTTAAATACTATCTGTCAATTACAGGACAATTAGACCATGGTAAGGTTATCCTAAGAGTGTCATGTTTCGTCTTCTCTACGAAACTTTTTCACCTAATTATGTCCATGAGAATCTTGGAGAACAAAAGAAATTATTCACGCCAGGAGTTAAATAATACTGTACAGGAAATTGTTAGAGTCATTTTTGCTTTCAAAGTCTGTTCAGTTTTTCAGTTCCAGTGAGCACATCACTCACGTATATCTACATCAGTAATTCTTCATGCACTGGACACGTGAATCGCATTACTGGATCTCACTGAGTAATTGTTTTTATGAGTTTTTATGTTACGGCATTAGTTCCCGAAAGCTATTATCACCATACTTTACCACTTATTTGGACAGTGAAGATACTATTTAAGGCAGACTTAAGAGAAAGTGCTTTTAGTAATTCTTGAGTTGTCAAGGTAAATGCTTGAAAAGTTATCGCTCAATACACCATCCTTTGTACTGTAAAAAATGCATTTTAGGAGAGGTTTTTTTCTTTTTTTTTATCTTCAACATTGATGATTTTAGATTTTTTTGTAAGAAATGTGGCAAAAGCTCACCAGATATCCATAGGTGATGTTTGTACTTCATGGATGGTAGCAAATAGTAGGAAACAATAGACAATGTCCCCACTGTTCTCAAATAACTACAAAATTATTTACTTAGAGATGTAAAATTGTGAGTAGACTTTCAGTGCATTCACTGTCAAGGAGACTGGGCAAGTTCTTAGGAGAAAGTAGTATAAATTTCTGGCTGGTGACTTCATTCTTTGTGTGCTATTGAGGATCTATAAATAATAGGTTTTCATCCTGTGGTGTCGTAACCATCTCAAAAGGGATGGTTTTGTTTCTCTTTTTAGTTCTAGACTGTATTGATTAGTACACTTCTTGAAACTAGTTTTACATGAAATTAAGATAACTCAACCCTGTTTCTTCTTTGATATAGGTAAACAGTCTAGAATTTAGTACACATAACCACATGTACAACACAGAGTAATTTTTTAATGAGACACAGCTCCCTAACTTTATTAATGCTCATTACATTGTCAGTTGCAGTAATTGTAGAATTCTTACTGGTATTGATTATTGTTTCTGCTAGTTTCTCTTATTTCTACTCCATGGTTCTGAGATTAGCTGTGAACAAAAGTTTTACACTTCTGAAGTTTTGTTCTATTTTAATTTTTAAAGAATTTTGCAAACATTGTGACTGATAACGTATATTCTTGCATATAGAGTTAAATATAAAGTAGTTTGAAGTACTTTGAGGGAAGTTAAGAGGATAATAATATATACTTAAATTTTTAGTGGTGTTTTTGGAATAGCAGTGGTGTGTCACTACCTTTGCCAGCTTGTCTCCATCTTTTCTACTTCTGTTGAACATCTGGGGATTGATTCTTACATGAACTGGAGTTGAGGTGGGAAGCACAACAGTTTGCACATTAAAAATAGGACTGGAAAAGGAAATACCACTTGGCCCTGCTTTGGAACCAGGTGCAAGGACTTGTTTCCAACTATCATTTTCACAAGTTAATCCTTTAACTTCTCCCAGCTGTGAATACTTTATCTTTTGACGCTGGCTTAGGACATATTATTATACAACTTTAACATGCTGGATCAAGTGGGCTGTATAAATGTCTCCCTCGTAGAGCATAAAAGCATTTATTAAGTATTTTCTTTGCTTGGTTAACTTTTTCTAACAATGAATATTTTGTTGGTTTTATCACAATGTGTAGGGATGAGCAGTATTGCAAATGTAAGATTAGTTTAGACAGTATAAATACTATCTGAAAATTTTGTTTAGCAGTCAAGATTAAAAAAAGATTGTTATTAACATTTAATATATACTATAAGTTATATTTAGAAGTTGCATATTGTTTGGTTGCACAGTTGCAACAATTTCGTTAACACTTTTATTTTATAAATGAGTTGGGTAAATCACTGATTTATGAAGTTTATGTAAATCAAATACAGCCAGGTTTGAGTGAAAACTTACAGACCTGGTGAGGTACAGATACAAATTACAAATCCCACAGTGTTGGTTTTTCTACTGTATTGGTTTAACTTTATTATGTATAAAAATTTGAAGCATCTTCCCCCAAAACATTTTGCAAGCTGTAAGCAAAAATGAAGCTGAACACTATGAAGTAAATCTGTTGAGTGGTTTGATTTCAGCTGAAGAACATAAGGTCTCTAAGGAAAGTTACAGTAAATATTACTGGATTTGATCTTTATTATCTTCTATACTGCTAGGTAAAAAATAGCAGTATCATTGGAGTCCAACAATTAAACATATTAATTGCTTAGTCATGCCAAAGTTATTGAGGCATTGTCAGAGGTACCTCTGTCAAGCAGTGGCATTTCTTTTTTGTACACACAGTGTAATTGTTTTGATAGAATCATTTGCTGACATTGTTTTATAAACAGGATGAATATGGAATTAGCTTCAGGCTTCAGGATCTCATGCCACAGGCATTAGGTAATGACAAATGCTATCATGAGTCCCAACAAAAAGAGTGAGGGAATTTGAAGGCAAGTTGCAAGCACAAGGAATCATGGATACAGGGAAAAACAGAGAGTTTGTATTTAATCTAATCTATCAGCAATAATTGCTGTGACACTTCTGTTCCTGACACGGGTAAATTTTGTAAGGTCATTCTGTAAAATCTGAGATCTTGCTGGCAGCAGAGCCCTTGTGAATATGCTGAGAAAGCAAGCAAACTTCAAATCAGTATTCCTGTGCTGCAGACCTGTTGTCAGTAGAAATGTTATTGATGTGTGCAGATACATCGGTTTGTAGATTTCATTTTTAGTTGACTACATTAATCAGGGTTTCATCTATCTTTGACTGTACATTGATTTGAGGTAGGAGAAGAGAAGGAAAAAGAACAAGTAATCATGTTGATAGAATTCCACTGAAGTTGATAGAATAAGCCACCATAAAGCTGTTGACAGGTTTTATAGACCCATCCAAGCAGCTGAGGAAACAGTGGCTATCAGACTGTTACTTTTTAAGTGAATATGGGCAGGTTCATTTCTGTGGGTGTGCATTTGGTCAAAAGCTCTAGAATGACAGCAGCCACCTCTTTCTGGAATCCACCCTCCACAGGAGCAGCTCCTTGTTGCTTTTGGAGTGTGGGCATTGTTGCTGACTTAAATGGTCTGTGACAACTAGTTTGACATCAGGAAGAAAGCAATAATCATAATCATGTATGTGTCACAGCTCAGCCATTATTTGGTGTCTGGCTGCAGCACCCCAATGCTGTGTTAGGGCCATCAGTGGGCTACTCATTGTTGTCCAGGACCTGTGATTAATGTGATCACTAGTGATAGCACCCCAACATACTCCTGGACCTGACCAATCATGATGTATACTTCATTCATGTTAGGAACCTTGTGCAACAGATGTACATCTGTGTACTTCTGAATTCCAACTTCTCTTTGGTCATGCTAGCAAATTCTTCCTTTCTGCAGCGTGAACACTGGTGTATTCAGTATTAATAATGATAAACTCTGCCAGTTTGCGTGAGGACAATAGAGGGCTATTTTTATCTGTACGATATGACTGTAAAAGAACAAAGGATAGTCCTCTGGCACATCCTTTTAGAATTCTGTATTGGTCCTTGGCACAGAAATAGCAGGGCTTTTCTGAGATTATTTAAACTATCTACCCTGGGTTTGCCTCCTTTTGTGCTTTAGTATTATTCCCAGAGTTGCTCTGTTTAATTGTTAGTGTAGTGTAGATGGTTTGAATTTTAGTGTGAGTTTTTTGTTGGGGATACTCTTGTAGCACGTTAGAAATGCAACAATTAAAGTTTCCATGTATCTTGCACTGAAAAAAAAATATTTTAAGACCTTCAAAAGGTACTTCTATATAGAAGAACTGAAATGAGTAGCAAAGATGTTTTGTATCACTAGGAAGTTGCTGACTTTATTGCCAGTTTGGGTGACTTTTATAACCACCTCACTTTGGTTGCAGTGCAGCAGTAGTGTATACGGTAAAATTTATCCATTTTTCAAATTAACTGAATGGTCAGCCAAAGAAAGTTGATTTTGGAGGGTATTAGAGTACGTGGTTCTTGTTAAGCCTTCCATCCATAGAAAAGACACAATGTCATCATAGAGAATATTGGGGGCATAGTATAACAAAAATTCAAGGAAAGACAGTATGATGGCAGGAATAAGTGATTGAAAAGTGATGTTTATCCAGTAACTTTCCAACAGATTAAGAGTAACAAACTGCTGCAAGTTTTATTTGGTATTGTACTAAGAGAAGAAAAATGTAACTGAATTTTAGATAAGAAGCTGTGATCAGTCTAGCTCCGTGTAAGCTCTATTTTCTCACCCACAAGATGAGAGTAAGGAAGTAGATGATAAACTCCAGTTGCTGACTTGTGAAAAGGAATTACAGCCACATGAACTCTCTCCAGCAGAGGTATACCAAATAATTTTTAACGTGGTATCTCATCTGCAAGCTGAGCAAGACGGTTTTTGTTACTAATATATACACATCTTATACATCTCATTAACAGCCATGACTGATAATTCTATTGCGCATTCGGCTGATCTATCTCCATATAGTTTCTTCATCCATTCTTCTGAGGTTTGACTTTGTGGTCTGCAAGTTTTGGTGGAAAGGGCAGATAGATAGGTATTTCTTTGATTTGACATTTTTAAGACTTTTGTATTAAGTGTAAAACCCACAATGCAATAGTGTGTTACCTATGCTAATTCTATAGCCTGTTAAATATAAATTTGTTCATTAATTTGCATAAACAGCTTTATGATATGCTCTGCAGAATCATAGATTTGAAGTTTTCCAACAGAAATAATACTTCCTGACAGAGGCAATCTCGGCCACCTTAATTTAATCAAATTTATTATGACTTCTCAGTCTCATATTTGCATTTTAGTTGAAAAGATAGAACTATATTACTCTCCTGAAACTGCTGAAGGGTATATAAAATTATGTCTCAGATCACTACTTACTGGTAAGAGGTCAAACTTCACCATGTTTAATACCTGAAAGAGAAAGATAAGGAGTTTCTGAGCATTTCAAGAAGAGTCCTAGGTGTTATAATTAAATCAGTCTGCAGTGGGTATATCCTTCACAAGCTGCCTGGAAGGGCTTTCACCTAATGTAATTTATATGAAGGAAAAGAAAGGCAGTGAAGCAGCAGAGAACTCTCAAACCAATTGGCAGCAAGCCATCTGTTAAGCAACCACAACTACGTCAAAGATATCTAAAAATATATCAGTTGGTTTGGGAACATAATGCTCTAACTCCAATAAAAAGACACTTTGAATACTATCAAAAACATGTTTCGGAATATTTGGATCTATTCATATAGCAATGAGATATAAAAGAAATGTTCTCATTGACGTTGTTACTGAATCCTGAAAAGTGGTAGTTCAAAATAATTGTCTAATTGTTAATGCCACTTCTGTCAGGAGCAGAAACTTCATTTCTTCAAGTTCCATCCTCTCTTTCCCTGGTTCCCCCACAGTCTGACAGCTGTATAGAATTCTGTCTTCCATTTTCCTCCTTATGAGTTTTCTCCTCGTGTATTTTCAGTCCATGGTACCTTGTGCAGCCTTATTTCCATCCTACTCACTTCATTCCCTTGCCCTCACTGTGCTTGCTAGAGGAGAAGGAGCCAGTGCCGTGGCTCCATGCAGCAGGCAAGCACTGACTGGTGGTGAGGCTACCAACAACTCTGTTGCAGTATTTTGTTTTACAGATTTTCGAGTTTCATGTCAAACAGGGAAAAGTCATGAGATTGTTACATGTCTTAAAACTGAAAACCATCAGATATTGTGACTTAAAATGAAATAATATCTATTGGTAAGTCTGTCACACCCTGAAAGCATCTTATTACGTTTATATTAGAATGCTTCAGTTTTGTGCATTACTGTAACATATATACTATTTTTTCTGCTAATATGCTCAGGACATTTCTTGCCCAGTCATCCTCTAATCCTGTCAAGTGACTGAAGAAAACTGAGTTGTGCTATAAGGTCTTGGCTTCAATAAGCTAGGTGCTTACCTGATGATTTTCTTTAAGTATCATTAAAGGCATCTGAAATTGCCCATGAAACAAAGTTTTACAATCTTAATTCAACCTTGCTATAGTATTGGTAAAGCATGAAAGAGCTGGGTCACTGTCAGGCTTTAATAGGCTGCCTCGGTGGGATGCAGGCAATATGGACTTTCTGCATCTCTCTTCCATGCTTCCTTCAGTCTTGAATGATGTTTTAGAAAACTTGTTCAGCAGCACTTCAGTATACTTTTAGGTGAAACTAACAGATAACTCACAGATAGATACAAACTATCTGTAAATCACTGCACCATCCTTAATTTCATTCATACGTTTGTGTATGGCTAGAATGGGCTTCCTGGTGTGATGGTGAGTCCATCTTCTGTATGCCACGCATTTAAATAAAGTTATTTAAATGAAGCTTATTTAAGGACATCCCTAGAGCAGATGTCACTGTAAAAGATGTTTACTTAGCAGCAGCCATTTTGGTTACATCTGTCCAGTTAGACTGTAGGAAGCATTCCCCTGTCTGTAGAAGTCTGCCTGCAGAAATGATTACAAGCATACGTATTTTGAAACAAGTATTTTTAGAAACTTGTGTTGAGGGCTGTACTGCTACTTGGACTTTCTGCCCTTTCAGATTTTGCTGCTGCTTAGTTTATACATTTTTAATAATCACATTGGCTGCTAGCAGTGACATTTTGTGAAGGTCATTTTTCTTGTGAAGTTAGAGAATGGACTTGAATTTCATTGAAGGACTCCTGGAGCTGCAGGGTCATTGTTTGTGGAACTCTTTTGCATCTTGTACTACCTTTGAAGCCTATTTAGAATTTTAACTAATGATATCTTCAAAGTGTCACTGTGCTCAAGGGCAGAAAAGAAATCTCAAAGTGCACTTTATATTTAAAACTAGTTTTGAATATCTTTGAAGCATGGCATTAGCTGAAAATAAAAGGCATAGTATATACTTACTGTGTATGCACACACAGAGACTTCCGTGTTTCACCAAGTTTTTCATTGTCAGCAAAACGTCCCTACAACACTGCAAAGCATTTTTCTTCAGAATTTTTAATGTGTAATTGCTAATTTAATACCTCAGCAGGTACCTTTTGGCGTTCTTCCTCAATGCAGATATTTTAATTTTGCCCATATCATTGAGAAGATTTGCTGGAAATAAGAGACTGTGCTATTAGCTACTGAATTGAAACTGTTTGGCTTTGTATAAACCAAAGTTCCTGCTCCCACAGTAGCACATACTAAGTTTGCTTTTTGATAAAATGTCTGACACTTTACTTGGTAGTTGCATCTGATGCCTTCTGATACTGACATATTTCTCTAAAACACATTAAATGTTAGTGGTAATATTTGAGAAGGGCTAGTGGAATACTTGTACTGTTTTTTTGTTTTCTTTTGTTTTTCTGATTTATGTATTTCTTCCTGTAAAGTGTTCTTGCTGTATGACTACTGGCATGAGTGTCCAACCATTTGGCTTTCCTGGGCCACACTGAATGAAGAGGAATTGTCTTGGGCTGCATATATATTGGTTGCTCTGAAAGTAATGCCTCCAATTTATTTTCATGGAAACTACAACAGATACAAAGAGCACAACAACACTCTTTAATAAAGCTCATTCTCAGCTACAAAATGATATTTTTCAATGGGGTCATTACCACTAGCTATGCATTTGTGAACAAGGGCTTGCATGCTCTGCTTCTCAAAATCTGCAACAGCAAAGGTGACCCACTGTTAGGGTCATCACTGCTGAAATGCACCACCCACCGCTGCACTGTGCTCACATCCACTGTTTGGTCTCCATAAACATTCAGCAAGCATCAATGAATGTCAATGAGTGCAATTTTTTTCCCCACGGAGGAATTAAGGGCCACATTTTTGCTTCATATGCTCTTTCATGTCAGATGCCATCTTGTCAGATTGCCCATCTGCTGCCATCTGTCACACAGGAACAAAATGTAATGGAATACTGGTGGGAAGTTTCAATAAGTTTCAATCTCTACTGCCATACCACCAACATCTACCTCTGACATTGTAGGCTGATGTCATAAAATAGGAGGCATTATTTTCAGGGTAGCCTTCATAAATATAATATAGTTCCTCCGTATAAGTAACAGTTTTTTTTTAAATCTTTAGTATTTTTTATTTAAATCAAAGAAGAAAAACATAAATCTAGTAGGATATTTGACTGTGATTTTGCAAAACAAATGCATCAGTCTTGTTCTATGGAAGTGGCTGCAATTCTTACTGAGTTCTCAAAGTCTCGTCAGAGATTTTTATGAAATTTTCTCCTCCTGTGCTTCATCCTTGAAAACAGTTGTTCACTAATAGATGTACAGTCAAAAGTGATGACATGAATAAGGTGTGACTGCGAAGGGAGGGATTTTTTTCTCTGATAATATAGGGCTCATAAAGACCTGGTAGATAAACACGATCACGTTTTTCTTTGAGTTGCATATCTGATCTCAGCTCAATATGTTCCATTTGAAAATTTGCAGGTAATTTATTTATGGCAACTGAAAACAGAATCACAAATACACACACACAAAAAAAAAAAAAAAAAAAAAATATTATTTTTTCAGCACTCTTGAAGCCTATTCTTAAATTTATTTATCAAAACAGAAAACACAGCTGCATTTTTTTTTTTTTTTTTGCTATTCACAGGACTGTGGTTAGCCAGTGTATCAAAATGCATAAAATTATTTCCCACGACTTGAATTAGCACTTCACTGTGCCCTCCTTGTGCCCTGATTTTAGCTCAGGCAGAGTTAATAGCACACTGATGGCTTGACTGTTGTGAGCAGTGGGTATGCACCCAGTACTGGGCAGTGCTGCTGCCTTTATAGTGCAGGGCAGGGTGGGCTGGCCAGAACTGAACCATGGCTTAGACATGCCTGGATTATTGGATCCTTCTCATAGGGGTGCCACTGAAAAAACTTTTAAGCCGTGCTTTCCTTCTCTATGACATTGCTTTGTAAACTGGGAGCTTATAAAAGTATTAAGATCTGAGTTTGTAGTGTAATCTTTCCCACAAAATCATTTGTCTGGATTTCTTCCATTATATTCTTTAATATATCAAACTGCCAAGAATATTTAGCTTATTCAGTGTGTCCTTACATTTAAAACATGTTTTTCTGTCTTGGTAGCTGTGCCATTAAAGCATAGTAGTTTGACTGGATGTTTTACAGTGAATTTCATGGTTTTATGAGCATTGCAAATGTTTTAGTTGTGACAAGCAATGTAGAATCTTGAACCATAATGGGAATCATGGTGATCCGATGAAAAGCAACTACTGTGAGAGAAATGGAAGGAGGGTAGGATTGTAGCCTTCCTTTGAGGTATTTTGCCCAGGAACAAGTTGGAGGCTCGAAAACCAGAGCAAGTTGGGTATTTAAGAAAATTTGTGTTAGAAAGAAAAGACAGAAGTTTATGAATGTTCCTGGAAAATCATTTCACAGCTGATACCCTGTATAACAAAAGGACTTAACACAGAAGAATTTTCAGACTCTGCTTCCAGGCTTCTCAGTGCCCACAACATAGAAAGTGCTTGTGAATAAAAGCCACCAGCTTGTTTGGAATTGCTGTTTTGCTGACATGATCAAATGGGAAGGCGTCAGCCTCTGGCCATTATCATTACCATTTTACTATTTTCTTGCTTTCCTGCTACATGGGTTTCCCTTTGCAATTTTTTTGTTTTGTTTTTCTGCACAGACCTATTTGCCCTTCTTGAACCTGGGAAAATCTCACCTGGAAAATGAGACAGATTGGGGAGAAAGAACAAATCATTATATACAGTCTACTCTTTGCTTATTCACAAATATTCTTTCCTTTCTGCTAGAGGTAGTTGTTGTTTATGTGGTCTTTGTTAGTATTTCCTCCATATATAGGGTCTTGACTTTTAAAATTTTCTGTAGGTGTCCTCACAATAAATACAGATAACAGTGCTTCTTCCCACCCCCTTGTCTTTCCCTATTTTACACAACCAAGAGAAAATCCTTCAACATATTCCAGTGCTGAGAGTTTATCAAGGACATCTTTTGGCTCTGAAGCAAACAAAAAAAGATTTTCCTACCCAAATTTAAGTTTATTTAATATTTTTCTAGTCCTTTTTATTTTTCACTCACTTTGCTATTTAATCTTTGGTTGCAGGCCACTAAAGAAGTAATAGAGCGAGAAGCCCCGGGGATGGCCCTTGCAATGCTGATGGGATCACTTAATGTAACTCCTCTGGGCATGCTCTCTAGGTAAGAATATTTCCTTCAGAATATGAAGTGAACTATTTTCTTAGAAATATACAAGGTTGTGGGATGACTATATAAAAATAATTGAAGATTCCTGATGTTATCAGGACTAGAAGTCTTACCTTTAGAGAAGTGGTCAAATTCCAACAATGGTAATTGCATTCTTTTATTTAATTCCCTCTGTAGTCTCTCTTAAACACAGCATCTTTATGTATTTTCTGTGCTAAGATATTTGTGATATTGATGCATGCTGTTAAACAGCTGTCTTTTCACCCTAGAGCTGTGACATTTCAGTGGGAGTGAAGAATTCTTCTGTATGTTGTTCATCAAGTACTAGAACGCAAAAAAGAAAACAAACAAAAACTTGATAAATGTATTGTTTTTCCTTTTATTCTATTATCAGCAAAAGTTCTCTGGATACGCTTTCAGATCCAATACCTTAAATTTTAGATTTTAGTGTTTCTTGTTAAATAGTTAGCAACCGATATTCCCCATGTTCCTGCTTATCGATAACACCTCTTTTTACCCCGTTTTCGTTCAGGAGTTGAATTATGTATGATTTTCCTAGGATAGATTTATTAATATCAATATATTTTGTAATTTAGTTTGTGCTTGCATGTCATTTCAAGGTAAGGGGCTGTTGGAGTTTTTTTTTTGCTCATTGCATAATAAGATCATAACAATAATTACATCAGTAATATATAAAGGAGACACTTTAAAATCTGTCTAAAACTTTGTATTCAAATGCTTTGATTTTTAAAGGACATTTAGATGAGAATTTTACAAATTCGGCAAAGTATTTGAAAACTTTACATATCACTTTGTGTATCTCAAATGACAGCATTACCAAGGTAACATTTTCAGATTCTATCAAAACTAGCAAATATTTTCATTTTTTCATCTGACACAATTTTTGATGTCATAATTTATGTATTTTGAAATTAAAGTATAGCAAAGCTATATCAAAGGGAGGAACAGTTAATGTAGCTGTTCTGTTTCTGATGAAGAGAAAGATACACAATGAGATGACACTGAATAACCACGCTTGATTTAGGATGTGGTGTGATCTGGATGGCTGAAAGGATGTTTTAATGGTAGTGGAACCAAAATGCTGGACTGCAACCTGTCTTCTGTACATACAGCAAGAAAATATTCCTTAACCTCAAGCTCAAAGTAATCATTGAAGACAACAGTGGAATATAACTCCTCTGTGAATCTATAATGAAAATGTTATGTCAAGATACCGCATGCAATCATGTTAAAACTGTAAAAAATTTTCAGTGAAAACCTTTACTTCATGTCTAAATGTAATTAGCATACAAAGGGTCAGTATCTGCATAGCGTTATTGAGATCATAATACTAAGTTAAGCATGTGTGCTGTGAAGGAGGTTTTTAGTGAATTCTTCTATCCCAAGCTTGAATGTCATTGACTTAATTTTAAAATGGAGCTCTTACAGATACTTATGCATGTAATTTACCAAAAAAAGAAAAACCGCAGAACTTCATTTTGCAAAATTAAGGTGACACTTCTGAAAATCACGTGCTGTTTTTAAAATGTTGGATCACTTGAACACTTGTTGGAATTTTATCACTTGAACATTTAGAAATGAAGTTTTTGGCTCTCTTCCTGACCATGGGGCCAGCATTAGAAAGTGGTGGATTATTTTGTAAACTCCGTTCACAGATACTTATGACAGATGAGAAGCCTCTGAGATGCATGTAGTGGGGATCCAACTCTGAGGTCCAGCAGGGAGTGTGGACCAATTACTCATTACTCAAGCCAATTACTCATGCCATTCCAGTCCTTACTGAGGCTTTTTAAAGTACTCCCTGCCTTCTTGCACATTTATTCTGCTTTAACAGTCGTAATTTATTCCCAGAAAGGTGTTCCTCTCTTCCACTTCTGCATCGGATCTATATTTTCTTCCAACATCTGTTTTTTCTGTCTCTTTTATTCTGTTTTTCCTTCCACTCCCTTGATTGTATTCCTTTTTTCTCCTCAACTTCTCTGTATTTTTTTTAAATTTCTATGCGATGCATCAAAAGGCTGTGGATAATGTAAGATCTGTATCATCTATCTGTTGTTCCCCATTTTGAGGCAGATCATTAACTTCTCGCTCAAATTACCTCGAATGCATGCACATTTGTGTTTTTTTGTTGTTGTAAACATGCACTATTTTTTGCAAACCTTTCAGTTCTTAAATATTTAAGCTTACTTTTAGAATCATAGAATAGAACATTTTACATGCTCTCATGAGAAATTTCTGGCAACCCCATTTCTGTCTTGAGCCACTAGGTATATTTGTAATTCTTCAGTGGAAATTTCCTGGAGTTTCCCTTAACTTTAATATGTCATAAACTATAATTTAACTTCCAAAACAATACTAAATGAGCATTTTTCTTTAACTCAAGCTCTTCATGTTGTCGTAGAACGTTAGTCAGCTACTTGGAATTCTTAGGGCATGTAATGTTTAAGAAGTGAGCAGAGGAAGATGGGGGCTTGCAGTCAGGCAGTATTCAAGCTGTCAGTTGAAAATAAGACTTCTCTTTTGGTTGGTTTGACTAGAATATCAGAGGTTAATCTTGTGGCACATTAACTGTCTCTGTAGTATTTAACTGTGAGCGTTAGGACAGCTGTCACTAGAGTACTTGTTACTTTGCTTGAAAATGCCATGCTACCACTAAATGAAAGTAACTACTGGGAATTATTTGTCTAAGAGAAAATCCAAGGAAGTTAGCTACCCGAGATTGGTAATATGCTGTCAATATATTTTTTTTTTCCTGTCTTCACTTTGGGTCATGTTCTTTGAAAAAGAGACTGTTACACAGTTTCTCTCCATGTAGCTTCCATGTGTTGTGGTTTGGTTTTTGCTCTTAACTTTTTTCATAGCTTTATATCTTAGCTCTGTTTTTTTATCACTGTTTTGATAAACAAAGAAAAAAATCAGGAGCCACACGGCTTTTCCTCCAAACAAAATCGAGAAGTGTTGGGTTTGTGTTTTTTTTCTGTTTGTTTGTTTTTTTGAAAAAAAAAAAAAAATTGGCTAAAAGGAAGAACAGTTAAACTCTAAATGATGGAAAGCTTAAGAGGAGCTCCTTCAACACGCGAGTGTGTAAGTTCAGCACTGCATTAAAACCAAAGAAAATCCCTGAAGACATAAAATAAAATGTTGCATCTTCAGTAGTTGTTTTCTTCTTTTTGAAGGAGCAAGAGACTCTCAGGAAAGAATTAGATTTGAGCTACTGAAGTGTAATTTTCACTTGAGAATTACTTCCTACTGTGCTTTTCTTATGCTGAATCTTAAAAAAAAATAAAATAAAAATAAAAGAATATATGTTTGAATTAACGCAACCAGCATGACTTGGGTTTTTTTAACCTGTCAAGAGAAATAGTGTTTGATAACCATCAATTAAATTACCAGGGAACTATTTGCTTGAGCAAATAGGAACTATGTCTAAGAATGTATTTGACAGAAGTAAACACCAGAATTAAGAGTACTACACAAAACTAGAAAAAGATGGAAATAGTGTTTACACTATCAATTAAATGTTAGAATTTTCCATCCCTTGTCAAACACTTTTTCAGCTTCTCCTAAGCTGTTTTGTGAGAAAACCAGCAGCAAATATAGGTGTTAGAGATTGATTTGACAAATTCTAGTATATTATAGGATTTATCTTAAACGTTTTCTTCTTTCTACAGTGAAGAAATTTGCCTACAAAAATTTCACTGTGGATTTCTTTCTTTTCAGACCTGTATGTGGAATCAGAGGGAAAACTCTCATAATTAATCTGCCAGGTAGCAAGAAAGGGTCACAGGTAAGAAGTATTCTTGCTGATCTGCTACTGAAGACCGATGATAAGTACCTCCCATTGTCCTGAATGGTAGAAAGTACCTACTACAAGTTTTACAGAAGTTAATTGAAATTCATATTTACTGAATGCAGCATTCCTGTCAGTCCTGTGATTAGATCAGAACAATACAGTTCTACTACCACACTACTTACGCTGCAAGAGAGCGCTATCTGTAGCAGGCAGCATTAATGAAGATTCTAATGGTCTGTCTCTTACACTTCCTTCTTGTTTTCTAGTCAGCCTGTGACTGATTCCTGTGTTTTCTACTGCTTACAAGAAAGCACTCTTTTTCACACAGAAGTAAGAGGAAGGCCTAGTGTACTCTAGAACTTGCTGGAGAGTTAAGAATATTTCCAGCTTTGTTCAGCAGGAGAGGAAAATGGAGCATAATTTTTAAGAGTATGAGAAATTTTAATATTTTGGATATGGATATCAGCTTTGGCTCCCTTTACAGTTTGTTTTCTTCCTACATTTAACTCTATTTGGACAGGAAACTTAGGATATATGTTTTTATCCATTTTCTGACTTTATATTAATTGATGCATATATGCTATATTCTGAGATTTCTTCCTCTGCTATCCAATTATTACTATTTACTAGTGCCATTGTTATATGTTACTATTGAAAAACTGTGACTATGAGAAATCAGAAGTTAGAAAAACATGCAGGTGACCATTCAAAGCAGTCAGTATTAACTTCATGTCATATTTCTTTGTTTCTGAAGGACAAACTACTCAAACATGCCTGATATACGCATGTGCTTTCACTTGAAAGGGGGAAAGATTTACTTTTTCAGTGCATGCAAAGGACTTATCACCCCCTTTTTCCCCATATTCTTGGTGTATGGGATTTTAAGGTAAAGTTTATACCTTAAAAAACTGTAACGTAAAGCTAAACATCTGATAAAATAGATAGCTTTGCCATATGAACACTAATTTCTTGAGTATATAGCTGCTTTTGCTTTCTGGTTACTAATCTCAGATTAGATGGAATTAACAGTTGGTGTCAGGTATGCCATCCTCACATGGCACTCTCTTGCAGTGGCTCTCCAACTCACTATTGTTTTGTATAGTTGCATGAAGAGTACCACCTCCTTCTCATCTAAGTGATGTCTCCTTTTGGGAAGATGCTTGATTTTCAGATGCTTGATTGCCAACACTGCAGGAAGCATCTATGTCCATGTACCTTCCTGGCCACTTTTCTAGGATTACTGTGATGCAACTTTTCTGTATTAGGAAATAGGAATATTTGCTGCCACTAGTAACCATAAAGCATTCTCCTATACCAGGAAGGATCAAGATACTACTAAGTATATTTTAGCATGAAGGAGAAAAGAATGGCAAAAATAAAAAAAAAAAAGGTGGAAAAAAAAGTAGAATAGAAGGTGGAAAATTATTTTGCTTTTGAGGGGGAAAAGGCCTTACATAAGTAAGTCAAAATACAAAATGATAATTCTAGTCACTGCCATCTCAACTGTTCAATAAAACTTACTCATATGTCTGGACTTTCCTGCTGCCTGTTTGTACATTGCCATACAGTAGTCCAAAAGGAACTATGTATGCTTTATATTGAGCAAAGCTTTGTGTCCATGCAAAAATCTGCTCTTTATTCTTTTGACAGTTCAGAGGATCTTCATCAAGGTGCTGGCAGTGATTGTGTTATCCATTTGGAGGGAGAGTAAGAGTGAATGAGTTAAGAGTGTATGTCGAGATATTGAATTAGGTACTTTGTGGTATAAGAAGTCAGGGAATGCAGGGGGATGATAGACCTGCTGTCAAGATACAACCACAGTGCACAGCAAGAGAGGCTGTGGTAGAGTATGGACCATAGCTGACATAGTGGATAACTCACTCAAAAAAATGCCACAATTTCTTCCACATCCGTAGCCGTTCTCCAGCTTTTCAAAAGCCTGTCATCATTATAATCAAAAAGTCACAGTGTTCACTTGAATTGCAGCAGTCTCTGTAGTAGTGATCTTTCTTCTCTGAGAGAATCCTGATAATGTAAAACCTGATTCACTGCCTAATTATCACCCATTCCCACAACAGTGAAGTCTGGCCTAATACCCCTAGAATAAATGTCAGCAGGCATGTTTATAATGCTTGCTGCCAAACTACCTTCTCAAGAAGCTTAGCTTCAGACTTGCTTTTGCTGAAGGATATAATTCTCAGCCTTGAGATCACCTTTATTAACTTAGAGATCAAATGATCTTTGATTTACCTTTTCAACTTCTTCCAGATAGGTCCCCTCACATTAGGGCAGTGCACTCACTTATGTACTCTGACAAGCTTGAGGTAACTGAACCCCCAGGGAATAGATACTTCATGTCACTGTTCTGGAATACAGATTGATATGAAATGAGCTTTTCATTTGTATCTTATCTTGCAAATCACAAAGTACAGTACCAATTCTTTATTCTATTCAACAAGTGAGACGTGACACCTCTTGTCATGTAAAGGAGAACTTGTCATATACAGAGGGACAGTAGTTTTTGTAAATTGTGCGTGAGTTGATGTGTATATGATGTACTTACAAGGTATTTTGAAAACAGTGTTTTTTTCACTGAGATTAGTCAGGAGATACTTTCTTCAGGAATAAATATTCAGGACCTTTATAGTTTTGAATAACTATTCTACTATTAGAAGTTGACTAAAAGTCTCTGTGTTTTCCTGCGTATAGGCACTCAAACTGTGAAGTTAGGTAAGGAGGATAAGGAAAAGAAATGAAATATGTTAAGAATATTTTAGCAATAGTTTGAAATTTAAGTGATTAATAAAAAGGTAATTCTGCCAGAAAATAAAAAAAACAACAACTTGATTTTCAGATATAAGATTGCTATTAGCTTTATTTAATCCTGTTGTGTTGATCATCTGTTCTGTCACAATTTATTTAAACATAGAACATCTTCAAAACATGAGACTTTTAAGATTCATAGTACAGAAAATGCTTCCTTAACAGTTGGGTTCTCAGGCACCAAATAGGGCAGGTTGTTACCAGGCATTGCTCTCATTTTTCTCATTGATGACTTGCAAATATTCTTTCCATCTTATTAATACAATCAGGTAAAAAGCTTATATAAAAACTATGAACTTGCACCAGTATGCTTATTTCATTAATAAAATACTACATATTAATAGAGCATGAGAGCAGTGTAAATGTCCATCTCAAAAACGGACACAATGCAAAATTGAAGGAAATGAAGGCAAGAGCAGTCTGAACTGAGTGTGTGCAACTCCCTCTTGCTGTATTTTCTCCTTTTTTATGAGTGCAGATTTCGCTTAGGAAAGGAGAGCTGTGTATTCTTAGGTCAAAACCAATATTGCAATAGAAGTAGAAGAAAGAAGGCTACTATAGTAAACTCAGTTGAAGCTAATAACTGTTTACTTAAGCTTGATCAGA
>JAOWBP010002559.1:24584959-24605955 GCA_028571105.1 Tragopan temminckii | reverse complement strand
ATTCTTTCCATCTTATTAATACAATCAGGTAAAAAGCTTATATAAAAACTATGAAATTGCACCAGTATGCTTATTTCATTAAGAAAATACTACATATTAATACAGCATGAGAGCAGTGTAAATGTCCATCTCAAAAACGGACGCAATGCAAAATTGAAGGAAATGAAGGCAAGAGCAGTCTGAACTGAGTGTGTACAACTCCCTCTTGCTGTATTTTCTCCTTTTTTATGAGTGCAGATTTCACTTAGGAAAGGAGAGCTGTGTATTCTTAGGTCAAAACCAATATTACAATAGAAGTAGAAGAAAGAAGGCTACTATAGTAAACTCAGTTGAAGCTAATAACTGTTTACTTAAGCTTGATCAGAGCACCAGAATAAAAACTTGCCTTATCAAGGAGTCTAAGCCTCACTGTGAAAGGAGTCATCAGGGACTCTTTAACTCAGACTGTTTGGTACTGGAATTGACACTGTTGGAATAAGATCTTAGAGTCAAGTTTTAAGTTGCAGATTTAAGTTCTAATCTTGCAAATAGGTAAAATAAATCATTTTTGACTAGTGCACTATCTCACAGAGAAAGTATCCAAGATGTCTCCTCTGGTGTCATAGCAATGTAACCATTCCTACCTACACTTCTGGTAGCTAAATGAAATAAATATTTTGGTAGACTCTTTATTTTATGTAACACTAGTAAAGCACAATGGGGAGGAAAAAACCTTGTAATCCAAAGTAGAAAACTTGGTGTTCCAAGTTCTCCATTTGTTGCTGTAGCCATGGCATTGTTACTGCAGTCATCGGAGATGCTAGCTTGGCATTTCTGTTTCACTTCAGAGCAGCTCTCTGTGCTCAGTTGCCTGCTAGAATCTCAGGCATTCTTTGCTCTGCTGCCATGATAGTGAGCAAAAGGAAAAATGCAGGTGATGCCAAACATATTTTCCTCAGAGAACTTACGAGGAATGTATCACTGAACACAGATCTGTAGACTGCTTCAATTTTTGTGTTGTTCTAGTCATTTCATTTCAGCCTTTAAAAAGCTATATAATACTGTCAGAGGAGGCAGAGTATGAAATTACCAGATACACACTGAAGTCTTTGGGTCTATGGCAATTTACATAACTGTACTAACAATTGCCTAAATCAATGAGTGTTAGAAATAGCATAGTTGGGAACTAACTCATCAGCAGTTAAGTCAACAAGGATTTATTTCAATGGTAGGAGTGGGGAGTATGCTTGCTAGTGAGTTAATAATTAATGTACGCTTTCGTTATTTGTAGTCAGATCTCCTTGTTTACCACTTGCTTGAGAACGGCTTTTTCACTGAAGAAAGGATGGTTGTATACCTCAATGTTTTAAACCAATTTTATAATAATACTCTGGAGGTTCAATAACTCTGAGTCTCATAGTTACATTAGAAATTGTATTTCTTTGTTATATTTACAAATAGATTTTTAATATATATTCATTAAATGCAGCAATTCATGCTCATCTGCTTAGTTGCATTCTTCAGAGTAACAAATCAAATGTTTATAGAATTTATGAATCTGAGAAGTAATCTGACTTTTCATTACTCTTAAAGGTACGATTGAAAGATAGATTCTTATTTAGAGGTTTTGAGGAAATAGAGTTTGTGAGTCATGTTTTTGACTTACAAAATGGCTCATATAAATTCTGCTATTCTCTGAAGGATGGTTTGTTTACAAAGTCATTTTTATGTATTGAAAATACTTGTTACTGTACCTGTTTACAAAATATTTATCATTATTTAGTTTCTGGACACTTTAAATTCTAGTATTACGTTTTGGGAAGTCTTCCTTATGGTTGAAATGAAACAAAGGATAAAAAGAACGAAAAAGAATAGTATCAGCTTCCTCTGTCAACTTGTACATTCTCTAACTGTACTGCCTTGGCAATTCATTGTTGTGACCTTGCCATCATTTTCCAGTAATTCAATATACGTATGCAGTGCGCAGACATGACATGAAGAAAACCCTTTGTTCTAAGGTGCCTTAGAGAGAGACAGTAGTCATAAATTGAAGAAGGGGCAACTGGATAAAAAAAAAAACAACGAAGAAAAAAATCACTGTGAGGATAATTAGTCATTAGAACAGGTTGTCCAGAAAGGTTGGGGAGTCTCTGTTCTTGGATTTTTTCAAGACTAGGCTGAACAAAGCCCAAAGTAACCTGTCTGAATTTTAGTATTGTCAGTATTTTATTGACTTCCTGAGGTTCCTCGCAACACAAATGATTCTTTCATTTGGTAAAATAGCTAAAGGTAGCTAGAAATATGTACAGCCGTTGCAGAACAAGAATGGTTACATGGCATCTGTGTTTTTTCTCTTCTCCGACTATACAAAATAAACTTTTTGATTGTTTTTAAATCACAGAGCAAGGAGAGGTTTGAAAAATAGATCACAGACGGTAATTTTTTTTGAGTTACTTAAAATTATAATGACATCAGTACTGCCTGTGATTCTTCCAGCCCAAAGGATAAGTCCGTGAATAAAAAGAACCATAGCGTTATGTAAAAGTACATTATGAAACATTCTCAAATTGTGAAAGAGTGCAATAGAAATTATTTGAAGCTAATAACCTTGCAGAGATAGAGTTAATGTTTTTATTCTTCATTTCTGTAGTATACTGCCAACTGCCATAAATGTGTTTCTGTATTATATATTCATGAAAATTTTAACTCTTGTTTTCCTAAGTTTTAATCCAGTATTAGGTTAATTGCATTAACTCTTGACTATTGTACAGCTTACTATATTTGCATGAAAAGGAGAAAAAGAAATATTTCTGAGTCCTCAGAAATTCTGGTGTTTTTTTTGGCTGGTTGATTGTTGGGGTTTTGGTTATTACTTTTTTTTTTTTTTTTCTCTAAGAGCAGTGGTAACAGGCATTTTGGGTTTTATGTATGATCAGGTAAAAAGATGCATCAAAATCCCTAATATCCCCTAAAAGCAAATCCGAAAAATCCTTATTTGCTTCTGCAGGTAACTATTCATAGTCATTTCTCTTCTTGTGCATAGGAATGCTTTCAGTTTATACTGCCAGCCCTACCTCATGCCATTGATCTTTTGCGGGACGCCATTGTAAAAGTAAAGGAGGTACATGATGAGCTAGAAGATCTACCTTCACCACCACCTCCTCTTTCTCCTCCTCCAACCACCAGCCCTCACAAGCAGACAGAGGACAAAGGAGTACAGTGTGAGGAAGAGGAGGAAGAGAAGAAGGATAGTGGAGTTGCATCAACAGAGGACAGTTCCTCTTCACATATAACTGCAGCAGCCATTGCAGCTAAGGTGAGTCTGGCTTGTTTCTAAGAGACTCTTTAGCTTTGCTCAGGTACTTTCCACCAATATTCATTTGCACCTTAAGACTAAATGTCTATGTTGGTGTGCTCAAACAGATATATTTTGGATAAATTTCATAGAAATTTAGCTTTGCAAGAATATATGAATGTTTCAGTAGATGATCACAGATTTCATTGCAAGATGCGTTGTTTATTATTTTGATTATAAGTTGCATTTTAATGATACCATTCTGATGTGACAGAGTATGTTTAGTGTTAGGTTTAAAAAAAAAAACAATCAGAAATACTGACTCCTGAATGTGCAATGTCCAGCGAGTGATATATTAGGGAGGCACAACAAGATTCACTAAATCATATTTTCCATTTTGTAAAGACAGTATTGGTTTTTAAAAACATAGAAAGTATGACAGTTATGTAGCAGGTTAAGTCATAAGCTATCCAAATTAAATGTCATCATGTTGTCTTTAGAGCTTCAGTGTAACTACTAATTATAGATCAATGTCACTTCAGTGTTACTCACACCAAAATTATGAATTGACGACTACAAAAGGAAAAAGGGTAACACTCATTTATTCCAAATTAATTTGCTCTATATTTACTCGCTGTACTTTTAATTCCAACTATGGGAACTGAAAGTGTAAGTAACTCGAAATGCTAATAAAGGACTTCTAAACCAAAGTGGCAACATTCTAACTCCAGAAGTGTGAATTCAGGTCTGATTCCTAAGACAGCTACAGCTGGAGGTCATCATTTTATAGAAAATCCTGATTGTATATGTCTTTAAAGAGCTGAATTAAGGTAGTTATCAAATGCAACTCTCTGCTTTTATTCATGGAATTTTTAAATTCATCATTTTCTTTTAATATAGACAAAGAAAAATAATTTATGCAATTTTAAAGACAGAAATTATCTGACATCTAAACTGGCTGTGTTCATGTGAGCTTGACATTTCAGCATCACACTTGTTTTCACCTCATTGCCTTTCAGTCATTTGCTTGTTTGGTCTCATATTTTCCTGTCACTGTATTCATAGCTGTTATGTGTTGTGCATTAGAAACATCCATCCTACACCAGTTCAGCAGTTATTATGGCAAAAGGTGAACAGCCCATTCCTGGTCTCATCAGTTATTGCCATCATGCAGCAGGCAGTGCAGAAGAACCGGTAAGATGCACTTCCCAGAGGCTTTTGCACTAACAGTAGTAAAAAAATACACTGCCTGCCACCTATTCTAACAGTGTTATTTCTTTTTATTCTAACAAATACATATCAGTGCTATCTGTCTTTTAAAGAACATGCTATAGGGAGTATTCTGCTTAAGATACAAAGCTAAACACGTAAATATTGTGCTTTTCTGTCAGTTGGAATCATTTGGCTGCTGAGATAAAAATTGCTGTAAAGGCTGTGTTTCTGGTTAGTCATCAACTTTATCATCTAATAGGCTGAATTATTAAGTATAATTAAAAGAATCTCCTAAAATCACTGCCTTACAGCTTTTTCACTATTATCTAACTTGCTTTGCTTCTTTCTCTCAAAAGCTTGTTTGTCAACATAGTACAAGATTGGCACTGGACATTTGTCAAATGTTTTCATTACTTAGTTTCTATTTTATTATTGCATTTTGTTTAGAAGTAGAATTTTTCAAAAACAGTAAAAAAAACTGGAGTCGGGTACAGTAGATTCATAAATTATAAATTTCTGGATTTTTGTGAATAGTAGGCAACTACTTCAATGAGTAGTTCAACCAAAGGTTGAATCCAAACTTGAATCAAGATAGGATAGAGTAATGGCTCCTAGTATCATTAGGGATTAAATATAATTTACCATATTTACAATTATAAGTTAGAGGAATCTGAGGAAAGCAGTTGCCCTAGCAGTTGTCCCATCCAATCCATTCTACCATACATCTTATCTGCCAGCAAAATAAATGTAAATTCTTAACATTAAATCATTAGTTCTGTTTACCAGAGTCTGCACTTTCTCAACCCTTAGGCAAATAGTAATCTAAATGACCAATCAAACTAATTTAAATCACCAATCAAACAGTGCAACACCTCTGTATATAAAACATGATGGCCATGTCTCTCAAAAAGTCATTTAGGAAATGTGAAGGCATTTAAACGAATGTAAAACTACTTTTGGAAAAGATGGTATCAGATGAAAATTTAAAATTAATGACTGAGAGACATAGTGAATATCTTTCTCTGTCCACCATTTCTCATTCATTTCTTTTTCCATCAGTATGTTACAATTTTTTCCACTTCATCAATCTATAAGCAGGAACCATTTTTACCCAACTTCAGTTTTATCGTACCCCATTTAAAGAGTACCCCCATTTAGTGTTTTGAGACATCTATCCTTTATTAAATTTGTTTGAAAATGAATTGAAAATATTTAGGTAAAGATGACATAAACACTCAGAGTGTAACTTCATGAAAAAAACTAATATTTCATTATTATTATTATTTCTGCCTTTCATTATTGCAGAAAACACAAAAATCTCTTGGGGTGATCAATCTCTTTAACAGCATTAATAAAATGCCATCTTTACTAGCTATGCAGATTACCTAAATTTATTTAAAAAAAAAAAACAAACCAAAAAACTTGCTAAATGTCAGTAAAATTAAATATTCCCCATCTTACATAACATGTATGCATAAAAATATCAGTTACATTTTGATATCCCTTTAATGAGCAATGTATGTGCATTATATTTTTTTATGTATTTATGTTGATGCAATTTACACTTTTGTATTAGTAACTGCAGTCAGCAGATAATGGTGATTATAGAGAATTTTTTTTAGGTAAACAACAAATTCTGCTGTCACAGTAGAGAAACAGATCTCCTGGGAGCAACATTTTTAACTGCAAGCTAACCTAAATCACTCATTAAGATTTTGAAATTGTGAAAGCTAGCAAGCCGGAACTTAACAGTTCTAGATGAGTTTATATATAGCTTTATGACAAGTTTTATTTTCAGCAAAGATAGTGATTAGAAAATAATCCCCATTGAAAAGTAATTCCTATAATCATCTTTACTCTGTCTTTAGCTTCCTTTGCTGATTAATGTCCTACCTGATATTTCAGCTAAATTTTGATTTTTCCAAAGGCAAAAAATTAGTACTGCATGTGCATTTCAATGGAGACTGGAAAAGTCTCATATAACTTTTATTTTCTTTTTATTCTTAAAAAGGTGATGCCAGATAAAATTCTGGCAGCTGAGATTGATGGATAAAAAAGCAGATCAGGAAATGAGACAATAAGAGATATCCAATTATTCTAGAGCAAGCAGAGTTAACTCCAGGGAGAAATGGATCGTGATATCATTTGTAATACGAATATTGTGTCTGTATTGTGGTATCCTGAAACATGTGAAAGATGTAATAGGCCTATACCCAACTCTGCCAAGATGCATGCATCCCTTTATCAGAGAAGGGTTAAAAAAAAAAAAAAAGGGGGGGGGGGGGGTACTTTTTTTAAGATGTAAAACTATTCCTTCTTTTATGAATTTTCTTTGTTTTATGCCTTTGTCAAAATTTAGGGTTTCACTAAAACATTGAGATTAAAAGGAAGTGTTAAAAGTTATATATAGTGTTGGAGCTATGCCAATATAAAACTAAGAGTTGCCAACCTTTTTTGCATATTTAACTTATTTCAAATAGAATTGCAGGAGAAGGAGAACAGAAAGGAGATTGTGCTTCTGAATACAATCTGTCTGATCAGAATACCCTAGTGCCTTCTTTCTCCTGCTTATACTACGTATCTAAGATCTTATTTGCAATTTAGGCTGCTGCAAGTTGAGGTCAGTTTGGTACTGTTTCTGAGCAGAATCAATCCCAAGCATAACCTTCCATAGCGAAGAGAAACTGCTTGTTTTGTAATTTACGGTGAAAATTGCAGCACAAGTTACTACGTACTGGAAGAACTTCTGAAGAAATTTTTAAAATACTAACAGAAATTGACTGGCAAAAAATACTGTCAGTCTAGAAACACAGCAGCAGGCAGCTGGTAGTATACTGAGAAGAAAATCTGTTGCCATAAAACTTAAGTTGCAAACACGAGAAAGTCTAACATATGGAGAAGAGTTTATGTTCAGTACAATCCACAAGATACAAGCTAATGTCTCTAAGTTAAGGTTGCAAAATTAGATGCAGTTGTTATTCATAGATGTGAACCAAGGAAGCTAAGGAAACAAAAATGACATAAAAAAGGAATATTTCGTGACTTGAGCCTTAAGATTGGCCATTTCAACAGACCATTCAACAGGAATATAACATGAACATCTCCTACTTAACTACAGCCTGAAAAAGTATGAGAGCGTGAGTAATACATCTGTAAACAAATCATGCTTCGTTAAATTTTAAATTATTGTAATATCAGTCCTATGACTGAGAGAAGACAATTTGTTTGCCAGTGTTACCAAGGTCTGAGCAAGTTCCTGAGGCATATATCAAAGATACTGTAACTTCCCAATTGGAACAGCTTTGGTATGTCACTTAGTATGCAAAATCAGCGGACCATTAAGAACATCCCATGCTTTTCCTAGGAGTACATGTCTATTTCATTTTACTCCTCTTTCAGTATCATCCCTGCTTTGTCTCCACAACTCAGTAATGTGAGATGACTTTGGGACAAGGAATCCTGGGAGGAAATATTTTCTAGAGCATTTTGTTTGCCTTAACGACATACTGAGCAAGAATGCTCAGAAATGCCTAGGTGCAAGCTAGTTAAAGCATATCCACTTAAAAAAAGATTGCAGATAATTCTAGCTGGATATGGTTAAAGTAAGTGGTTTGGCTTGTCACATTTCTCATTTTTTTCTACTGCTCACTACTGCCATTTCCCCCAGTTGCATTTTAGGTGGTTCTTTTGGAACTTGAATGTAAGGCTAAACTAATAAATACAGTGTACTTATTAATAATTAAAGTTAATAATTAATAATAAGTACAGAGATCATAAAATATGTGTCTATATACATACTCCTTAAAAAATCTGAATTTGGAGTTATTCTTCTACGTTTTCATTTATGTTGTGATGGAAAATTAAATTGCCGGAATAATCTGATGTTAGAAGTGCTGCCTCTGAAAAAGAAATATGTTAAAATCTTGAAAATCAGAATAAAACTGTAGAGTGTTTAATAGCAGAATATATGCTGCATTTTGTGTGTATAACAGTCCTCCTACTTGAGATAGTTATCATCTGTATGTCTTATCATTTTATACAAAATAAATAAATAGAATCATGATGTCAGACTGGCAATTCAATCTATTATAAAGTTGGTGTGATATCTTCATGACTAGACTGAAATACTGCAGTAATAAAAAGCAAGAGACTTTCTAAGACTCAGTGCATGTTAAAGATCGACTCTTACATGCAGTCCTCTAGGTCTAGTCTTTGTGACTGATGATAAAACAGAACAGAAAAGACAGAAGATTAAAAAAATGCATTGATAGATTTATTCGTATTACTGAAAGTATTCTCATTGTTAGAAGTTGTAACTCCATTTATTTAAGTGGTTTAATAATAACAGCTAGAGGATCTGTTACTTAAAATCTTCCTCTCAGAAATATCTAGCTCTAGTATATTATGTGAAAACAAAGATTGAACTTTCTTCACAATGCATTTTAAACACAAGGATGGACTGTATATGGAGTTTTCTAGTGCTTTTGCCTATAATCTCTTCAGAGAGGCCTGCAGGTTTTTTCAATACAGATTTTACATCAAGAATTTGTGTACCTGAAATAAATTCTTTAGTACATGGAATGAAGTGTATGAAGTGTCACTGTATGACATTTTTTTCTGAGAAATTTATTTACTGCATGATATTTCTTCAGAGGGTTTCAGTCGTTGCTAATAATTCGTTTTCTGTTTGGAACAGATAAAAAATGAGATCCATCTTCGTCATGGTAGAAGTCACTGCAGGTCATTGTTGGGCTTGAAAGAATTGGGTTTCAGGCTGAGGAAAAACAATCTTGTTACTTACTGTTATATTTTGTAGTATATCATATGCAAAGGCTTTCAGGACAAATAATTTCTTCTGTGCTTCTACAGGTATTATATGATTTTGCTTATTTGTGGTGGGTTTGTTACTGAAGTTAAGAGAACTTAATGTTACCACTGCTAGCAATACATATGAGGAAATGTGCAAACTGAGGACTGATGTGTTCCAAAAAAAAATTTTTATATAAAAGTACGTTATACTTTTTTCAATAAAGTATATTATTGGCTCTTAATTCCACCTCTTTTCTTTCAAGATTCCAGATTCCATCATTTCTCGTGGTGTTCAGGTGCTCCCACGTGATACAGCCTCCCTCAGCACTACCCCTTCAGAATCTCCTCGTGCCCAGGCCACCTCTCGTCTGTCCACTGCATCCTGCCCAACACCAAAAGTAAGTACCTTGCAAGTTTCATGCTTAGACATATGATCTATCAAATTATTGTATTGCCTCTGCTAAGAGAGGTTGGTTTGCATGCAAGGGATATGTCATTCTCAGTAATAGATAAATCCAAGACAGTACTTTATTCCATGTACACTTCTGCACGATTTAATATGTGGGTTTACCAACATGTTACGATTACTGAAGTTTCATGTTAGCTCCTGCGATATCAGTCATGAATATGAAATCATTAATGCCTTGAATGTGTTTCATATCCCCAGGAACATAGATAATCCTGCCACTGAGTAGTAACATTAAATAAGTAGTATTTTGTTGACAAAACGTGTGTGCAAATTTTTAGCCTGAGCTGGGGCAGTTCTCTGCCCTGCTCTATTATTGATCAGTTTAAGACAGTTTCAAACCAACTAATTTTGCTCAACCTTAGATATTTGCTGCCTGACACTTCGAAACAAAAAACAGACTAAATTTAATAGTAAGAAAGTTTTAATGCCAACCTTGTGGGATTATTGTTCACTTCTTACTGATCATACTATGCCATTTAATTGTTAAAGTGAACTCTATTATCTTTTTAAAAACCTTAAATTGCATACATGAAGGACAAAGTGAATTGACCAGTGGCAAGGCCTGTAATGTCCACCTGCAGTAGGATTATTTTCAGCAGAAGAAAACTCTGCCAGAATTCACTTCATGTCTTCATGTCACGGTGATCTTTTTGTAGTACCAGATGCAGACATACTAATAAACTCATAGCAGATGGTGAACAATAACATTCTTCCTTGTCTAATTTGTGATCCTTGAAGACTATTCTGCTTGCTAAAATGACTTGCCAGCATCTGCTAATTCTTCTTCCTGCTGTCTCATTCTTTTCTGTTAGCGAATAAGATTTATAGGCAACCACCCATAGAAATGTTTTGGTTTAGTCTGTAGGAGAGTTCTATGCAATACTCACGTTCACTGGAACAGAGTCAAAATTATGCTGATAGACAGCATACTAAGCTTCACTATATTCTGCTTTTCTTAAGAAGATATTCAATGAATTATATCTGCATGCAATTCCTTTTTTTTTTTTTTTTTTTTTTTTAAACTAAAAAAGCTGTCACTTGTCTGATGGCTAAAAATAGAAACTCAGAGCTTATTACATTAAAACTCTTGAGCAGAAGAGGAATACAAAACAGAGAAGCTGCGCTGAGTTTTATGCCTCTTGACAAAACAGAAGAGTCCAAAGAAAACCGAAGGAGACCAATAACAAGCATAAAATAGTGTCAACATTGCTAATAGCTCTAGATTAAACCCCTGTGTTTTAAGGAAGGTATGGCTGTGGAAAGGTGTGTACCTTGTCAGTGGTGAAGCAGAATGCATTCTTCTAGACCAGGCATGTCCAACCTATGACCTGTAGCCTGCATGTGGCCCAGGACAGCTAATAATTAGCCCCACCATCCTGCTCTTCCCCACGGAGTGGCCTGGCCCAGCCCCAGGCATGTACCCATCACTGAGCAACAAGCAAAACATCGGCCCAAGACAATTTCTCTTCACTGTGTTTGGCCCAGGCAAATCAAAAGGTTGAACATCCATGGTCTAGGCAGTCTTCAAAGATTCGGAGGCTACAGAAAGAAACTACATGAATTTTGAAACAAGAGTAAAAAATCTAAAACTTTTCTTTGGGAAATTAGTTGAGATGAGCTCTTGTAATTGCATAACACTTCAGTGTTTTGTGTTAAGCCCTATTTTTCATGTATTACTGCAAATTCAGGTTTTGTTCAAAATAGGAGAGACCATACCACTTTTAAAATAGGAATTGCCATGATACATCTACCTAGTCTAGCTTTTCTTTAATGTCTTCCAGAAGTGTGTAGTACAAGCTGCTTTAAGGAAAAATTGAGGAAAACTCAACTGTTAACAACAAGAAAATAAATGCGAAGAATAATCTCAACTGTTCCAATTACCTGAAGTTTGGATTTTGCGCAGAAGCATAAACTCGTTTGCCAGTTAGAAAGCTCTTTATTTTATGTATTTTGAAAAATGAAAACTCCAACTATTCTTGGTATCTTTTATTCAGTCTTTTTATTTACCCTCAAGTTCTCAAACATCATCTGAATTTGTCTAGAAATATGGTTCATTCACATTCTTCAAGATTGTCGATATGTTCAAACATCTTCACTTGCTATGTTTTTCCTTCTGGATCCCAGCTTTCTAATTATGCAGTATAATGTAATTTATACTAAATTTCTTGGTCCACAGATTCACACAGTAGTGTGTATAAAAATGAATTGTAACATAACATCTAGTTGATGTTCCGACTTTTTTATTTCTTTGATCTGCAAGTATGTATCTTTTCCATATTCTCACTTTCTGGTTGAGGATCTCACTTCAGGGCTCCTAAACATGTATACATGAACTGAAACAAAGAAAAGGAAGTTTCATCAGAAAACAATTTAATTTCCTTTGATTATGGTTACTGTTTTGAGTGGTGCTCTAGCCAGAATTAGTGGCACTAGGTTTCTTTGTGAAACATTCCAGTTTATTTTGTTGCACCATTTTCTTGTACTTTTTTTGTCCTAAATGTATGTAAACCCTTACATCTCTCCTGCTGAATTTGCTGAATAGCAGAAAGTTGTGTGTCCCTCTCAGAAAAAAAAAACAAAAAAAACCCAAAAAAACAACAAGCTTCTACAATGATGGGAGCACCTATATTGAATAAATGTAAGTAGCAGGTTACTAATGCATGAGTGTGTTGGAGACAAGGTATGAAAGAGTGCAATACTAATACTCCTGATTGATCTGTTATGAAAAGTCTTTACCTTTTCATAATTACGTTTTGGAAAAAAATACTGTTGTTTATGTGTACACACAGAGTATGTAGACAGGCACAAAATAGAAGATTTAATTTTAGATGTCTTTATTGTTTATACTTCATCTTCCATGTTTTCTGAAAGTCTGCGTGTAAGTAGTAAAAAATGAATAGTCATTTTGAACCTGTATATTTCAATCAGTCTTCAGAAGTTAAATTTCCTGAAAAAAGAAGAAATCAGAGAGGGATTGTGGGTGCCCCCTTCCTGGAAGTGAGGTGTTCAGGGCCAGCCTGGATGGGTCTAATGGGAGGTCTTTGCCCATGGTAGGGGGATTGGAAGGTGATAATCTCGATAGTCTCTTCCAACCCAAACCATTCTCTGATTCTGTATTTTTCAGTACAAATTCTTTGGAGGTTTTCAAGACAAATGCCCATTGGGACAACTCTATCTGTCATTTTGTACATCCCCAAAACTAAGCAGACTTTCTTGTGTGAGCATTAATAAATTTCTGTAGAATGCCTTCCTTGTTCCATAAATTGTATTCAAGTTTTAAGCAAAATCCACTTTGGCTTGAAGAGCATTTAAAACATATTTATAGTGGAAAGATTCAGATAGAGAGGCAATCTTAAGTTTTACTCTAGGGAAAACTGTGCTAACAGTCCTCTCCTTTCCAGTTATTCAGCTCTAATTATCATAGTGATTGTGACATTTTTATGTTTAACAATGTAGTTTTGGTCTTCTGAAATTTTAATGCTTTCTCAACAAGGTCAGGTGAATTTGTGAAATATTCACATGACAGAAGTATAAGATGACACAATATGGCTTGCAAGTTTTTTATATAATATCCAATAGTTGCTTAGATTGTAAGGTCTTCCTATATTTTTTTACATTTCAAGTCTTTGCTTATCCCATACATAAATGGTGTTATCACTATGTATTTTATTTTGCCAATACCGTGTGTCAAAGTCAAATGAAGCAGATATAGAAAACCAAGGGCAAGATTTAAGTTATCACCAGGAGTACATTTCAGTGACAAGAGGTGTTCAAAGTGCTTCACTTTGCAAGATCATCAGTCTAACTGATACTCAGTTCTTCCACTTCAATGTACAGAGTTTCTTTCAGTGTACCTTTGATCATGAAGAAGCCTGAGAAACAGATTATGGTACTTTTAAAAGTGATGTTTTTTTCTATCTCACTACCTCATACCTTACACTCATTATGTTCTGCTTAAGAAAAACTGTCTTTTTTCTTTTCTTTACTTGGTGGATATCTGTCATTCCCCTATCTATCATTTTTTATTTGAACTGAAACAGCTAAAGCCCTTAGTTTTGTTAAGATACATGCTTACAAATTTGTAGTCATGATAGAGTTCTAGTTCCTACATGAGTTTGTAGGAATCTGCAAGCTAAAATGAGGAAGCAAGTCTTATTTTCGAAGTTGTTTTAGATATTAGCAAAACAGTTCTCTTGTCTACCCATTGCTCCATAAACATTTTCTTCTTAGCACAGTAGATTTAATTTTGCTAGTTAATCACTTTCTGTATCTCCTAATAAGAGCTGTTGTCATCATTCTTGTTTACCTCACCTAAAGACCTGATATTCTTAATCTGAAAAATAGCATGTCTTTAAATTTGTCTATGTAAATGTTTCAGTTGTAAAGAATTTCTGAAATAAAAGCATTCAGAAAGAAAAAAAGAAGATTTAAAAATAAAAGAGAAGAAGATGGAAGTCTTATTTCTGTGACAAAAGACATGTATTTGGTTTTCATCTTAATCATCTCTCATGTTCGCGTCAACTTAAAAACGATGCTTTGAACACTTTTTGTCATGAGTCATAGCTTCAGTGCTGAACCTAGTAGTTATTGGTTCCAGTTTTCAGTCAAATGAGCTAAAAATTAAAACTAAATGTAATGATTTATGTTTTTGGTCTAGTGTCAGAACTTTTTAATATACAAGTGCCATGTGAAGTAGGGCTGGGAAGATGGTTTTCTATAGAAAATAGAAGAATAAAATTTTCAATAGAAGAAGGATCACGTTGCTTACCAGGAACTAGTAATTAATGAGATGCTGTTCAGGACGTGATTTGCAAGCTGTAGTTTTATCCATAAGTTGGATATTTTGTGTAAATTAGATACAATAAATTTTACTTTTTTTTTATCTTGATGTATGCTATTTCTTCTCAAAATGATCACCAAAGTGAAAACAATATCGAAAGTATGTGAATATATTTTAACATTCCTATGCTAATTTCCCAAGTAAAGTTTTCTTTTTTATAAATTGGAAGTTTGCATATACTATTATATTTTCTGCCTAGCAACTTGCTTTTGGGTTGTTTAAATTGTTAGAATGATCTAGGTGGATGAAATCACGCTCCAAGTAGTGCAAGGGTTCTTGCTTTTTCTTGTAAAAAAGGTGGCTGTTTGTGGACACAGAGGCTCAATTATATATTTTATCCTGCTTTTTTTTGTGTGTGTGTTTTTTTTTAAAGTAAGGAATGATACTGGGAGAATGTATTCCAGAGTAGAAAGTAGCCAGGTTTGTTTAAGATGAGGAATCCTGCTTGCTAGCATATAAGCTACTGTATCCTCCCAGGTTCTCCTCAATAATGTGCAGCAGTATTTTTCAAATCCATTACTGATTAGAATTTAACATTATTTTACATATAGCCATTGCCATTTTTTCCTCATCTTGTTTCAGTTTGAATTTTGTTTAGTAACTCTGATCATTGTTAGATAAAAATGCAAAATTCCACAGATTTGAAAGAGAGACATTGTAACAAAGAAAGAAGCATCTTGCTGTGCTTGAGAGGTCAAAAAAAAAAAAAAAAAAAAAAATCATTATAAATAATGAAAGTAAAGTCTGCTAAAATCCTTCCTAAAATTAGAAGATTCACTCTGGAGAATAGCTGAAAAATATAGGGGATTTTGCATGTTTGTTCGTTTGTCCGTTAATTCCAATGTAGAACTATCAACAGCTCTCCAGAGAGGCAGAATAAAGACTTGTGCCATCAAATTTAAGCTGAAAATTGAATTTCAATAGAAATACTTATTTGACTTAAGTTTTGTGGTGGTTTTAGGTCAGTTCCCTTCTTTGTCTAGCATGGCTAATGAAGGGTGTTAGCTTAGTTGTGAATTAGTTATCTGTGCTAATCTAGTGCATCCAGAACAGTTCTTGAATTCATGGAAATCAGCTTTACACACAGAGTTCTGTTAAGCTACAAGATACCACTTTTTTAGTCTAGTGAAACCTTGAAACTCTTCAGAAACATACTTTTTAGTCTTTCCCTGAAAATATGCATTACCAATTTAAAAGGAGCATTTGAGAAACATGGAATAGAATTTAATTTCTTCAATTCAACAATATATTTACTTGCTTGAAAGGAAATAAAGTGGTTATTTATCTATTTTTGACCAATTTCACGTTAGCATTCCATATTCTCTGACAAGAATTTCTGTAGGCATTTCTTGATACTGAGATTTATGAAAACTTGCATGTTTCAGTGAAGAGCTTTCTATTTGAACCTACAATTGGTGACTGTAGAAATGTATTTACAGGAAAGCTCTGTGACAGATTAGGGATCCTGAAGGCCAGAGATTCAAACACATTTAGAACATATTTCTCTCCAACTACTACATTGGAAACTGTCCTTCCTATTGAATGCCTTTGAGAAGATTTATGAAGGTCACTCAATAACAGCCAGTGACAAGTTTGGCAAGATTTCAGGCCAGCTGTTGGACATCTCTTTTAAATTTGCACCATTCATTATAGTTATTTTGTTGCCTGCTTTTTATTCCTTTTAAAAAGGCTTTTTCAAAATGCGAGGAGCACTTTGAGCTAGGAGTTCTGTGCATTAGCATTACATGTCTCATTTGCTTTGTGAAGTTCATGTGGAACAAAATTCACCTGGAGTCTTCTTGGACAATAGTTTCATTCAAAAGTACCATTAGAGTGAGCAGAGATTGACATGGATCACTAGCCACTCATCATCACATTGTTCTAAGCATCTGCAAAGTGAACTGAATCCAGGATCTTTCCACCTTTTCTTCAGCTTCTCAGGGTATCATTGGACTTCTTGAACTTTATCTTTCCTATCACTTTATCACTCTTTCCCGATATCCTTACAAACCCATCCACTTCCGATTTACAATTGAACTCTTCAGGTGGCATAGATATGAGGAAATATACATGACGAGAAGCTTTACACACATTGTCCAAGTACATCTCTGCCTAGCAAAAAGGATAAAGTACAAGACATTACAGATATTTGAAAACAAAACTTAAATGCACTTGTCCTCAAAGAAATTTACTCTTCCCTTTAAAGCCCCACTGATCCATCTGTTTTCAGAAAGATAAAATCTTTCCTTTGTGACATTGAGCACTAATGCATCGTCTTTTCCTTAATTCTGTTGCTGCAAGTTGTCGAAGTGAGCAACTTTCTTAGCTGATTCACTTAACAACATAGCTGTCCCTCCACTGAGTTGCTTGTTAGTGTCTTTGTTGATGTGACAACTTTCAGCATTACCACCAATGTGTATTTGATAGAAGCTAGCTTATTGTCTAAAATGTTTAAAGGATACTGTCCTTTATTGAAATATGGATGTTCCTATATACACTGCAGCTCTTAGAATTTCAGTTCGACTTAGGGCAACAAGGCAAAAGAACTACGCATTCAGAACTCCACTGTTAGTTGGAGAGAGGTATATGTACTTGCAGTTCAGAACAACGTCACCACCTTGGATTAAGCATGTTTTTATTTTTTTCTTAAGCACAAACTTGTTCACTGTATAGTGGAAATAACGATCTAATTTTCACATGACCAGAAGTTCAGTGTAAATGAGATCTAGGATATTAAGTTACTGGGAATAGTAGCATAATATGGAATGTTTGTATTTATTGTAATCTTTTATGGCCCTGGCTACACATTTTACCTATCAGCTTTATGTAGATTATCAACTTTATGTGGACCACTGAGTTGCACAGAAGTCAATAGATATTTTGAAAAAAATAAGCTGCCACATGTGGATGAAAAATAACCAGTGTATCACCAAAGCTCCAGTTTAAGCATGTGGTTACATTATCTTTGCTGTTACCTGAGTTAACAGAGCATTGATCTGCTGGTGAAATTCATGTACTAACCTGCAGAGCTGCAAGATAATTGCATTACTTTGTACCACTGTTTGGTCCACGTCGACTGCATTTATTCTCTAATCTTCATGTGGAATAGTGTGAGTGATAGTGGATAGTGTGAACAAAATGTGTGATGGTATGATAATGTTATGTTGACATTAGGTGGCATTCGTGTACATTATACTTCTGTAGGTTTATCATGTGCAGGAAAGAAGTGCAGCAGCCCTAATAAAACATTTATGTTAGTGTAATGCATACAGGAGAATAGTTCTATTGTGTGAGAATGTTTATCTGTGTGATGGAAGTATTTCTTCCCTTTGTTTGAAAATACTCCACATTTATTCCAGAAGCCTCAACTAATTGGCACTTGTCTTGTCTAAAGTTGCAGAAGTAAAACTGCCTTCAACTACAAACCTTTTTTTTATGCATGAGTGTAAATGTTGAATGTAATGCATTTTTTAACTTAAAAGAACATGAGTTGCTGCAATATTAAAAATACATTAAGCTCTTTGTTAGAAGTCAAAACTGCTCACTTTATATAGAGCACTGAGAAGAAGATTGTAACTGGAGTGTAAATTTCTGTATCAGTATTTTCTGCTGTTGATTAGGCAAGCAAAGTTTGTAGAGAATACTGCACATATTAGTATTTTTAGTCATTTTATCTCCAGTTAGTTCTGGAGTACCGTGAACTCTGACAAACACTGCGAAGGGTCAGAAAAGCATCTTAGACCTTCATAATAATCTCCCTTGTATTCACTTCCCTATGGGATCTGGCCAATACACCCGAGTTTTTTTGTTCCTAGACAGCTGTTCCAAAATAATTGTCAGTTGAGTTATACTTCTGAGATGGATTTCTGATAGTGTGAACGTTGTGAGAGATTTCAAGAAAAAAATTCTGAAACAGAATATTGTAATAATATACGCAGGATAGCTTTTATGATTTCTCTTCATCAGTGGACTACCTTCTTTTCTAGTTGAATGTGCTGTTATCAACAGGAGGAATATCCAGACATTTGATAAAAATTGCCAACTGCTCCTAGGTATCCATGTTCTTAATGTATTTTGTTCTTCCAGACCCTATTTCACGTGAGGGCTTTCTCAACATATTGCGATTCAAAGTTAATTTCTCATCTGTACATTTTAATGTTTTTTTCAATACATTTATCTTAAAGATCTTTTTAATGTTGTTTTTATGCATACACCTACTTTTTCTCTGAATCATACATCTTCTCTTTAAAGCTATGTTAGATTGGAGAAAGTTTTATCCCATTACTATTTTTCTATATTCTGCCTTGACAGCTCCTGGGGAAAAGAGAGAGATTTGGAGTACATCGTGGTCAAGATTAGTTTTTACATAGTTCTAATGTGTCCAACAAATAACCTGAACTTTGTTTGGATGCCATATAAAATAATCACTTGCTTTTGGTTAACATGATTCCAACAGCGTATGCGTGGACCATTACAGAACATAGAACTTAACATCTTTTTAAACTGATGCTGTGAAGAATTTCCATTGCTGGTGTTGACTATATTCAGTTTCTGAATTAAGTAATTTGATCATATTAAAAATGTTTTGTCAAACTGTGTATTAGCCAGGAATTTAAAAAAAAAAAAGCCTGACAGAAATTCAGCTTTTTGCTGAATTTGGATATGAAAACACGCTTCTGAAAGTTGCAAAATTCTGTTTTCTATGTCAGAAGCAGTAAGTAGGGAAATTTAGGACTAGCAAGAGCAGGATTTTGTCATCAAGAATTGAAGGAGTCTACAAGTGAAATGGATAGTGCTAAGTATTCTGCTGTTGTGGAACTCCTTTAAATACATCCAAACAAAACATGACTCTCAGATTTGCCTGTGCTTTACTTGTTTTTTCTTTATGACCTGTGAGTATATCTACTGATTTATATATATTCCATTTCATAAGTTCTTTTTACAGAAGTAAAACTAGGGATAAACAGGTCTATTTCTTATTGATGCTATTGGAGGATAGAGGAATAATAATGAAATGTATATGAGAGCTGTGCTTGGAAAACATTACGTGCCTGGCTTTTGGTACCCACAATTTTTATTCATCTTCTAACAAATCTATTACCAGTCTTTGCTCACTCTTTGGGTCTGGTTTTCCTACTTCCTGAATTTTCTTCCACTGGCTTCCCATCATTTTTCTCTTGTTATAACTCCTTCTTGTGCTTCAAAGATCAGGAAGGACACCTGTAGCTTATCCTGAACTCTTAACTCCTATCTTACTCTCTTGTGAGTAAGAAAGAGATGTAAATATAATGTATGTCTTAACTGTCAGTGCATTACATCCTGTCAGTTTCCTACATTTCTTACTTCATTACAACTCTTCCACATTATTCCAAAACCTTCACTTCTTTCAGGTAACGTTTTGGTAGTAATTACTTAGTATTGCTCCTGCCTTATCTCTTTATCTACTCATTTAGCTGTATTGGGATATAAAAACGATAAATAGTAAACATAAAACCAGAAGCTGAACGTTGTGTTTTCAGTTTTGCTGTTCAGGTTCTTCTTATTAGATCTACATTTTGCTTAGAAGGAAGGATTTTTTTCACTTAACAGATGATTAATAGAAAAATCAAAGGACTCAGTTTTAGATCACACAAGTTACTGGTGCGGATAGATATAGATGTACTTTTGATTAAGAACGTGCAGGTGCTCGATCTTTCATTCTGGTTTTTGTAGCTACAAATGGTCATCTGTGGTAGGGCTCTTGTGTGTAGTTGTGTCTGAAAAATGAGGAGTGTATAATTCATGGTCATTTTCTAAAATACTATTTTATTGACCAACTTCTTGAACTTTAGACAGGAGTTGAGTTGACCAGAAATAAGGATACACCTGAATACCTTTCCATGGCATTTGCCATGAAAAAAAGTATTGTTTGCTGATTTTTGTTTTGCTTTTTTTCTTTTCCCCTAGTAATACCCTGCTGAATACCCAGAACATAAGTAGTATAGTGTATGCAAATTTCACAATACTCTGGTTCGCCCCTTGAGAAACACCAAGTTGGATGTTTATATCCAGGTTCCCCTAGAAAATGTTACCATCCATACTGTTTGTGCCATGAATGTAAGACAAGAGCTGACCTTAAGCTATTTCCTCTTGTTTTTTTATTTTCAAGCATTTATTATTTCATCGCTTGCGATCTATAGATCTTGTATATTTTTCTCTATGTATTTTGGAGAGAGAAAGATATAATTTCAGTTATATGCGTTATCTCCAGACTAATTTCTAAGTCCTAAATCTTCAGAACAACTTGAGTAGCCGCACTACCCACGCTGGTAAGTAAAACAATAAAACTGGTTTTCTTCTATGGAGGGCTTGCATATAGCTGTCTCTTAAAACTTTTGCCCTCAGTTCTGTGG
>JAOWBP010002559.1:24547218-24584859 GCA_028571105.1 Tragopan temminckii | reverse complement strand
AAACAATAAAACTGGTTTTCTTCTATGGAGGGCTTGCATATAGCTGTCTCTTAAAACTTTTGCCCTCAGTTCTGTGGCATATAGCATTTTTTTATAATGTCCTGACTCCATGTAATTAAGATTTTGTAAGATTATCAGTATTTATTTTTAATTATAATTTCTAGTTCTCATTTTTTCAAAGCAAAACTGAAAACATTGTATTTGAAAATGGTTCTATTTGATCATGTTGTACTTTCTGAGATCAGTAGTATTTGTACTAGGATACTGGGCCAAGTGTTTTTGCACTAACTCATGTCTCTTTGTTTTCCGATAAGGATTTCTTTTTCCTCCTGAGGGTGTTTTATTTGTTGTTGTTGGTTGGTGTTTTTTTTCCTCTTGTTGTTTTTGAATTAAGAAATATATAGCAACTAGGTTGAATCTGTGTTCTAAAGGAAACTTTTTTTTTTTTAATGAATACAGTTTTTTCTTGGTCAGTATACTGGAATTGCTTGGAGATTTACTCAGAGTTCCATCAAAACTGTAGTGTTGATGTTTTGCTTCATAGTTCAAAACTGATACTATTCTAATGCAGTAAGACTAGGAAAGGAAAGCAACAACTTTCATTAATGTTTCCAATGTACTTTACTATTACATATCCTTTTAGAGCTAAATATTTAGATAATTAATGTATTGTTTAGGTGCATTATTTTCTTCCCAGTCTAGTGTAAGTAAAAAAAAAAAAAAAAAAAATCTTGAGTATGTTTTGACTGTGACATTTTTAAGGTCTCCAAGGATCAGAAAAAAATAAACAGTGGCAATCTGACTTTTACTGGAATGTCCTGGCCAGCATAAAGCATAGTTAAATTTCCGTGGTTCATTCAGTCTTTGGTTTCCTTGGTGGGACTTCACAAAGGAAAGGAAGTGTAGTTCGAAAGGTTTCACTTCAGTTGTGTGAGACTGAATTTTACATTACATTTACATTTACAATACACTACAAAATAAACATCGGGTAACGGAAACTCAATTCAGGCTTGACTCAGACCAGCAAGCAGAACGATATGCCTGAGGTCATTTTTATTGTCTTCATCCTTTCTATTTCAATTGACATGATACCAGTTTAATTTATCATTAGAAAAGGTTTATTTACTGGATTCAGCAATTCTGAAAAGAACTCTGGATGTAAGTGAATGTTTTATTTTGTGTGCTTCTAGCAATACAAGGTGTTTTTAGCATCTACCTCATTTGTTTCTTCTACCCTCTGCATCATCTAGGAAAAAAAAATTATATAATAAAGGAAGAGTAATCAGGTAGGAGATATGTGGGAGAAGTCATATACGTTGTATATTTAAAAGAAAAATCTGATATTGGTCTGGCATTAAAATTTTCTGGTTGGGCAGCATAATTTTTAACTGGGAAACTTGATAGCAGTGGCTAACATCTCTAGGACAGGGACAACTGGAATCTGTATTGCATTCTGTCAGGTATCAGTAATGATACTTGTCAGGCCTGATACTCTCAGTTATAGCATACTATGATCGTATTATTTGTAGAATATATAGTATTTTTTTTTCTTCAGTTAGAATTTTAGGACTTCATTATTCTCCATATACAAGTCAGATAAGTAACATGTATTCATTCAGAAATAATAGTGAATTTAGCATGCAGAATATATGCCAGGTTGGTAATATAATGAGAAAAAAGTTCAACAAAGGAAGGTTAAAATGACATGATAAATCACCATTTATTTCAGAAATTAGAGTCTGTGTCTTTGTCCTCTAGAGATGTCTCAGAGAGTCAAATTGATGTCTTGCATGTACTGCTAACTGATTGTGTGGAAATTTTTTTAAGTTCACTTTTTCTTTATTCTTCTGTCTTTTTTACCCATCTTCCTCCATTGTAGCAAATTAGACGGCCGGATGAAAGCAAAGGAGTTGCTAGTAGAGTTGGATCCCTCAAAGTAAATATGTTTCTAACATTTATTTTGCAAATTTTCTTCTATAGCCTACATTTTTCCTTTTCAAGGGGGAGGTGAGGGGAGGGAGGGAAGGGGCTTTTCCATTTCTCACCATTTCATCATTTTTATTTCAATACTCTTATTGCTGTTGGGTCACATTTTGTTTGTTTCTGTGCTACACATAGAACAGCCTACGGAAGGCCAGATAGTAAGCTTTGAATGTCATGAAATACAAAACATTGACTTTCTTGAAGTGCCTATCATTTGATGATCATGATTAAACCACTTCTCTGATATGTGTTGTTTGTCACTTAACTGCCTGTTACATAGAGAAGTGTCTTACTCATCTTCAGACTACTGCTTCCCATCTAAAACATAATATAACTTTTATAGTTCTTGCACTTCTTGCATTTAAATTCTGCAAAAGACCATTATAAGAAAGTTGAATATTTCATCCATATCTAACCTTTAAATCAGAAAGAAACAGAGCAGATAAAGAGGAAGTGAGAGAGATTCATGTGACACTAATAAGAATGGAGCCACTGTTTTTCTAATAATTAGTCCCCTTTTTTCTGCCTTTTTGTTTGCATAAACATACTCAAAACTTTAGAGCACTTATCAAGCAGATATCTAAATTATTACCTACCCATGTAAGTGTTGCACTCTAATAAATGATTTAAAACACAGGACATAATTTGTACCAGGATGCTGATCACATGCAGTCCAGGCCATTCTGTTAAGATTCCATCTCAACAGTTGCCTCTTTCAGCCACCCAATTTTCCACCTTTTTTCCACTTTATCTCCTTTTAGCACTTTCTAAAGCGTTAACTAATTCATTTTTCTTCTGCACTCTCTTTGCCTTTCCTGCCTTGTTTTTTGATCTTTTGTTTTGTTCTTGTATGTGTGTGTACGGCCTTTGTTCCAGGACAAGCCATCCTCTCTGTTCTCTAACACTGCTCTACTGCTGCTCTTTGTGAAAATGTTATTTCACTGAGCATAAAGAAGGGGAGGGGAAGGATTAACTATGCACCTCTTTCCAGTAATGACACCATTTAAATTGATCTCAATATAGAAAAGAAGCCAGTTGCTCTTTATTATACAAGTCATACTTACTGGCATCTGTAGTATTCCTCACTGTCTGTGAGGCTTTATCTTTTCATCCTGTGTTTTGGGAAGAAGTTTTTGTTACAGTGTAAGTGAGAAGAGCCCTCTATGTGAATGAGGCACTGCTTCAGCCATGGACGTTCAGTACCACTGAATGCACACAGGGGAAAAGACAAGACAGTGACACTTTCTGTGCTGAGATTTGTGTATGTACTTACTGCAACCTGTTCATCTTGGGCCATTGCATACACTTTTACATGCATAATGTGTATACATATGCAAAAAATGTAACTTATAAGGGATGGGATTCACCTCCTATTTTATGAATGTTTATTGATACCTAGTTCAGGATTCTTATTTCTGTACCTGACTGCTCAGGATTTAATTTTACTGCCCAAAATTTGTATTTAGACACAAAATCTTACATAAATATCCATATAGTTGGATATCCTAACTGGGAATCCAAAATATGAATGTATGCTGCTTTGGGATGAAAATACATTCTAGAACACTGCCTTAACAATAAACAAGCAAATAATCAGTGTAGCAGAGATCTATTTGCTTTAGAACAATCAGTCCCTTGATTTTTTTTCAGTGTTTTTCTTGTGCTGAAAAAAGAGCCATGCTAATGAAGCAAAAATATCTTATTTCCAGTTTTGAAGTTTATCGAGCTTGCATGTCTGTGTTGTTGAAATCACTTTGATGTCTTGAAATATTTTGCCAGAGGCAGTGAGAAGTGTGTTATCCTATGATTTTAAAGCAAGGAACAAAAGAAAAAGAAAAAAAGCATGACCAGAGAACAGGTTGCTTTTTCAATTCATTTTCTGATGTTTACATGTAGCTCCATCGAAAGCTGGAGGAGCTCAGAGATCACCTAGAAGGCAATGTCAAAGGATGCTCTCTCCGAGCAAATGTACGATTTCACTCGGTGATCTGTTTTTTTAAAACTTCTGCTGGCTGGTAACACTAAATCTGATTGGTTTGTCCTCTCATGCCCATCTTTTTCCTTTCTCTCTCTTTCTCCCTTTGTGTTTTCTTTCTTTTCTAGCTGGGATTTCATTTTTAATATGTTTGAGAAACCTGACTTAATTGACAGGATTTGTTTAAAAGAATATACTACTGCATTTTGATGAGTGCTAATCAGACTGCTTGCCTTTAACACCAGCTAAAAAAATCCCTTTCCAAAACTGAAATTAATGTTTCCTAAGTGTTAGGCTTAGTAATAAATAAAATAGATGCCCTTAGTTATAGGAGAATGGTATCTTCTGCCTGTGATTGATAGCCTCAGATACACTAAGGTAAATTGAAAGTATATATGCTCACATTTGCCTCTGTCTTTGCCTTTGATTTTTTTGGAGTCCCTACGTCATCCTGCAAAATATGTTAATATTTGGTTGAATGCAGGCTACACAAATTTGGTTGGTTGTTTTATTACGAGACTCCTCTAGTGCAAAAACTAATGTTTCATACATCTTATTTGTTGCATTTCTTCTTTAATAAATGAAGTAACATGAAAAAGAATCAGGATCTATCTTATCAGTAATGACACCCCTGTAAGGTTAACCATTTTTCACAGAATCTTTAAAAATCTGAGTCAAATCCAACATAACAATGTAGGCAATAAGTACTCCGTAAACTGTGTTTCACCTCACAAATGAAGATCAGCTTTTCAGCAATTAATTTTACGGAAGAGGTAGTTTAAGCTGCATAATTTGATGTGTAACGAAAATCAGAAAAAAAGGGACAGTTACGAGCATAACAGATGTAAAAGATGTCAAAAGCCATCTATCCCTTTGAACATCCATCCAGTGACAATTCTTAGAAGTTTCTTCAGATTCATGTCCCGTTTGTGTCTTCCATACGCTACGACTGTTGTTGTTATTGTCAGCATTACCATTCTAATGCATAATCCACTATGGTTATACAGCGACAGATGATTTTGATAATGATAATAATTTAGTAATTTCTATCCCTTTTGGATGACTTTGCATACCAGCTATGTATCTGACATAAAGTTGATCTCTGCTTATTGTCAAATTGAAATCCCTGGGCTTATAATCTTTTGCAGTTCAAATACAGGGAAACCAAGCTGCTAATATATTGCAGCATTCCACAAAGTAAATTTTGTGAAAGCACTGTATCTTGTGTCTGACAGTTCTTTAGGAATCACATTTTTGAGAGAATAAAGAGTGATATTTCAGATTTGGTTACATGCTAAATTTCTTAGCGTTAATCAAACAGAGCAATTCTCATTCTTAAATTTGTGATTTAGTACTAGTGAATAAATGTAAAGCCAGGAAAAAAAAATGCCATGAGATGATGTACTATAAAAATGTTGTTATAATCACACTTCATCCCATAGAATGTCACATTGAAAAAGGTTTCGAATGAGAAACTGTGACCATGTTAACTGTAGTTATTCTGAGAACTAATTGACATGAAATTGTCTTGTTCCTTTGTGCCGTTTTATCTGTTATTGCGTAGCAATACCCTACACAGTGTTATTAAGGAAGTGAGATCATGAGCTAAGATATATTCCATACATTCTGCTTATGCCCTTTAAGTTTCTTAAAATTGAAGCAGGACACATTGCAAGTATAATAACATATAATTAAAATCTATTGCTTTTTCACTGCCACTGTGATTCATGTTGTTCAATGGGTATTTTAAATAAGTCAACATTTTAAAAGGCAATATACAAATGACTGGTCAATAATAAGGAAGTCCTTAGTAAACAGTGGACAGTTGGAAAGAAAATGAGAGATCTGTTAATACTTCATAATAATGAATATTTTTCATGTCTTTCATACTGGTTTTGGAAAGGGGTTTAGATGGAAGTCCTAGGGAAGTTACCCTGCAAGGTAGCAAATGTATTAAATTGTGTGGGAGGGGGAACATATAGTATCTGATGGCCAGCACATAGATGAAAATTGAATGCTATTGCACATTACTATATGCTGTTAAGGTGGAACCTTTGTTTCAGAATGAATTGCAAAGAATTTTCCCACTTTAAAGGCATAGGTCATTGGAAATATTTAGAAATATCCCAGATTCCGCCAGAAGTACAAATAGCCAGCCAGGTACTTAAAATAACGTTGTACTGAATATGTGCATGAAAATTTGAGTTAATTACGCACTTTTGAGGGTTTGAGGGCTTATAATTTTGTAAAACTACCAATATCAGCAGTAGTACATAAATATTTGCATAAAGATTACCTGAAGTGTCTTTCCATTTCCTTTTGAGTTCTCCATTCATCTGACCGACCTTTGGCTATTCCAGTTAAACCTTTGAACCTCCCAGAGGCCCATGTTTGAAGCTGAACTTAGGCATTGTTTAGAAAAGTTAGTGTTCTGTCACTTGGAATTGTTGGCATTTTTTTTACCTGTTCACATTAATGTAGCAGTAGCAAATAAATTGCATTAGCTGCTGAGATGATCAACAGCGAAAGAGCTGACTGGTTCATGTTTTAAAACTCATAACATCTGCTTAAAATTGATACATTACTGAAAGCATGGGGAAGTTCAGCAGAGATTGATCAGAACAGTAGTGCTTCAGTCTGTATTTTGAAGGTTTCTTTTGTTTTTTTGTTTGTTTTTGGTGTTTTTTTTTTTTTTTGTAAATGTACAGGCTAAATTATGCATTCTGAAAGTAATGCCTCCTATTTATTTCTATGGAAACTCCAACAGAGACAAAGATCACAGTAACACCATTTGATAAAACAAATTCTCAGCCATAAAACACTGTTTTTCAGCATAGTCACCACCATTAGCTGTGCAATCAACCAGGGTCTACATGCTGTGCTCTCTAAAAATCTACATCAGTGGAAATGACACGGCTGCTATAATGGTGTTGTTGCTTGGAAAATGTTGCTCACTCAATCCATCTTTCATTGGCCTGAGCAGTTGGAAGTCAGAAGGTGCCAAATCTGGACTATGCATTGGGTGTAGTAGGGCCATACAGCCGAGATTGGCAACGTGCTCCACAGTCTTCAAGACTGTGCAAGAGAAAGGTTGTCTTCTTCTCTGGCCTGACTCTGGAAGTTTGAGCCTTCAGCTTAGCCAGTTTCACGATGCAGCTGTCAGAGTTGATGGTTTGTCTGGTTTCCAGGAAATTCAGATGGATCATCCCTTTCCTATCCCAAAAGACAGTGCTCATCACTTTACCCAGTGAGGGCTATGTCTTGAACTTTTTCTTCAATGGGTAATTCACATCACCATTCCACAGACTGTCATTTTGACTCCAACCTGTGATGGTGATGCCATGTCTTGTGACCAGCACAAACTCTGTGATATTCTGACAATGCCACGATTCTTTCTAAGTCATTGATGCCGATATTCAGCTCTTTACACAGTTTCCTGGTCATAATCTACTGATTTACATGGATGGAGCTGATCACATGACCTTTTATTTTGTGGTGTGACAGCTGTGTATGGCTGTCTAGAACATGGATTGTCTTTCACATTGCTGTCACCACTGTTGAAATGCAGCACCCACTGCCTCACTGTGCTCACATTCAGTATTTGGTCTCCATAAATGTTCACCAAGTGTCCGTGAATGTCAATGGATGCCATTTCTTCCACACAGAGAATTCAATGCCACACCTTTGCTTCATATGCATTTCCATATTAGATGCCATTTTATCAGTCTGCCCCTCTGCTGCCATCTGTCACATGGCAACAAAATGTAACAGAATATTGGTGGGAAAGATAAACTTCTACTGCCATACCTCTAACATCCACCTCTGATGATGTGGGCCAACATCATAAAATAGGAGGCACTATTTTCAGGACAGCCCTCATATTTTAAATACAAGTTTTAATTCTGTAGAAATACATTATGGAAATCTAATCAGGAAAAAAAATCTAAATTTAAATGTAGATTCTTGAACCATCATCTTTCCAAATCAAAGATTCTGTTTTTGACCATGAAAAATGCACTCAGAATTCACAGCAGAAGCCAAATTCTGCCTATAGATGATCTCTAATGAAACCTGGCTCATCATTTCTTAGAATTGTGTCTCACAAAATCTACAATCTCCTGCATGTTTTGTTCTTACTTTACTTGCTTTACTTACTTCTGTTCTTACTTTAAGTACCTGCCTTCTTTGATCATGATGAAGAATTGCATTTATGGGGCTTTTGTTCCAGGTCATAATATTCAATTATTAAAGATCTGAGTCAAGGCCTTCAGATAAATAACAGATTGCTCTTGCAGCCTTTGAACCAGGTTCTCAGTTGGTGTACATGAGTATAGCTCTTTTAAAAGTAATTATCACAGCGGGGGAATTTCTGTGACTGGCATAAATTCTGTCCCCCTTAGCTTAGATGTTTGCAGCTCAAATTACAATTCGCCTCTATTAAACTGGAACTATGAACCAAGAAAGAAAGGAATGATTTGAAGTGATTAAGTATTAAGAGGAATAAGACCTAAGTTAAATATTAAGATTTAGATAGATATTAATTAAAACATGGTTAATTAGATCACAGAATAATAGTAGTCTCCTCATAGTAAGTGTCCAAAAGAAGATAAGAGATGTATGAAAGTACTTTGCATGCCCCTTGTAAATTAGTGTGAGGAATAGGTAAAATAAGCCAAATTCTTCCAAATTTTAAAAAAATTCTATAGCTCTTATCATTGCTGGTTTCTTTTATTTAGTTGCTGATACTTATAAAAATGGTGCTGTGTTATTTCTTGCTGTTGTTACTGCATTCTTTGAATCCTCACCTTCAAATCTGAGGCTAAGGGATTTTCTTTTGCCACGCTATTGCAAGACAAAACAAGGGATCAATGGGTGGACATTATTGATGAGAATCTTGCTTAGGGAATCTTCTAAAAATCTCAGAGCCCCTGTTCTTAGCAAAAGCGTACCTTAAATTTCCTAGAAAACTGTCAGTGTCGTCTGTCTAGAAACAGATTTTGTATTTGTTTGAAAGGGGTTCTCTTTTTCTTCTGTTTTTTTTTTTTTTTTGAAGTAATTTTCTAGTTGTGACTTAATCCTGAAAACCATCTCACTATACCATATTCTGATTTAAAAAAATAAAAAAAAACAAGTGAAGAAAGCTCTGAGCATGTACAGACATTTAAGATGTCATGAAGTCACACATTTCATTAGTAATACTATCTAGGCAGAGCAAATGGAATATGTACAGAATACTGGAAAGGAACAAAAATATTTGCAGTGAGAGAACTAAAAAATTGTCACTGGAGGAGGAACAACTGTAGATGAGGCATGTAATGAGGACTGCTGTGAATGTGAAAGTTTCCTGAAAGTGGTATTTTACATTTCAGTGAAGAATTATGGAATACACATTTGAGATTGAAAGATGTTCATGGCTGACTTTTTATGAATGTTATTTTTCTCTTCTCAGTCCATCGTAATACTCAAGTCAGCAATTTCTGTGAAAGTTCTTGCTGGGTTGTTTACCGTAAATGTACCTGAAGTGCTGTGCGAATAGCAGTTTTGCTGAAGTTTAAGAGTGGTTTTTAGGAACTTCTGATAATTCATTTTTTTTACCTTTGAAAAAAATCAAGAGGAGATTTTTAATGCATTTGTAGGAACCGTGTCTTTTTAAATTTCATTTATTAGCTGGTTTTAGTGCTCACAGCTAGTTGTGATCAGATCGTTAATCTAACAAAAGTTGAGGAAAAAGAAAAATCCAGACTACTCTGTAATTAAATGTGAAATATTTTCAACCAAAGAAAAGATTTTTGGGCTTACGTTAGTAAAAGAAATCCATGAATAATTGGATACTTTTTAAAATTTATTTCTGATCTAGAAGTGACTTACTGGTATTGAAAAATGAATATCTTCTATAAGCAAAGCATTCCTAAAGCAATCAGTAAAACAGTAGTCTTTCCACTTACCTTGTGTCTGTGTTGGAAGCTTTTGACAGGAAGCGCTGTCCCTCAGGAGTCGCAACTGTTTATACTGCTGAAGAGACATAATTTCTGCTGACCTATATCTGACAGTTAATCATTTAACTTTGCAATTTATTCTGGTTTTTTGTGGGACTGAGGTTGAAGAAAAACCCCTATTGCCAAAGATCTCGTTCTGAGCAACTATAAACATAGAGGAATACAGGGAAGAAAAAGGTCTCGTATTTTCACATTTCTCCTTTGCAAAGTTGGAATAAAACCAACAGTGTCAAATGGAAGAGGCTGGTAAAGCTTCATTTTAGAATATGTTGCTGTGCAAAGGATAGCTTTCTTTTCACGTCATGAATTAGATAGAGGAGGGAGAATTGGCAATTCAGATTCTTCCTTAGGCTTAATTATTTCATAAATGCAAAATCTTTTATTTTTTTTCCTTTTAAGAAGCTTCCACCTTAAAAGGCATAAATTTGAAGTTTCTGAAGTAGCTGGTCACAGAAACTTAATGAACCCTCTGCTACTATCTCAGTGCTGGAACCACCTATACAGAAAACCTTCTAAGACCCTGACTGTGCCACCATTTCTTTTTTAACAATGTTTTCTTTTCCCCACTGCACAACCAGGCTCGGCTCCCTTCGTGCTCATCCACCTATAGTGTTTCTGAGGTATACTTTGCACGTGTTCTCTCACACAGTCGACCTGCTCTGCCATCACACTTCTTTGGTTTTATTTAGTTTTTTCTTTTTTTTGCATTGCACTGTGCACAAATGGGGAAAAATCAGCTTGCGGGGGCAGAAATTGCATGATCAACCTGCAGCCATGTTCAGCGTGGTTTTAAAATCACTGTACCAGTCTGGGACCACCATGATATATAGTCAAGTTAGGCAACTAATACATAGCATGCAAACAGAAATTATATAATTAAAACATCCTTATTTATCTCTTACATTAAAATGAGAATGCTTTCATAATAGACTTACAGATGTCCAGACTGCGAGAAGCAGTGAAAGTGGAGGGGCTCTGTAGAAATGACCATTATATTATAGTTAGTTATTTGTCTAAATGTAGGTTGCCTAGAAGGATCTGAAGTTTATTATTTCCAAAAACTCTGTCCACTGCCTTCCCAAAATGCACGTCTTCTAAAAACTTCCATATCAACTTCACTATAGCCTTCTATAATAAAAGGCATAGTACCAACTTAGCAAAATTTTAAAAGAAAGATGCATTTAATTGTAGTTAGGATGAAAAAATATATAGATTATTTAAGACTGGCTTTTCACTTCTTTTTCAGGGGAAAGATACTAATCATAGGATAAAGTCAGAATTTATAAAATATTGTCAAATTAGTGCCATGACCAACTCTGTAAGGATTAGGCTTCAACTTATAAGTGAATAGTGGATGAGTATCAAAAAGGTGGACTTGAGGTTTTCAGTAATATTAAAGCAATCCTGAACACATAGAGTTCATTTATTTTGTATTTTAAAAGAATCCATTAAAGTTGACAAGATCTCTTAGAAAGAGTACAGTTCACCCTATCTCATACTGTTGGACAAGTTCTAGACCTGATATTAATGTTCTGTTGATGAGTATCTTACAAAAAGGAGCTCACCTATTCCTAAGCAGGAGTGCATCCGAATCAGGATGAGCTGTGTGTAAGCAGTACCTTGCTGATACACATCTGATTTATTCTCTACAGATTTGGCTTCTCAAGACAAATCTAGCAATAACCTTTATCCTTTTTATTAAAAAGTTGCTTTCTAGTTTCAGTGAATGACCAGACAAAATATTAAAAGTTTTTAAGAAGAAAGATGCTTAACATTTTTTCCGTTATAGACAAATAATTGCAGTCTGGCTTCATTAGCAGACAAATTGTTTTAAGATGATCAAATATCAGTTCTTTAAAGCACCTGATATGTATTCAGCAATTTGAGCCTCATTACCATTTTCTATGAAAGCCTTGCTTTTTGATCGTGATTAACATCAAAACAGTGATGTGGAATATATTAATGCTATCCAGTAGCAAGGCACGGAGCAAGAAATGAAATTTAGTGCTTACAGATACAAGACAACTATCAACTCCACTTGACCAATCATTCTTCTGAATGAATTAGTATGAATTTAAAAAAAAAAAAAAAAAGCTTGATGTTGCTCTGTTTCTGAAGATTCCCACTCTGATAGCTCTCTACTGCAAAAAGTGGTCAACATACACTGACATAATGCAGGAAGTGAGCCACTTTCAGAGAAACTGTATTCTTGCTTTGCCTGCAACTTCAAAGCCATTTGTCCTTTTCCTCTGTGAAGGCACGCCTCTGAAATCTGAGCCAGCGTATTTTCTTTAGTGCTGGTCAGTATGTACAGCTGTCCTGCTTGATCAGATTCCAAGAACTATTTTGCCTTCTCCAAAGCTATTGGACTGTATTACTGATTTGTCATTTTGAATAGTTCAATTCTGCCTCAACTGAAAAAGTGAACTGGAATATAAGGTGTACGAAAACTTTGTGAACACTGTTCACAAAGCAAGTCTTCTGTGATTTGTAATATGGAGTTTGCTAGCTAAAGTATCAAGGTGGCACTGTGAGAATGACAAACAATTCATTCTTCATATTCTATTCAGAGGGAAGATATGAATATCTAAAAAACAGATAATCTGGCTGTGCAGCAGATCTTGCGATGCGGTTAAATTTCCAGCTGATCAGTTCATGTTTATGAAACATATGAGCAAGACATCAACTGCCTTCTTTTAAGCTGAAGGTGCAAGAAAACATGAATACATTCTTCCTTGGTGGCAAAATAGCACCCCGTGCATTTTGGAACAGTCTGTTTGAGCTGATCACAGATCCATAAAAACAAATTGGTTGAAGCTGAAGATCTCTTACAGTTATAGCTATTTGAAGATATAAGAAGGCAAGACAATCTGTTTTTCTGAAAGAGACATCGTAGATTCATCTTAAGAAATTTGCTTATAGTTCTACTTTTTGAGAAAAGCTCTGGAATTGGATGCACTGATAATTCTAGAACTGAGGTAGCCAAAAAGGAAAGTGAGTTTTACTATCAGGGAATTTGTTATGCTGTTACTTACAAGGTCTTTAATTGAAGAAATAAAAGATCTTCCATCAAAAGACGAAGTTGGGATCTGTGCATTCTGCATTGTGAAGAGTTTGAGGTAAAATTTGTTCCCTGATTTTCTTCACTGAAATATCCTTGTAAAGGTCCTTTTTCATCTCAGAGCCAAATAATTAGAAAAGCATCTTTTTTTACTGGTTCTTGTCACCAGTTCATACTGGTAAAACTGTGGATGTGATCAAATGATGTTAATTCGAAAGGAATGGGCAGAAAGGTTTTTTAAAAATTTATGCCTACCTTTAGTAACAGAAAGTTTTCCACGCTTTGTTGAACTCTAGACATTATGGAAGAGTAGTACTAACCACCTCCTTACTCTCAATAAGAACCTTAACAATTCCACTTAAATAGAATGAGAAGTTGTCTTTGATTTTAGTTAATTAGAGCAAAGTGAATTTCTTTAAAAAGAGATTCTGATGTTGCAGGAGAAGTAGAGCTTTAATGCTCTAAAATTGTGTAATGATATAATCTAAATTCATATTCCCTTTGAAGTTCACAAGATGCAATAGTTTTTCCCTCCTTTCCCGAAAACCAGTTAGCTTCATGCTGGTAATTTTTGTGTTACCAGTTGTACTTAAATGATCCTTCTAAAAGTGGAAGTATTAATTAGGAACGGTGCCAAATTAGCAGCTGTGCAGTGTAATATGTGTATTATGTATCTCTAATTTACTCCTTATCCAGTTGCTACAAAACACAATACATTTTATTTAAATACCAGTAGTTCACTTAAGAAATGAATTAGATCAAGATCAGTGTTGCCTACGTTTTTAGATGTACTTCGAGTGCAGCTTCTTTCTTGAAAATACTGTTTGTAAAAATGTAAAACTGACTGACCAATCAAAGAAGTTCTGTAGTCTCCTAATTTATAAAATTACACATAGGTACTATTATACATTAGCCCCATTTTTTATATTTATTTGTATCTCAGACTTTTTATTACCAGCATCAGTCTCTCTTTCTTTCTCTCTCCCTCCTCTGGCTTCTGCATGTGCTGTGTGTTTGGCTAAAAGCTTGATGAAGGAAACCTATTGATCTGTTGGTTGAAAGTATAGTGGCAGTGAAATGCTATCAGAGAGCTACCCCCCTTTTTCTCTTTAAAAAAAAAAAAAAAGAAAGAAAGAAAAAAAGAATGATTTGCAAAGGGAACATTATCTGTTTTATTTAGGCTTATTGAATGGCTTGTGTTACAAAAGATCTGCAAATTTTTATGTTATTTGTCTCTCCAAGTAAATTATTTCCAGAAAAATAGCTTTGGAATGTGTATTGACTGTATAATGATTAATGGGATTTGATTGTATACGTATCATTGTTAATTAAACAACAGAGACTTCTGTACCTTACCTGGTAATACAAGAACAAAGGCACCAGTATAAGGAATTAAGTACTCGAAGTATTCAGAGAAGAGGAGATTGAGTTTCTCGCAATACATAGTTTATCTGTTGAGTTTACAACTTCAGAAGTCCATGCAAAGACTGCAGGAAGATTCTTAAGTGTTCTAGATCAAAGTATTCTATACAGTATATGCTGCACAACTCTGTAAATAATGAGTCTTGTCCTTTCCAGCTAACGACAGATGAGAATCTATTCCTCCTTTCTAATTAGGCTCCATTGTAAAGAAGGCAGTGCTACAAGACTGGGAACTGCACTTCTGACTTCCAGGCATTAACCACCATCATAAAATCTAGAATTCAGTTTTAGGTAGAGGATTCTGAATATCTATTTTAATATTTACACAAAATATTTATACACTGCACTGCACAATTGGTTTGATTGAGATACCGTTTTTATCTTAAGAGCAGTGGGGACTACTTTTGGCAGTCAGATTCAAGCACAACCATAAGATGTGTGTGATAAGGCCAGCACTTCAAGTTTGCTGCCTATATGCAAATTCTGCATCCAGCACTTCTAGAAGGCTTTTCTGGTTCTCTTGCACCGAGGTTGTATGCCAGCTTCTTTATGCTGGTTTAAGAATGTTACAATTCCTTATACTTCTTAGTCCTTCTTTTGAATTGGTTTTCTTATTCATTTTTCAATGGTAATTCTCCCTGAATTGCTAACTAATTAATAACATTTTTGAGTTAATTTATTCTGGTATTATAAACTAGCAGCAATTCCAGCAGCAATTTGACAGATAAAAAGTTTAGAAGAATACATTTATCTACAATAATTAACTGTGCAATTGTCAAATAACTGAAAAGGTCTCCATTCAATTCTTAGGCACCATAGAATGCTTAAATAACAGTTTATTGCTTTTTTAATGTAATTATGAATATACTCTAATTGAAAGGAAAATTCTAAATGAATATCCACCCAAAATGTCTGACACTCACATTTCAGGTCAATAAAATTCTGTTTCTCACACTGTGTTTGAAAATTGTTAGAATAATAGGAAGAAAAGTATGAAATAATTCTAAGAAATAAAAATGCAATTGAAATTTCATACATGGTTTTTAGGCTTTCGGTTATAATGAGTAAATTATATGGTTTTGTTATTGGTTACTTTGTTAGGTTGGTTTTGTATTCAGTGTTTATGCCCTTGTCTTATTTTAAGTATACACTTTATTTTAAGTGTATACTAAACAGACTTGACAGGAGCAACTCAAAGTTCATATTTTTTATATCAATTAACTTCCACTTCTGTGAAGTAAATGTATCAGACAAATAGTGAATTTACAAACAAAGATAACAATGCATAGTAATTTCTGGAACAGGAATTTATTTGTTTGCTTTTTCTTTTTTAAACTTTTCCATCTTTATATCCACTGGAGATATTGCTATTATTGTTATTATATAGTGAATCTTTATCAGAAAATTAGTGATTTTTTCACTTCATGTAGCAACTGCAGTCACAGGGTGACATAATTTAAGCAAGTGTTTCGGGATGTGGAAGGTCATGACCCCAAAGAGTGGAGCTGTGCCTTTATTTTTTCTACCATAAGATCACTCTCATGACATAAACACAGATTGTTCTTCAGCAATTAAGACTATACCTTGGGTAGGGGAGACAAAGTAAAGTAAATACAACCAGTCCCTCTCCATTCTCTGCTTTCAAACAGAAACCCAGCAGAGAGAGAACTGGATTCTAAAATAAGAATACTAATGCATTGAAGAAAAACTGCTTAATTAAATTGTGGTGGCCTTCTCCATTGCTTTATGATCTCCATAGAGTTCTTTGTAGTGCTCTTTGACAAGATCTTTAGCTTGGAAAAGAAGAAAACTGTCATGAAGAGAAAGTATGCCTTTATGTCTCTGTGATATCTGCAGCTCAAAAATGAACATAGCAGGGCCAGTAAGGATATGCTAATCCTTTGGGTTTTTGTGCAATTATACTGCTACAATCCAGTCCTCTTTTTCTGTATTATATTTTTGCAGTTGCTAATGGAAAGATTAGAATTTGTAAGTATTTCTCTTTTAGACATGAACAAGAGTTCAAAGCTTTCTATTTGGTATTTGATATTTTTAAAATTATGGGGGTTTTTTGTTCCATTTTGCTTTGCTGATAGTAATACTTTCCTCTGGGCTTAGGAAAAAACAAATGGAGTAGAATTCTGAGTTTCAGAGAAACCTGGTTTCCTCGGGAAACATTAAAATGTAGAACTTTTAGAAAAGCCAGTGATCTAATATTCTTGTCCATTGAAAACAGCTGTACTGCTTTTGTCTTCGTTCTTTTTATGCACAAGTATCTTATATAGCATTCTTTTTGCCAAACCAGAACAGAGAATCATTCTTGCTATGAGAACTAGATGTCATATAAAGGAGTACATTTGTGACAGCTGAGGTGTGAAGGTATAGGAAAACTTCGCATTACATCAAGAAGGAAAGTCCATTACAGCAATTATCAAGGTATAAATGAATAATTTCAATTAATGCCGTCTTAGATATTTACAAAAGAATTCATTTAATTAATCAATTTAATTAAAAAGCCTGCTCCTTTACTTGTAGTTGCGCTTTAAAAGTAATATGTTTGTTCATCCACTGTACTGCATCTTAGATTAGAACCATCAGTAATTTCTACATTCAAAATAGTGGCAAAGTTTTACTTACTCTTACAGCTTCACTGTGCATGGTACTTACCTTGTGATTGCTGTGAAAAAAATACTCCTCTTATAGAAGAGTTGCACTTGCTCTGTTGTTCTGTACTTCTAAATTCACTCCAAGCAATAGGTTCCTTTACAGGGAGAACTGTCTAACATTCAGAACAGTGGCAAAAACTGGTCTTTTGAAAGATATATTTCCTATTAAAGATATTACTTTAAAACTTACCTACTCAACCTATCAAATTTTTAATTTTTTTTTAAATTATTTTTATTCTGCTAAAATGCTTGTTCGCTCTGCATTTGTCAAAGGGAGAATGCATAAAATTCAAGTGTCAGTTAGGAAGTATAGCACTAAGAAACGGAATAATAAAATCACAGATATATTCCAGATATTATTCTATACATCTCTGTATTATGAAAATCAAGTTATTCATAAATAATTTCCATCCTTCTCCTCTTGAACTTTGAATTCTTTGGTTGTTTTTTTTCAGTAAAAGACAAGTGTTTCTTTTTCAGTGTTAAATTTCCATTTGTGAATTTTTTCCCTTCCCACCTTATGGCGGAGATGTGAAATCGAGTTAGGTCAAGTCAGAGAGCTATGAGTACCGTATTTCTAAAAACAATTCAGACACAGGCAGCTCACTAGAGTAGAATGCTTACCATTTATTTGTATGCTTACCATTTATTTGTATTTTACCATTTAAATGCTTGTTTCAGAAGCTACTCATTCATTTGTTCTGTTAGACTAGTAGTAGCTCTCATTGCAGCTGCTCTCTTGGTTCAGCTCCCAACAGCTCCAGCTCTTTGAAGTCAGCTTCAGTAAGAGAATTTCTGGAAAATTAGCCTACATAATCAAATCAAAGTGAATTGTAGCTTTTATTACACTGCTGTTTCAACTTCAGGAGAATCCACTGATGTAAATGCTGTAAATGTGATCCAATGTATATGTGTCTCTAGTGGACAGCATCTGTTTTTAACACATGGAAATCAATTTGGATATGTACAACACTGTCAGTAATGTATAGCTTAAATGTTGGTGGATTCCCATAAGTGCTCCCTACATTATTCCCATATTTTCCTTTTTTTTTAAATACAGTTTTGTAACTTGGAAACAAGTTTTTGCCAAGCCTAATTAACATATAGCTTTTCATGCAAGAGCTGGAGGGAAGAAGTGTCGTCATTCGCAGTGCTGTCGTATCCCTTTTTCTTCTACCAGTTTTCAAGATTCTGTGCTGCTGGAAGCCCAGCCCAATAAATGTTCTGTTCTCAGCCCTATGTGCCAGGCACACAGTGGCAGGGGAGAGGCTGATGATTGTGTGGTGCTGGACCCTTCAATCTGGACTGCCAAATTTGAGACAGCACTAAAGGAATCTTAGCCTTTTGAGCCTTCGTGCTCAAAGCAAAATCTTAAATGCAGATCGGATTCCCAGTGATTTCATATTTCTGATTGCTTTCAAAAAGAATTTCTAACTTGTGTTTGACAGTTCTCCGTGCAGCATTTCCTCTGTTCCCATCCCCTTTCCATGGCTTATGAACTCTCTGAAATCAAGTTATTTTTCCATGAGGATTCTGATTTCATTTTAAGGATTCTTCTCAGAGGACTATAGTGAGTGTTTCTGCTTGATCAGACATGCTCTTCACTGAAGAAGAAACATAGTTCTTCACTGAGGTTGCTGTACTGGTAATTTGCTGCTCAGAAGATAAATTCACAGACTGAACCTTTGTTTTCTTTACATCTCCTTAGTTTGAATCTTAATTTAAAAGAACAGTATTTTTTTTTGTATTTGAAGATGTAAAAGTCTGAGGTTTTGTCTGATGACTGTAAACATCATATGTAAGATTTTCATCATCTTTTTTTTATTGGTTTTTCCTCTTATACCCAAAACACTTCAAATTTGATGCTCCTAGCTCAAATAAAAATGGTAAACTTAAGCAACATCATAAACATGAATTAATTTGTGCGAAAAGCCATCATGTTATTTTACATAACTGTGGGAAACATGCTTTCTTTGTAAGGCAAATTTTAGTTCTTTATCACATGTGATGCTAAATGGCTGCTCATTGAAATTTAAAAAGTGATTTCCTAAAAAGCATTTCCCATTTATAAATGCTGGATATGTATATAATTGCATACAAACATTTTGTGACCCAGGTTCTAAAAATCCTGTCATTAAATTCAACATCATATGTTGGTAATGTTTTAATTTTCTTTGAAAACCAAAAAGACAGCATTTTTACAGTTTTAAACTATGTCTGTGCCAAGAACATTTTTATTAGCGTAGAGTCATGTGGAGAAATAAATACTTTGCCCCAGCTCATAGAATTAAAAGTGTTGTTCAGCCATTCATTGTAGAATGATAAGTAAAATGTCCAAACAAAATTGCTTTTGAACACCTATGGAGAAGCTGAAATATAACTCTAGAGATGCTTTAAGAACGAAAGAAAAGGTTGATGCCCTTCTTGTGGACTCCAGACCCAAAAATTCATTGACTGGTGGCTTTTAAAGCGTATCATTGTTTTAATTTTATTCTTGCTGTTCATGCATTCGTTTTTTTTCTAACAGAAATGGAAAGGACATTACTTCAGTAGTCAGCTTTAGGAAGCTGGACTGTAAGCATCAAACATAGGTCTTATAATTTTTTAGAAATTGCAAGTTTGATTCAAAATCCTTTGAAACTCAGCGAAATTATGCTTTTTTTTAATCCCAAAGACCTTGTATCAAAAGGGTCAAGGTCTGTAGGCCTTGGACCAGGTGGAAACACAGCAGAAAATCAAAGTGCCAAACAGACCTTGTCCCTTCCCCACCAACACATTTTTAGATATTGACAGTATCTTGATATTAAAACTGAATTGTGCATCCCAGATGTAGCAGATGGGGTGAATGAGGAGTGCAATTCTTCTCCTTTCAGTTCAGGTGATACAGTTGGCTGTTGGAAGAGAAAAGATGGTGCTGTACCAGAAAGCCCTGAGTGGGTACCAAGGAAGATTTTATTGCATTCCCTGTCTCCGTATTCATGCAAACTTTGAGTTTTATGCTGGAAAACCTTCTTAAATCATTTTTGGAGTTACTCATTTTCTCTGTGTCCTTCGTGAAACATGTACCGAAGGATTTTTACATATATTGAGCACTCCCAATGCAGTTGAAATAAATAGCAGCTCAGGGGCTTTGCATTCTGAAATAACTCCAGCTGTAGACATGTCAAGTTAAATTTAGTCTAGATGCCTCTATGTCTCACTTTTGTGTTTGTAGAGTAAAATTATCCCTCAGCCTCACAAAGATTTTATAAAAATAAATTTCTTCATGTGTATAGGGAAGTTTATTATTTTAGAACAAAGCACACCAGGGAAAGTCTTCAGTGATTCCCCATTCAGGACAGTTTGGATAGTGTTTAATAAGTAACACATAAAATCACTTTTTGAACAGGGAGCTTACAATGAAATAGCCTTATCATGTCTTATGCAGAAGTGCTACAGAAATTAATTATAATGGGATCATAATAATACCTGCATGTCTAAAGAAAAATAAGGGCTGCACACATAATATTGATGTAAAATTTCATAACTGCTAAGTGTTTAACTTACCGATGTTATTTGGTCATATTTGAACAAAAAAAAATTGTTTTAAAACTCACAAAATCACTTTGATGTTTACACCATTCAAGAAAAGTAGTTACCATGTTTGGAGTAATTTGAAAAATGGTTTGTTTTCATGGTGCATTGGAATTGGCTGTTGCTGGATCAGGGAAGAGAAGTATGAAGTCAGCTGAAATCTCATTTAAAAGAAAAAGCTTCTAACAGAAATGAAACTTATTTTAAAATGTCAATCTTGTTATTGTATGTCAAGGGTTAGGGAATAATTTATAGTGTGCTTGAGGACAAGAGTTTTATATATCACTTCTGTATTTTTAGCTCATGTGATTGACAGTAGCTTAAAAAGACAGTTGAACTGGAATGAGCAAGAAGTTGAAAGAGTCTTAACATCAGTTAGGCAGAATGTAACTCAGACATCTAACACTCACTTCTGTGGCTGATTGATCAGTCAAATTGCCAGGATATGAGACTGTACCAAAATAAGACTGAAAGGTAGCAGGATAGTTTTGCAGTATACAAGATTCTCAAGGCTCCAAGTAAGATATTTCAAAGGAAGGAATTCAAGGAGAGTATTCGTCTTGTTTTACCAGTGAATGTTCTTTAACAAATACGGGTTATCTACGTACAGTGTTACACATGAAAGATAATGCTATAAATTATTTTTCCCGTTGGCCTGCTATTAATTCATATTCAACATAAAGCCAGTAAGAGTTTAAAAATATGAACACCTGCATATGTATGTATTCACACATATACACAGCAATTAAGTTAAACTTTTAAAATTTCTCCTTGTCTCATACTAATGCTTTTAAACAAGTAATTGTTTTTAGTAGCAGGTACACGTGTAAGCCAAGCAGTAAGTATCATTTTTAGCTGACAGAGAAAATAGAGCTGTCAGGTTGCCAAGTCATTCCTTTTCTAGTACTGCCCTGAAAGGATGGGGAATAAAAGATGGAGAAAAATTGGGAGCAAATACAAAGGATCTCTGTCACATTGGTTAAGTTTTCATAATTCTTTTCAATAAAAACATGTATTCTTTTAATGATGTTCAATATGCTACACAAATAATCCCCATTTCTGTAGCAAGGGTGAAGGGTAGCAGGAATCTCCTCCTCTTATATCTCTTTGGAAATAAAATTTATTCACTCTGCCTTTATTTACACAATCTACTTCTCAAACTGCGTAATATTTCCAGAACATTTGGGGATTTCTTAAGATTTTCCTTCAAACAAAAAAAAAGATCTTGTTCGCAGCCAGTAATACAAGCAGTAATATTTTTGTTTTAACCAAGCACAGTGTTCCTGGAGTTTTTGTGCCTTACACATCCCGCTTGGATTCTGTTAGCACAGTTTAGAAATGTACTTTAGATCTTAGGCACAAACTATTTGACATAAATTTTTATGTCTTGATTTAAAATGGGCCTTAGCTTATATAAGATGCATGTTCTCTTCAGATTTGCGTATACTTCTTGTTGTTGCTTCTCTGAACAGAAACGGCATGATCTTGAATGAGCCCTAAGCAGTCCCTAAAATGTCAAGAAACTTGCTCTCTGTCTCCAGTGTTGTTCATATAACATATCCGTTTGGTGTCTCATGCTCTTAAAAACATAAAATCCAGCTCTAATTTTTTGCTTCATATAAACCAACTAGATGATCTTAAGGGTCCCTTCCAACCCAAACCATTCTATGATTCTGTGATTCTAAATGTAAATCATAGAAAACTACTGTGAAGAAATAACATACTTCTTTTTCCTTTGCCTCTTTTTATTTTCAGCTATCAATCAAGTCTATGCTGTCAGTTTGCAGTAGCAAGTTTGTTTTCCCGTTTGCTTTCTTGACCAGCAGTTTACTATTTTGTTTCCTTTTTTGCTGTACGTATCAGAGTTCTTTCTTTTCTATCATTTAGGGAGGTTTTCACTTGCAGTTTTAATTGATGTGTAAGATTTTGTTTGAACCCTCTTTTAGTATGAAACCTTTTCATTTTTCTTCTTCAGAACAAGGCCAGTTCCAAGTGAGGGAAAATGTATAATCGTTATTGTATTTGCATCCCAGAAGTCTGTCCTTTGCATTTTGATCTTATTTTGTTTCAAATATTGGATAATGTCTCTTTTATTACTGCTCCAGTGAAAGGAACCAATGCAACCCTCTTGTTTTTGTGGTACGTTCATCAATCCACTTCCACTGTCCTGTTTGAAAAGTGGTTAGCATGAACACTAATCTGACCATAAAATGTCACGTGTTTATAGTCTACTGCAAAACAAGTATCAAAATCAAATAAATCTTTATGTAAAAAGGTGGGAGACTAGAAAAAAAACTCAGAAAAAAGAATTTGGAGGTAGGAAGGCATATTCCAGGTTTGAAGGTGACTTTTCTTTAGTGTCCAGGACACTAAGCATATCACTTAATAAGCAGCAAAAATCTGCTTCTGAAGTGATTTTGCCTTCAAAAGTTTTTTGCTTGTATCTTCCAAGAGACTGAATGAGTAACTCCACTTGTAGACTACAACACTGTTCATTTCTAAATTTTGGTGAGGAGATCACCACCAACAGTGTTTCTTCTTTTTAAAAGTATCTTAATGATTAATATTTGCTGTTATCAGGGGGATAGAGGATTTAGCCACTGCAGTGTGTATGGCAAGAAGATATTTCTTGCCACTTAAATGTTTAGCAGTATAAAATTTTAAGTAACACTGATGTGAAACAGTAGTGTTCTGTACTGAAGGGCTTTTCAGTGCCAGTCACCTGTTCTACCTCTTAGGTAAATCACACTTAGAAAAAGCAGCTACATCCCACAGAGTAAAGTGTCTTCATATTACTACTGAAGTTTCACATAGAGATTACACGAGTTATACACCTGCTCACTTGCAGTGCGTGCAGCACCTCATAAACGGGTCTGGTATTTATGAGACTGTTAGAGGAACAGAGCTCCTAAAGCGTTAACTGCCGCTGTGCTTTTTATATTCTGCTTCCTTCATTACAGCTTGGCAAAATCATTATCTTTCCTTACCTTGGTCCTCTGTGTCTGTGTATGTTTGGGTTTCTGCTGGTGGTTCCACATTCTGCATGCTTTCTTAAAAGCAGAGCAGTATGCTCTCCCATAAATGATAAAGATCATGGGTTAGCCTCCTACAATCTCTGTATATTGAGAAATGGGTTCTTTCTTTTGGTAATAAATCATGTTTTGGTGTCATTGTTCTGAACTGTTCTTCATGTTGTACAACTGAGTTGAAATGTACTCACATAAGAGTTAGCTTTTCATACTGGGCTGGAAACTCTTCATCTTTGTGTAGCAATTTGTTTTATTATAACGAACGGCTTCTAATTGTACCTCCCATAATGAAGAGCTGACTTTAATACTCTGTGCTAATCTTGTTATGACTTATAAAAGGTAAGTAATTTATCTCACCATTCCTTATAATCATGGTAAAGTGTTAAAGGGTTTTTCTTTTTTTTTTTAATTTTATTTTTCACTCGAGATTTTCACTTGTAGCATAAACTTTTCTTTGTGTCTTTTTCTGTTTTTCTTGTAACTTTTTTTTTTTTACTTTTATTTGCAGTAAAACATACCACGTAGACTTATATAAATCCAATTTAGTGCAGTCATTAATTTCCTTTTTCTGACCAATTGTGATTGATAGAAATTGTCAGCAGGTTTCTTTATTTTACCATTCCCTTAATTTAGTTTTGAGTACTTTTCCTTCATGTTCTATTAAATGCCTCAGCCTGTGGGAGAAGGCTTACTCTACATTCTGGCACGATAAAATTATATCTTAAAGAACATAAAATCCAATTTTCAACTTGCTTTAAAAAAAAAAAAGTTAAAAAGTAATGTGAGTTGACTGTTTTAGGTTTCGTTACATTCTGCCTGAACTACGCAGGGGAATGGAACTGAATGACAGCCCTCTGTATCTTCTGCCGTGTTACACTGTGAGCCGAGGGGTGGTAGAATGGATAAACAATAAAACTACACTTTCCCTGTGTAAGGAGAGACAGCCACAGCATATTATTTCTGTAACTGCCTGTCAATGAGAGTAACTATAGTAGATAACAGTATTACTGATCGTTTGCCCCACTCAGTCATGGTACTATGTGCAGTGTGTTGTGGATTCTTCACTTTGCAATAGCTGTGAAAATAATAGTTTTCTTTTGTAAATGTCACAAATGAAGTATTAAAACAAATAATGAGTATTATAAAAGGCACTTAAAGCATATAACCCCATTGATACAAAGCTCCATTACAGCTAAAATTCTGTGTGTTAGAAAACTTGGGCGTTTTATTAAAAACCATATTTTACTGCAGTTTTATTTTAAAATAGCGTTTAGGATATTGATGTGAAGTTCATATTAAACAAGCAAATATTACTTCATAATTTTGATGTCAGTTATGTTAAAACATGGTTTGTATTCTGCAGCTGTGAGCATAGGTTGGGAAACAATCAAGTCTAGCTGGTCAAGCCTTTTATTTTATTGTCATGGATTCCTCTTCCACAGCTGCTTTTAAAATTTGTGGGAAGCAAATAATTTCTCATACTGCATGCGTTGCCCATCAGGTGAGTGATAAAATGTAAACTTTAGGTCGGTTGTAAGAAATCAAAAAGTAAATTTAAATTTGTCACTGACGTCCTCTGTGTGCACAGAATTTTAAAAAATGACCTGTAGGCGGCTGTGTGAAGCCAGCTGTCTGTTGTTACCATTGTCATTTGGACACTGTAAGAGCAAAACTTTGTCAGCACGTATTTTATATTGGAAGATTTGATCTGCAAATCTCAGCTGCTCTGTTCATTATAAATCTCTTGTTTTTGTCCATACACTAGCTCCACTATAGGTTGGAAGGGCTTAAAGATGAACTCAGGAGGAATAGAGGCTACAACTCGAGAGTAACTATTACTGCTCAAAGGAGCTGTTTTCCATTCGCAAACATTGCTTTGCGCTATGGGTTTGGGCTCCTTCTGTTCCTCCACTTTGTTGAAGACTCTCTCTTGACTTCCATTTTACTTCTTTAGCACTGTCTCTGTCTGCTAACATTTTTCCTCCTTCTCTAGTAGCTTTAATCTGTGTCCTTTGGATCACATATTTTACTTAGTTTATTTTAGTAGATTGTTTCAAAGTCTGTGTTTTGTATTTTTGTTTTTATGCCTTTTTTTTCTTTAGGACTACGTTATCTCACTGAGTTTCGTTCCGCAGTTTGCTGAATTGCTTGGTTATTTTGCAGCAGGCACATTTCTCGTTTTCTCTTTTCATATGGTTTGCAGTGAGAATTAAGAGAGCCTCTTCCATTCTATACAGTAGTCCTACACATATAGGCCTATGTCTTCTTTGGCATACACTGTCTTTTGGCTTGCCACGTCCCATCCTGCTTCTCTATTTCTCTCTCTCACTCTGTGCCTCTCTCTGTTGTGCTTTCTGTCCAATCATTATACCATCCTTTTGGTCCAGAATTGTCCTTTGGTAAATTACAGATAAATATTTACTTCTTCCAATGAGAGTCCATGTCATACCTTTGAAATTTGGTAAAACAACTCTGGGCCAAATTTGGCATCATTAATATTTTGTTTGCAGTTTTCTTGTGTAGTATTTTTGGTGGGAAGGAGGGAGGTTTTGGTTTTGATTTGTTGTGGTTTTTTTTAGACAACAGTTTTTTTCAGGACAGGACACCATAATCCACTCTAAGTTGCAACATTACTTTCCATAAGTTATTCCATTATAATAAATAGACTGTGTTGCGCTGTAGAATCTGATTTTTTATGTGAATACACATTTGGGGCAAGCTGCTGTGGAACAGAAGAAAGAGGTTTAGAAATGGGACACAGCTCTTTTCAGCCTTAAATGGCTGTTTCTTTATGAAGACAGTCTTTTAGGGGCTGAGTGTGTATCATTCCTCATTAACTGTCAGACCATACATATTCACATTCAAAACAAGTTTTCTTTAACTACAAATTCTAACTGTAGTCTAACAATAATCTGGATCCATTCCTTCATTTTTCAGCAAATACAAAAGTTTGGCAAGGAAAATTCCACCCTCAAGTGTCACCTGTGCTATTCCGCTTCTTGTACTATTTGTATTTGGTTTTGCTTATTATTCCTCCCAGAAATTTAGCAATGCAGCTGTCACTAAAGTAAAAACGAGAAGGATTCAGTTCATACTCTTAGTGGTTTGTCTTCCTGTGAAGTTTGTGTTAGCCTGTATGCAGCCAGGGGTTTGTCCACAAGAAGATCTCCTTATTCAGGTTTCACCAGCCCGGTCAGCTGGCCTGTCATAAGGCAGGTTGCTGTTCAAATTAGTCTGTCTAAAATCTTGCGCTCAATATTAGTGTATAGAGTGGGATCGTTCCGAACTTGAGAATTAACAAGAGCTGACACTTCAGTAAAGTTCAAACTGTGTTGTGTTTACAGGACTGGTATTCTTCAAAAACATATTTTTAAAAATCTGCATGGTAACCAGACGAAACTCTAAATATCCCATGTTAATAGAATATAAGACCAGTGTGAATCCTCCAGTTTCACTGCAGTCAGTCATACCTATCTGGAATAGCACAGTGGCAGTAAGCATTCAGGGAGGGGATTTATTGAGAAACCAGTTGTCATTCTCACACTATTACGTTCTAAAGTAGAACTACACTGTGAAATTCATACTGAACGTAACATTTCTTTTAACTGAACAGAAACAATGAAGTAAATTTATCTGGCTCCAGACAGGAGCTGTTTATACAACTGTGAGCTGTCCATGCAATTTCAAGAAGAATTACTGAATATTTTCAGAATCGGTTTAATTCTATAAAGTACCCGTACATTATCAGTAATGGAATTTTAGCACTGGGCGTGATAATAGTTTTTGTCTAATCATAAAACAGAGGACATAGATTCAGAATTACTGTAATGGCAACTGTACACAAAAATGTGGATTTTTCTTTTAAAACTGGAGCTTAACAAATAATTTTAACCGCTGTGTTCTTTGAGTTTGCTCTATTAATCTGTCCTTAGGCCATCTTGGGTTTTTCTTGGAGGGAAAATTTAAATTGCCTATATTAGATTCTGATCATCAGCTAGTACACTTGTGCTTAAATATATTTATTTCTTGTAGAGTAGGGACAAATGCTGCTGAGAATATGTAGAGCCTCTGTCTTAGATCCCAGGAGCTTGCCCATTTTATCTCTGTATTTTGCATTCTTGTTAATTTCTGTAGCTCATAGGCTCTGTGCTCTCTCTGCAGGTCCAGTCTAGGTGCAGCAGCAAGGAGAACATCCTCCGAGCAAGTAAGTACTGAAACTTCATATCTGTGTTGTGCAACTAACATTACCCACAAGACAGCAAATTATAGTCAGGTGAGAAGGATAAGGCTGGAATTAAATTTAATATCTTAGGGCAATGAATTTCAGTCCAAAAGGAAAATAAAAGTGTATATAGCTTATAGTGTTCACATATTAATTGATAGTAGCCTTTTAATTTTTCTTCTCACTTTGCTTTTCTGATGACACTGAGGTCCCTGTTGTTTGTGATGATGTATTGTTGTAAATGATGCTGTGTGTGGAAGTGTGTGCAAGGACAACACTCAACACTCAAAGACGATAAAAACCTCAAGCTGAAAATACACAATTTTTATTTTCATACCTGAATGTGAAATTCAGTACAGAAATTCAGTTGGAGTACATAAAACCCAATCAAATAACGAAAAAGTTAAGAATTCAGATTTGTGCCAAATAACCTGGTTTCTAATTTGTTAAATGTCTTTCATTTCTGTTTTATGGGATCCTTTCCTAGTTTAAAATTTATTCAACCATAAATATATATATAAAACAACATACATAGGAAATTGTACTGGTGATAGGAGAGACGGCTGTCAGGAATTTTCTGCATTATACAACCAATTGACTTCGCAGCTTCAATGCTAGAGGATTGTTTTGTCTTATAAAATGCTGCTTAATGTAGGTAGTAATCTGATATTTGTGAAAGATACTTGGGAAGGTCTGAGGAGTTATTTAATGTCATCTATGTGATGCCTTGAAACTAAAATTTAGCACTCATTTATAGGACAAAAAATGTATAAAGGATTAGCAGTTACACACGCATCTTAGTTTTTTTGTTCATTAAGGTTATTCATTCAAGTGCTAAACTGAAGGGATGCTTATTTCTGAGTATGTGGTTTTTTTTGTTTCTCTTGTATAAATACTGGGTGTTACTGTTGAAACAAAGTTTCCTTGTCAGAAAATAGGGTATTTAATCTGTTTTCAAGAAGTTTTTAAACTGGATTTTACCAGAACCTTTGGTCTAAACAAATGACATGGATTAGACACAGAGCTCCAAATGTGATGTTGTACACTTGACAACATTCAAAGCATTCGAAACCTCTGAATTCATGCAAGATGGCTTTAAAAGGTCAAATGTTATTTTCTCAAATAGTTAGCAGTGACTTTGAGATAGCAGTAGAACACAAACATGTAAACATGTTTACTGGAAAGATTGTATTGTTTCTGAAGAGAAATGTGCTTCTGTAGAGACAAAATTCTTTCTAAAAATAAACTTGAGGATTTTTCATACATCGTTTATAAAATAGTACTTCATCAAAAGTACTGTAGTAGCAACTAGTGTAAAATAATGCATATCTTACTGTTTATGTGTGAAACAACAGTTTTTTAATCCTGTAGGCAGTACAGAGGAACAACAGGAAAGGAGTTTGGTTTCTCTTTTGCTTTGTGTGTTATTAGACTAGCTACTGACAGTTCCTACTGTTAACCAGTTAAAAAAGTTAGCCAGTGTGCTTCTTGGTGGTACGTAGGTCTCTGCAAAAGTGATGCCCCCTGTTTGTTTCCATGGAAACTACAACAGATACAAAGAGCGTAATGCGGCATGTTCTCACTACAGAGCACTATTTTTTCAATGTAGTCACCATCATTAGCTCTGCATTTTCACCACATTCGTAATGGAATATTGGTGGGAAAGTTCAGCCTCTAGTGCCATACCATCAACATCAGCCTCTGACAATGTGGGCCAACATAATAAAATTGGAGGCATTACTTTTGTAGCAGCACATTGTTTCTAAGCAGAGTTTTTTTCAGTGACCTGTGTGCAGGGAAAGGTCTGGGAGCTTGGACACATTTTTTTTTCTGTGCTTCAGAAATGCTTTATTTTCAATTTCCTCATTTTTATGATGTTTCTAACAAAGTACAGGCGTAAGAATGCAAAGATTGTTGTTGAATCCTGGAATGTACCTTTCCACCTGTTATGCTTGCCTCTCACAATATAATTTTGATCATTTCTCACTAGTTTGCTTGACAAGAAACTTATGTTTATGAGTGTGAAAAATCTTAGTATAGTTAAATTATATTTGATCAACTGTTTCTCACTTCCTTGATATGACAACTACTATGTTAAGGGAAGGAATTAAATGAGTTAGAAATTGTTTGTGCTAGACAAATTCACAGCACCTGCTTTTATCATCACATTATCTTCTAAGTACTTACAAAGACATTGTTTCAATAATTTCTTCCAGAATCTTTCCTGGGACTGGAATTAAGTCAGCAGTTTTATTTGTCTCCACTTCTTCCTCTGAAAGATCGTTACCGTGTTAATGGCAAAAAATGAATTGACTAAGTCTCCCACATAGCAGATTTGAACAAGCATATGTCAGTGCTGAAAGAAGTTTTGTGTAGACAAACATTACTGATTCAGCAAAATATAAGATCGCACGGTTGTTTTATAGAAGACTACACTTAGAACAATCATCTGGTTTATTTTCCAGAATGTGAAGGCATGGACAGGAGAAAATGGGATAAGTGGAAAGCTATTACAAAGCAAAATCATGTCATTATTAACCGTGCTTTCTGTAATTTGTTAATGCTATCTTAAAATAATTGATTTTGTTTTAGAAATAATTATGAATTAGCTACTGCTTAGTAATGGATAGTAATGGATGGAAATGAGTTAAAAGCAAGCGAGTAGAGATGGAAGAAACTGGGAAGATATTAAAGGTGATCAAAATGGGAACAGAAATACATGAGATAAAAATTGTCAATTGAGGAATACAACTGGACTGAAAAATGGCAGACAGACAACTTTCAGATCCTATGAGCATGCTGAGGAGCGTTGCCGGTAAAGCCAAGTGAAATCAATCATTAACCATAATTAGTGTATAAAATGTATATTAGAATTGCAGACGGGCCTTACTACTGTGAGAAACTCTACTGAGGATGTCTTCTGCGTACAGCCAGGCACGATACCTCATGATGCTTTAATGTTCTTATGTTGTTCTTGTTGTCTGGATAAGGAATGTGGCCAAGTGCTGATGAAATTTTAGATTCATTTTTTACATAGAATTCTTGCCACATCTTGCACTGCTCTGAAGCAGTTCTTGTTAAAGTCCCTATTATACTCTTCATAGTCAAAGCTCCATAATTCAGTTTTGTTGTCTTTAAGCTGCCAGTTTCTTGGTCTTTTCTTAATATTCCAACAGCTCTTTCAATAAGACTTGCGTAGAATCACCTTTTTTTCTGGAAATCTCCAGATTTCTTCTGCTGTTCTACAGAGCTGTGTCCTTGATCCCCTTTCTTTATACCTTTAGACTTTACTGTGACCCATCACAGATTCAGCCACTCTGTATGTGGAAATCTCCCTATTCTGTAAACTTGTCTTGTTTTGCATGTCTCTAACACTGATTCCTAACCATCCCCCAGTAAGTTTTACCAGTCACTATGGGCCAAACACAGTCCTCCTTAGCACTCTACACTGATATTTCCTGAGCTTCATCCATGTCGTACACCTTGCTCTATTTTCCTGCAGACTGTGCATATTTCTTGTAGAGTCGTTCTATACAGATCTTGAGATAGGACTTTTCCTCTCAATCTGAAGTTATTCTCAAGGTTCTCCCTTTGTATTTCTAGATCATCCCACTTGGCTTCCACAAATACCCTCTTGTTACAGGCAGATCCATTCAAAATATTTCTACAAATATCATTTTCGTAACCTTTTGGCTTTATCTTTTACTCCTTTGTGCATTAGTGCAATAGTTCCTTCACTTCTGTTGCTCATCTTCATTTCAAAATCCTTCAAAGCTTGTTGTCCCTTGTTTATTCTCTCTCAGCATTAAGAAAGCACGTACCCTGCTGGCTTCATTTTCAAACAGTTTTTTCACATTTTCTTCCTTGTATTTGGGGAAAGCAAACTTCTATTGATCAATCCTTCTATCTTCATTCACATCAGAATTTAAACATCACTTTGCTTGCAGTCACTTTGATGACTACAAAATCTTGCCCATGGATAGGATGCCCACTGACTTGAAACACTGTCTGTTGTTATGACTCCCATCTTAACTTACATTGCAAACTCACTGGAACAAGGTCCATTTTTATGTTTTGTTTGTGCACAGTGTATTAATATGTGTTTGTGGAGCATGATTATACATATACTACTAGTAGTAATGATCTGTGCTAAATCAGTAAAATCCTTATTGATTTCTGAGTTGCCAGTGTTTTAAAGACAGTATTAAAAATCCTAATTTACAGATTTTGGAACAGCATCAACAACCGCTTTAAATTTCCAGCCTTTATACACTGACAGTGCTAATGTCTCTTTTCTTTGTTAATTTTCACATTAATATCTGATACAGTTGCTTACTTTATCTGGGTTTAGTCATAGTTGGGGAAGAAATGTGATTTGTGTTTAAGTTGTGATACACAGAATCTTCTGTAGACCATTAGAGTCAAAGGTGTGATATATTAAATTTCTCTCCAAGGATATTATTGTAGATTTTGAATGCGAAATGGAGAAAAAGAACATATAATGGAACTCAGCAGGTCTGATTCTGACTGTCAGATTGCAGCTGCCCATTGGAAGGTGGAAACAATCTAGGAAGAATGGAATGAGTGAACGATTTTTCGTGAGAAGTAGAATAGAGTTGGCTTCAGATTATCATTCACTGTGTTAGATACTGCATTCTCTTTGAAATACTTCTGTTTCTGATTAACTGATCCTTTTACGCTTATCAAGACTTCTGGTGTATATTTCATGACAAGAAAGGATATACACTTTTATGAATGGTTTCACTGCTAACTGCTTTTTATATTTAATCTCCCTTTTGATGCAGTACCTTCCCAGCGTCTGTCATAAATGTGATAAGTGACTAAATTAATTTACCCCAAAGTGCTTGATGTATTCCAGCAAAGTGATTTAAATGAACATCACTGTTTACATCTACGCATAGAGGCATACGTAACCATAGTGCTCTCTTTTCAGGTCACAGTGCTGTTGACATTACCAAGGTAGCAAGAAGACACCGCATGTCTCCATTCCCATTAACATCTATGGACAAGGCCTTCATCACAGTTCTGGAGATGACCCCAGTGCTTGGAACAGAAATCATTAATTACAGAGGTACTTTACACGTAGTTGGATTTTTATGTGAGAAGTATGATGGTTATTTCCCATTTTTACAATCTTCTTAAGTGTTTGTCCTTCTAATGGTTTTTATGAGAGGTCTGAGACTGATCTTCTCCAGCAGAAACTACTTTAGGAAATGACAATAATTGGAGTAGAATTCTCCTTTCAAAGTCAAAAGAATGTGAACTAATCTCAATCCGGCTTCCTGAAGGAATCTGTAATTGAACTGTAATCAAATCTATGAATAAATTTTTTTATAATCTGAGGTATATGCAACAAAGCTAAAACCAAGAAGCCACAGTTTGCCTCAGTGGTGGATGTAACACTGGATTTCTGTAGATGCCAATTGGCTTCAAATTGAACTGCAATGATTCACTGAATTCTTTCACTCTGAGAGTCTTACTTACCCCCTTTCTAGTCTGACATTGATTAAATACTGAAATAGAAATAAGACTGAAGTTTGTAGGGACTGGGAAACCATCAGGGATTCTTCCTGTTTTTCCAAAGGTGAGGTGATGAGCAAAAAGATAGTGGCACCACAAGCCTAAAGAGTGAAAATGTTCAGATCCTCAGTAGACTCCAGGTAGCAGAGAAGTACAGATGGTTCCTAATTTGGATATTTCCTCTTCTGTCTTGAAAGTTCAAAGATTACATGTCTTTCACCAAATTCTTATTCTGCTACAAGTCTTTGAGATGTTTTCACATTGACAGACTGATTTAGTGTACATACTTGGTAACGAGAAGTATATCTCTGAGAAGATACCGCGTATACTGCATTCAGAATAGCACCAAAACTGGGCTAACAAGGAATATGCATATTACACACTGCTCTTTCATAATGGTATGCAGTTTAGTATGCCTGTGCATACCTATTAGACCTTCTTGAATAGTTGTCTGTATTCTGGGCCTGATCTTGAGGTTGCTTTTAGATGACAAGTGTAGACATGCATTTTTGTGTGGAAGATGTCTGTGAATATAGGTAAGATACAAAGTTTTAATGCCATAGATACTGCCAGTTTCAGTCCTGCTATCACTTGGATACATCTCTTTCTGACTTTTTTGAGTTTCTTGTTAAAGGCTGCTTGCATTGAGAGTGATGAAAGTAAGAAATGGTGCTACTATAGTGTAAAATATAGTAGTTCTTTTTGTTGTAATGTGCAGTATCAAGTCTACTACCTTTATTGATTTTTAAGAATGTGCACCCATTACTTGCAATCCAGGAATTTTCTTAATTGATGTGTATTGAACATTGTAATAAAAATATAGAGGAAATATAAAGAACTTAGTAAACTAGGACTGTTTATTAAAAGAGTTAGTCATTTACAGGCCCAACTTCCTTTTTCTCTTTTTCATTAGATTTAAAGGCAGCATTTTGTGGACAACATAATGAGTCACAGTGCTAGGTACACTTATTTAAGAAGTATACATATGAAAAGGCATTTGTTGTAGATAAATCAACATGGGACTTAGTCTGCTAGAATAGTAGTAGCATACTTTGAGGATATGTAGGCAACAAAATGTTGATGGGAATATTGATGAGAAGGTTCAAGCTCTACTGCCATACCATTAGCATCCACCTCTGATGTCATGGGCCAACATAATAAAACAGGAGGCATCACTTTTGGAGCAGCCCTCGTATTTGTGGACAGGAGCTTTATTGCCAATGAAATTAAAAATGTAGCTAAAAAAAGAAATCTATTAGGGAGCCAGAAAATAAACATAATTCTCACATGGTACATATAAGTTAACCATTTATTTATGTGTATACACCGTTCTTGTAGGCCAGTGCTTATGCAGTTACAAAAGCAGTGAGTAGAAATCTTCTCAAATATCTAATCTGCAAAGCTTTTCATTGGAATTATCGTAAAATTCGACAAAATCACAGCATATATCATGGCCTGCTGCCATATGCTTTGGACCAGTTTTCACAATTCATTTCAATATTAAAAAATCAAAATATGGGCTAAGTATCAGGTTTTTCTTAATGCTGATAATGCTACCATACAAATAACAGAGTGATTCTGTCTAGATTGCATGGTCTTCAAAATGTGCTTACAGAGAATGAAGGTAATTGGTATCACTTAGGTGTTCATCTTCTGTATAGAATTTGATATATTCTTGTTTGTCAAAGGCAATTTGATTGTTTCTGTTCTTATTCTATGACATGGGAATATGTTGTCAAGGTAAGAGAAGGCATTCTAGTATACCTTATAATATCTTATTTGATATTACACTTTATCTCTTCATGTTACCTTATTAAAGACACCAAATCCATGCTGATTCTAAGTCTGGAGCTACTGCAGAGATATATATTTGGTTTAATATTCATATAATTATACAAACAAAGAATAATATTAACAAAGACATATTCTTTAGTATCTTGGCAGCGTAGCACAAAACCATGTCTTATAAGTTATTTTTCAATAAGTATTTTAGTGGTGTAAGAATTTCTAATACATAGTATGAAATTTCAATATTGAGCCTTTAGGAAACATTCTAGAGGATACATCTTTGTGATACTACAAGTTTAATTATCATAATCTACAGATATAAATCTCCTGGTGGGATCTCAGATCAATTCTCTCATAAGATTAGGGGAGGATGAATAGTTACCTTGTGAAAACAGTCTTTCACATTGGTAAATGTATTGTTCAGTGCCTGGATAAATGATTTAACCTCTTTTATATTAAAAAACAACTGGACAGCCCTAAAACATTTCACACAAGCAGCATAAACCAAAGGTGTCTCAAGTTTTTTTCCACCCACTGTTACCCATGTCTGATATGAAGCCCCCAGTTAGCCTTATATTCCAGCTAGATGCAGTTACCCAAACATTATTTTGTGGATATACAAGGTAAAGTCTTTAGACAGCATGATAACAATTACCATTTTCTAGCTAAGAAGAGGAAGTTTAATTGATACCAAAAGTAGAAAGTAGAGACCACCAAGTCTTAACAGGCCATTAGACTTGAGCCTCGGGACTGAGGAGTTTTGCTAATTGAGTCCAACAGCCCTCTAACTTCTGTAGAGCTTGAACATGCTTTTCTGCTGCTTATTCATTCTGAACTTGTCAATCATTTTTATAGCATTGCATTTTTATATCACACTGAAGATATAGTAGTATTTATGAAATGGAAGATTTGAAGCTCTGGTTCAATACCTGTCATCTCGCTACTTTATCCCAGTACCAGTACCCTTGGAAATCAAAATTCTTCACAGAACTAACCAGTTTCACCAGTTGAGCTTTAGAAAAGAAATACTCAGATTTGAAAAGTGCATTTCATGTCATTCTCCATTTTGCATTAGAATCAGAAAACTGTGGGCATCTCATGAAGCTGCTTGATGACATCAAAACATTTCAAAATATGTTTTGTGAATTGCAATTAATTAAAATAAAGTTGAACGAGGTATTTCTTAAATGACTGTTCACATAAAGGGGAGTAAAGAAGTGCTTCAGATTGTCCTTTAGTTGCTGACTAGCTTCATTTTAAAAGCCCAAGGCTCTGGCAAGTAGTTCTTACATTTTTCTCTGCTTAATGACATTCATTCCCACTACTGCCTTGCCATTTATTCACTTCAGATACTGCGTGGCAGAATGCCAGGAACATACTGTTCAAATTTGCTCTGATTGGTGTGATTTTGCATGCAGACGAGAAGTAAAATGAAGATACGACGTGCCTACTAAAATTAGAAGCATCACTTTTGTACGAGATTCTGTGTGTCTGTGAGCAGAGGTTGTTTTTACCAGGCATTTGAAAGCTGGCTTTTCTGTGGTATAATTTAAATGTCTGTGTGTTCTTTTCAGTGCAAATGTTCAAGCTTTCAGTGAGCTTTCTAATAACTCCCGTACTGTGTATCACAGTGATAAGCAGAAGTGCTAATAGCCATCAAAAAATGTTTTTCTAGTTGTTGTAATACGTTTTACCAGAATTTTCATAGTAAGCCGTATTTCAAAAATGCAACATAAATATTTACTTGAGGCTGAATAGTTGGTACGTCGGTGCAATGATGTTAGAGTTACTGTAATTATAACAATTGCTTACTAAATCACATCATGGTCATAAGTAAAATATAATACCACTTTGCTACAGCTGAACATTTCCAAAACACATAGGTGCACTTCTTGACAAAATATTACTTAGAGACCCAGTTAGGTCTCCTACCTTCCTAGCAAATCCAGAGGGATGTAGATTTTCCTGTCAGGATGCAAAAGGAGAAACATACTTTATTCAGATCTTTTGTTTCTTGGCATATCTGATATCCTACAACATGCTTATCCACACAAATTCACCTGGAAGGAGTACTCTTCTGAGTACTTCTGAGTGAAAGTTCCCTCTCATTCCTTCATGCTGTCAGGTGGATTTTGCCTTTCCTTGCTGCAACATGCTCCTGAGCAGTGGCCTCTGTTATAGAGGAGCTGCTTCTACTTAGACAAACTGGAGTCCATCTGATTTCAGTAGTTCTGACCCTTCCTACTCCGTGTAGACAGAAATGTAATAACTCCTCATTATCACTGCGTGAAGGGTTAAGATACATATTTTCCACTCCATTCCACATCGTACAAAAAAGGCTCTTGCTCGCACTGTGAAAGCAAACAGGTAAAGTACACGAGACTG
>JAOWBP010002559.1:24490140-24538537 GCA_028571105.1 Tragopan temminckii | reverse complement strand
TGACAGGTTTGGGACATCAGCCACCTCTCTAGGAATCCTGTTCCAGTGTCTGACCGCTCTTACAGTAAAGTTTTTCCAGCCTGAACATCCCTTGGTGCAGCTGTGTGCTCTTCACTCATATTCTATCACTGAATAGTGGGGAGAAGGAAATGCTGCCTCCCTCTCCATTTCCTCTCACTGAGGACAATCTCCATAGTTTTTCTGGGGACTGAAGTTAGACTAAAAGTTCTGTAGTTTCTTGGATCTTGTCCTGTGTCCTTCTTGTAGGGCAGTATAGCAATGGCTTCCAGTCACACAACACATTAAAAAAGTAAAAAGGAAATTCAACCTAAGGACCAGAATATTCTGCAGAAATATTTATCTCCAGGCATGTAGTAGATTTTTGCTCATGTAAGTTTCTAAAGGTCTCCATTTAGGTGTGACATTTCTGAGCCAATCAGAATACCACCATATTGTTCCACCTGAAATTTATGCTTATGATAGGAAAAATGAAAGGAAAAATGAAGCTACCTGATATGTGACCTAAAAGCCAGGTTCCTAATGGTTTTCAAAGGTGTTGGAGTTTGTTTCTGTCAATATCACTAGCAGTATAACGAGATACATGCCATATGGAAGAATTTTATTCTTTCAGATTACCTTCATAATGTTCATATCATTTAAGATTTTTCTATTCAAAACCCAATTGTTTTATTTTGTTTTTCAGCCAACTCAAACTGTGATGCCAGGTCAGGTAATGCGAGTTACAACTGGTGCTCCAATCCCTTGTGGTGCTGATGCAGTGGTGCAAGTGGAAGATACAGAACTCATCAGGGAATCAGATGATGTGAGTCACAAGTTAAAACTCATTTTGCTTTTGGTTGCAGCAGCATGTTGCTCATGGTGCAATCCTGTAAATATGAAAGATAGTCCTGTAGAAGACCTTTTCTGTTTACCTTAGGAGTTCAAGGAGTTTCATGTCAGTTCCTTATAGCAATTGTTTTTTTTTAACTATAGTAACACTACCACAGGCCTGCCTGTCCTGACCTTGATTTTTCTTTGTGGTTGTTATCTGCCAGCACCAACGTTTTTGGGAGCATGACTGAATGAAGAGCGAATGCCTCTCAGAGATCCATAGAATTATAGAATCACCAAGGTTGGAAAAGACCTCCAAGATCATCCAGTCCAACCATCCACCTACCAGCAATATTGCCCATTAAACCATGTCCCTCAGTATAACGTCTGAATGTTTCTTGAACACTTCCAGGGTCCACCCGCTCCAGTGCCTAAGCACTCTTTCAGAGAAGTAGTATTTCCTAAGGTTTACCTGAATCTCCCCTGGTGCAACTTGAGACCATTCTCTCTAGTCCTATCACTAGCTACACGAGAGAAGAAGCTGACCCACACCTCACCACAACTCCCTTCAGGTAGTTGTAGGGAGCAATAAGGTCTCCCCTGAGCCTCCTCTTCTCCAGACTAAATAGTCTCCCTCAGCAGCTCCTCCTAAGGCCTGTGCTCCAGACCCCTCACCAGCTTTGTTGCCCTTCTCTGACCATGTTCCAGGGCCGCAGTGTCTTTCATGTAGTGAGGGGCCCATGACTACAGTCCAGTTTGAGTATGAACTGTATTCACATTTTGAAATACAGAGTAGTGGCAATTAGACATTATATTTGCTTCTTTTGTACTGAGCTCATGTTCAGCAGCAGATCAATCTCCCTTACACATAGGTCACTCCAAAAGTAATGTCTCCTACTTATTTCCATGAAAACTACAACAGATACAAAGAGCTCAATAACACTATTTGATAGAGAAAATCCTTAGCTACAAAACACTCTTTTTCAATGTGGTCACTACCATTAGCTACTACTATTAGCTGTGCATTTTCACCAGTAAGGAACAAAAGCCTGCATGCCATGCTCATAAAAATCTGCACCAGTGGAACTGACCCGCTGTCACAGTCACCACTACTGAAACACATCACCCACTGCCTCACAGTGCTCATATCCACTGTTCAGTCTCCATAAGTTTTCAGCAAGTGTCAGTGAATGTCAATGGGTGCCATTTTTTCCAAATGGGGGAATTCAGTGCAGCACCTTTGCCTCATTCACTCTTCCACGTCAGACACCATTTGGTCAGACTGCCCCTCTGCTGCCATCTGTTGCAGCAATAATGTGTAACAGGATATTGGTAGGGAAGTTCAACCTCTACTGCCATCAACGTCCACCTCTGACATCATGGTACTATAGCACTAATTGTGTACACACAGTTGTCTTAAGGCAAAATGCCTTTTTTTGGTGGAGCACAAGCAATGTCTATAGACAACTGAATCCCAGTTTGTCCTAGACTACCTACATATTCTTCTCTCTTTCCATGTGTTTGGAGAACTCTTTCTGAAACATTATCTTCTCTTAGCCAGCTGTGATTTCAGGACGCTATTGTCATGTCTGCCATCATCTGACAGTTTTACCAGCAAGTAGATGTCTCTTCTTTACACAAATTCTGAGTTCAGTTTTGGAATGAAATGTATGCATGGTTCTCTGCTCGTATCAGCCTTTGCTCTGCTGCTGTTCTGACAAGCTGTTCCACTTCAGCATAGCTACATGCTAGCATTGCAGATGGAGCTGGCAAGTAAACACATGAATTCTAGCATTTGCAGCTGAGGAAGACAGCAAAAACTGAAGCATATTCTCATTACTTTTTTTCATGCCTTCTTACTGTAAATACATAGATTCTTACATCTGATGAAGTCTGCAAGCTGTCTATCTGGCCTTCTTCCTAACACAGAATTTCTTGCGTCAGTCCTGCTGGGAGGTTTCAGATGTGTATGTGTAAACTGTATTTTCTTGTAAAATATGTCATTGACTTTACCACTTGTTAATCATTCCATTTCCTTTACTGAACAAGTTTTGCTTGTGGCCATTGCCCACGTTATCATGACAAGATTATCACATTGCATAGCAGTATACGTGATAACATGTTATTTCCTACTTCCTTCTTGGACTGTCATCCTAGATTCCACTGTTCACGAGTGTGTTCTCTGCATGTGGGAATAGATTATATGACTGTGTGCATACATAAACCGTGTATTTCACAGCAAATGGTCAGCCAACTTCACTGTCCTTTTCCTGCTTTTGAGTGTGAGGTAGAATCCTTCAATTTTTGCTTTTCCTTGAATATGCTACTCTAATATGCTAATCCCGTAGTTAGTACCAATTAGTTAACATGTTATTTTCATCTTCCTTTTTTATGCCTGGCTGGTTACATATTTGAAGAAGGCTTTTCTTTTTACTGTTAAGAGCTTCTTCAAGGCTGGAATTTAACTGAAATGAAATCTCTCACATCTGAGAAATGTTCTTCTGAAAAGGCAGAGTACTTTTAAAAGTGGCTCTTTGACCTCTAGCTGTGATAGCAGTACTTAAACACCATAGCAGGGATTCCTCAAATGACTGTCGAAGTCACAGGCCTGAAAGGAATAACATCTATTCAGCAGGAAGAAAAATTCTCATGAGCTTGCCAGATGCACCATCATTGAGAAATTAGTCCTTGAAAGAACATTTCTAAACCCTTTTCCTTTGAGTTTTTATGTCACCTCCTTGAAAAAAAGAAGGTTGAAGTGATCAATGAAACGAGATCCTGCACTGAGACTGAACATCAGTATGCTGACTGTTAACAGCTATCAGAGTGAACCATTCAGACATAGTTCAAAATATATTAATTTACAGCATGAACCATACTGCCCGATCCACACCAAATGGGAGATATTCTCAGCATAATGTCATATCTTTGTGTAGTCCCTACTTCTAGCAACCATGAATTATCTTGTATTTATAAAGCATTCTGGGACATTCATCAGTTCCACAAATAACAATCTCTGCGCATCACCCAGTTGTCTACAGTCATACTTGCCATGATTCTTTCCAAACCTGGGGTTGCTGAATTTCTCAAAAACATTTTTTTCCCTTGTTTCCAGTAATCCAGGGACCCTAAGGAGGACTTTTTCTATTACTCAAATGTATCAGTGGCACATGTCTTGATTCCCTAGAAACTGCCTAGCTATTTTTAAAATGTTATCAAAGCTATGGAAAATTCACATCTGACTAACCATCCCCAGAGTTTCATGAAAAATAAAATAATTATTAGACTAACTTTTCTTGCAGATTTTCATCACAAGCCTAAATGGTCTTTTACAGATTCAGACAGAGATAAGGGAGATATAAGAGAGTGTATTGGGCTCTAGCACAGCAGTTTTGGACACTAGCTGCCAAAAATAGTCTTTTCTCTTAAACAGGAGGGACAGTTACTAAAAAAACAGAATTTGTGTTGACAGTGTATATTAGATATACTATGGTAAAATAAGAAATAAGAACTTTTCAGAGTTTGTCAGTGTTGTTCTTTTTTTCCTGGTTTTTAGGGGTTTAAATATACCTGTTTTCACAATATACAAACAGAAGCATAGTTTGTAACAGCATGTTACCCTTAACTTTGGGCTTTTTCTTTAAAGCTCTGAGGCATTTGCTTTGAACTCAGAAAATGCAGTCCGTATTACCTTTAAGAAAAGAAAGCAAATCCACATGCAACACTGTCTTCCCTGCAAGAAATAGGATTGCAAATGGCAATGACTCACCTTTTTTCCATCATAGGACTAGTATCTGATTTATAAATTTGAGGAACTTGAAGTATGAAATACTGCATCATAATGTAAAAATACAACCTGTGCCTGCTTAAGTACTTGCAGATTCAGTGCTCCTGACAAGCTGGCACAATCTTAAATTTGAGTATGTTTATCATAAAACCATTTGCAGGTTTATAAATTAAATATTAATGATATAGGTCACATACCGTTTATTGATACTGAATGAAACACTAAACCATTGAAATTCTGGAAAAGTAAACAGAAATATTGAAGTAGGCATCAGACTTTTCAGGACACTCTCCTGTTCACTGTAAATAAACATGATGAATAGGTCTCTTTCTGGTAAGTACAAAGCTCTCAAATAGAAGTTTCCACTACAAAGATCTACATGAAGATCTTGAGACAGTTAGAGCTTGTATCGTTTCCCTACCTTTTTGTGGATGTAGTGGCATTTTGTCAGTCAAGTGCTCTTTTAGAAATGCCATCTTTGATATAAGGTTGGCTGAGAGGAAAGAAACCACTTGGTAGACCACATCAACAAACATAGGACTACATAAAAGTATATAAACACAGGGGTCATAAAAATGGCAGGTAAAACTATGCATTCAGTGTTGGTCCTTCCTTGCTGAGCTCATCAAAGATGAACTTCTTATAAACTTCTTTAGCTTTAACACCTATTGTTGCACAAATAAGGAAAACAGCAATACTTAAATCACAAGATTTCAGTGCAATGAGTACTGTGAGCTGCCTGGAAATCTGAGATATCAAAACTGCTTAATCTGGTTTGAATAACCCTGCTGACCTTACATGATCTCCTTGTTTTTATAGGGCACTGAAGAGTTAGAAGTTCGAATCCTGGTACAAGCCCGACCAGGCCAAGATATCAGGTCTGTAAACAGCCTGTTTCATGAACAGTAAAAATAACTGTAAGGAAAGAAGGGCTGATGGTCATTGCTCAGCCTTAAGTACTACTGACATTTTGACAATCTGACTAATGATCATCCTTGAACACTTTTCATCTGAAGCCAGACCAATCAAGGAAAGATGCTTTCATTCTCATTCTGTTTTTCATTTTGTCTCTGCTATTATTTTCAGACCTATAGGACATGATATTAAAAGAGGTGAATGTGTGCTGGCTAAAGGAACTCACATGGGTCCATCTGAGATTGGTCTCTTAGCCACTGTTGGAGTAACTGAAGTAGAAGTTAACAAGTTTCCAGTGGTTGCAGTCATGTCAACAGGGAATGAGGTAAGGAAAATAACTTCAGAATCAAGGTCTGAATAATTCTTACCTTCAGCAGAAGAGGAATGCTGTTTTGGATAATGATTTCCACTCTATTTCCAAGTAGACTGGCATTTTGAGCTATCATAACTCAAGCTGAGACAACTCAGCTCATGCTGACATGAAGTATGAAGCCTGTTGTGCTTCCTTCTCCACAGGATCATAGATTCTTGCTCTCTCTCGAATCTCCCACACTGTATTTGCCAAAATTTTGGTAATGCATCCAGCCTTGAGCCGGCTGCTTTCTTCTTACCAACCAGAAAGGAGAACCTGTGGGGTACTCGGGGCTATAATTCATACTGCCAGTCATGACTGGAAGACTAATTTCTTTTGAGCAGCACTCCTCTGTAGCTGTTGTGTAAATAGCAGGTAACTTGTCTCTGAAAACTGAATGATACTGCAAATGCCCTTCTGCAGTATTGTATCTTAGTATTTTCATTATTTGTAGCCCATGTTGAAGTTCAGACAAATTCTACTAGCCAAAGTATCAAAACACAACCATTCTCCACTTTTGTTTATTCTCTACCTTACTAACATTACTGCTGATACATTCTTATTAATTACCTCCCTATGTTCTACAAAAGAATTCCTAATGTATGTAAAATGCATGTTTACATATGTATGTATTGTAGTAGAACTTCTGAAATACTCATATAAGAACAAAGCTGTTGTTTCTATTTTCCAAGGCAATTTGAATTACATCTTCATTATAAAGCTTCAAATTTTCTTTTAATACTTTTAAATCTGGATAACATCATCACTGAGGTTCCTATAAAACCATTTAAGTACAAGGAATAAGTTAGACACATAAAGTTTTGTTTTGATATATACTGTTTGAGATTAGGAGATTAGTAACCATAAGGAGAAAGCAGGTTTTGCAGACATGGGCCAATAGAAACTAAGCAAAATGGAGAATTACACTTTCTTTATAAGGACATCAAATATCTTATTAATTTAAATTCACTAAATCAGTTTTCGCACATATTTTATGACGTCTGTCTGACAATGTCCTGTCCAATCTGAAGAAGAAAATTCTCATTCATTTAAAGAAACAATGGTCTGAGGAGATTGTCTAATAGTATTTCTGCTTTTATAGCTACTGAATCCTGAAGATGATCTCTTGCCAGGAAAGATTCGAGACAGTAACCGCTCAACTCTCCTAGCTACTATCCAAGAACATGGCTATCCAACAATCAACTTGGGAATTGTGGGAGATAAGTAAGTACAATATGTTAGTAAGGATGTCACTTCGTATTCATGTGATTCACTTTACGGCATCTGTGGAGAAAAAAATATACCAGAGAAACTGTCACTCATTTTAAGTATCACTGAGTTGTGTCAGTGCATATCTTGGAGGAGACATTTTTCTCTTTTCATTAAGAAATATTAAGAATAATAATTTGATAAACTTTTTATTGGATGTCATTTATCTTATTTTGCCTTCCGTTTGTTGAAATATTTATTACAGCTGCAAATTGATTTTATTGCTGCAGTGTCATCACAAGCACTGTATTTAGTATGTGTGAAAACCCACCTCTGTGGAGACATTTCTACGAGAACTCTGCTTTTTTCTGATCCAGTAAAGCGAGAATGAAGATTTCTCTCAACGTTTATTTTCCAGGAGAAAATAAATTTAAGGAATAATTTTTTGTCAAATGTTGAGACTTGCTAGAAATAGGTTATTCCTTGTGGATGATTAGAAGTAAGGCCAGATCAGAAAAAAAATATTGAATCTCAGCACCCCTATCTCACCTTGACTGATGACAGAATTCCCAAGCAGGGAAACAAAGTTACTGCTGGGGAACAGCTTTTTTCAAAACCAGTCTTTCCTAATGCACATCTTTAGCTTAACAGGAAGTATATGAATGGGCCAACCAGTGTGTGATTTTATGATACCTGAACCAATCTGAATGATGGCTTCAGGAAATGCAGTTTTATTTGCAGTCTTTGTACACAAAATGTGACACAACAACCGCAGTGATTCTTGTGATCTTAGGGGAAGCAAACTCTTCTGGATACTACCTCTGCATCCAGACAGCACTCCTGTTTCTCTGGCCTGACAGAACTGAGTAAGACCTTTGACACAGTCCCTCACAACATCCTTCTCTCCAAATTGGAAAGATACGAATTTGATGGATGGACCATTCAGTGAATGACAAACAGGTTGCAAGATCATACCCAGAGAGTGGGTCCATGGCTCAATCTCCAGATGGAGATCAGTGATGAGTGGTGTCCCTCAGGGGTCAGTACTGGGATCAGTGCTCTTTAATATCTTCATTAATGACATCAACAGTGAGATCAAGTGTACCCTCAGCAAGTTTGCAGATGACTCTAAGCTGTGTGGTGTGGTCAGACATGCCTGAGAGATGGGATGCCATCTAAAGAGACTTTGATAATCTTGAACAGTGAGGCCAGGAAAACTTCACGAGGTTCAACAAATCCAAGTGCAAGGTTTTGCACCTAGGTCATGGCAACCCCCATTATCAGTACAAGCTGGGAGATGAAAGAATTGAACATAGCCCTGCTGAAAAGGACTTGAGAGTAGTGGGGGATGGCAAGCTGGACATGAGCCAGCATGTCAAGGGAGGTGATCCTGCCCCTCTACTCTGTGCTGGTGAGACCTCATCTGAAGTACTGTGTCCAGATGTAGAATACAGGAGAGACATGGACCTGTTGGAGCACGTCCAGAAGGGAACCACAAACATGATCTAAGGGGTGGAGCACCTCTCTATGAGGACAGGCTGAGAGAGCTGCGGCTGTTCAGCCATGAGAAGAGAAGGCTGCGGGGAGACCTGATAGAGGCCTTTCAGTATCTATCTAAATCAAATTTGCTGGAAAGTCAATACCATCAGGTGTAAAGTCTAACATAGGGTCATCATGCAAAACTGTAGCCTTTTACTTAATTGCTTTCAAGAAGAATCTGTGGAGATTCGTGGGCATAGAATGTGTGTGAAGATAATTAATTTTGAAAGCTCTCAGTAATAAGTACAAACAGTTTTAGTGATGTAAGAGCCAAGTATGTTTGGTGTTTTTTTTTTTACTTTTCTAGCATAAATACATGTTGTAACCCCTTTTTTACTTGTTGGATGAGAGCTGAAAAACAGCAAACATATGCATGCGTCAAAGGTAGACAAGTGTTGCAGTTTTGCTTTCAGTTATGAGAGAGATGGATGCTTCTGAATTCTCCCCAATAAAATCTCTGTGTCTTGAGATAATATTATTTTGGCCTCGTGGAGAAGGACCTCGGGGTCCTGGTGGACAAGAAGCTGGACGTGAGCCAGCAGTGTGCAATTGCAGCCCAGAAGGCCAACTGTGTTCTGGGCTGCATTAAAAAAGGGGTGACCAGCAAGGAGAGGAAGATGATTGTCCCCCTCTACGCAGCTCTTGTGAGGCCCCATCTGGAATACTGCGTCCAGGCCTGGGGCCCCCAGTACAGGAAGGAGATGGAGCTCTTGGAGCGGGTCCAGAGGAGGGCCAGTAAGATTATTAGGGGGCTGAAGCACCTCTCCTATGAGGACAGGTTGAGATTGGAACTGAGATTGTTTAGCTTGGAGAAGAGAAGGCTCCAGGGAGACCTCATTGTAGCCTTCCAGTACTTGAAGGGAGTGTATAAGCAGGAGAGAAACTGACTTTTTATGAGGATGGATAGTGATAGGACAAGGAGGAATAGTTTTAAACTGAGACAGGGGAGATTTCGTTTAGATATTAGGAGGAAGTTTTTCACACAGAGGGTGGTGATGCCCAAGGAGGTTGTGGATGCCCCATCCCTGGAGGCATTCAAGACCAGGCTGGATGCGGCTGTGGGCAGCCTGGTCTAGTGGTTGGCATCCCTGCCCATGGCAGAGGGTTGAAGCTAGATGATCTTTGAGGTCGTTTTCAACCCAGGCCATTCTATGATTCTATGAAAGGTAATAAGAGATTCTTTTTAAGCTTTCAGTTTCATGCCTGGGGGGTCATTTCTGCAGAGGTAGTTAGTTTTGGTTCAGAGAATAGAAGCAGTGAGCCTCCAATTCTAGAGTGATTCTGTAATTTGTAGTAAGTTTTGAAAGAAGAATTTGTTACTCTTGACTTAGTGAAGAATCCTCACCACCTGATATAAGGACCTTACAAGTCTTTCGCCTCCCTTTCTCACACCAGCATACCTTGTTCATAAATTTACATCAAAACACATATGCAATCAAATGTAAAATCTGATGACATAAACAAGTTTGATAACCAGTATGTTATTTCATTAGATAGTAAAGTTACTGAGTGTTGTCTGTGTGAATATTTCAGTATATATCTTTCTGACTAACACGACTGCCTTGATGGAGTACTACAGCACTTGAAAAATGCAAAAGACTTACCAAAGGATACAATTTTGATTTTTTTGGTTAGCATGTCTGTGGAAAAGATGAACAAGCCTTTAGTGTCTGTTAAATGGTTTACAGGAGTTAAACCATAGATCATATATGTTTGCATGTGCTCATGTATATGTGCAGTTTATTTTGTACATACTTACATATGTAAATAGAGAGTGAAAAAGAGGAAGACTCTATGCCTGCTATACCTACAGAACAGATATGGTAAAAACCCTAGGAAACTATGAACTTCCCCAGAAGGAAAAATTAAAACTTGTAATACTTTCTTCAAAGTCCTCACTGTTATGTATTTCCCCCTTTCTCATATTTCATTGTTGGGGCTTATATTTTTAGCACTTTTTTCTACTTCTTTTTCCTTATACATTTTACATTGAGTAAATTTTTACATCTTACAGGAAGCAGCACTTCTTGTACACCATAAGCACTGAAGCTAATAGGAAGCATAGTTGAGTATTATTATTGCCATAACAGGTCAATTTTCTATCAAGGTTGGACATTCTGTCAGTCATATATAAGAAGCCAGTACTTAAGCATGAGAATTGTTTTGCAAAGATAAAATTAGAGGTAAGTACTCCTATGTGTCATTTCAGCATATGAATCACTCAGAAATATTTATTTAAGAAAACAGCACATCCAGCTGAGGTGTGAACACAATGACAGCTGCTTCAAAGCTCAAGACTGTGATACATGTGAACACATTCCAGCAGGGAATGTGAAAGGATGGAGGAGCATGGTACCTCTGCAGGTGGCTGCAGAATAGTTATGTTCAACTTTAAAATGTCTTTGCATCTTAATTGTACGTTGTTATGTTTCAAACAGGCCATTCAAGTCGCACTTCTGTATTTTCAACTGAAACCAGTATGTGTTAATTGTTAACCATTTTAACAGTTTCTGAGATTGTCATTGTTTCCATTCTCATAAATTGTATATAGGATGCAGTATTAAAAATTAAAAGCACAAGTCCAAAACACACAGATAAAATCTGCAGTTAAAATCGTAAAGGCAACCAGTAGGAGAAAAGAACAAACCTGGAAAATAGGTTTATATGTAACACAGCAAAAGCTGTGTTATATAGCTGAAGCTGTCTAAATGCCATTTTCTCTGTCTGTGGTCTTAACGTATGAAAACCAAACTGCCTGAAGAACACATATCTCTAAGATTGAAATGGAAGATATTCCCACAGAACTACTACAAAAACAAAAAAATATATGTAAAGTCAAAGAAGGGAGAACCCTTCTGATGTTTTTGCTGCCGTACCTTATGTCTTTGTCTGAATAACTTGCTTGCTAACAATTACATATCAGCCGACCAGTTAAAACTGATACTCTAATGTACTTTTGTCTGTTGTCTCATGTAGCAAGACCAGGTTAAAAAAGGCTTCTAATTTCATTTCCTTTGCTTATGGTTTCTGAAATTACTTGGTTCTGTGGAAACTAGTGATAAAACAAGTGTTCATCTCAGTTTTGAGCTGTAGAGCTCTACTAACCCAGTGATCAGGATATTTTTGTGTCTGCCTTTCATTTCTGGTCTTCTTTATGTCCACTGTTTATTTAAAACTGTGATGTTTAGCCGTAGTAAAACCTGCTATAGAGCAGGCCTCAAGTTTAGAAAGCCATCTTCCATTTTGACAGTTTTCTATCAATGAGAGATTCATTTTACTCAATTTGCCAAAGAATTTTGATGACATTTGTAATGAATTCAGTTTCCTCATGTGTTTTTACCTTTGAGTTCATTTTTCCCTCCTCTGCATTCTTTTCTGTTTTTGAATTTGCTTATCATCTTTTCTCAGAGACATATTAATAACATTAGCTGCTTCCAGCCACATTTTCATTTATGGGCTTGTGATTGCACAATGGAGATAGGAAGAATATCTTCTTTATTCAGAAGAGAAATTTAGGAAATTCACTTTATCTGCTCAGTTGCTTTAGAAACTGATCAGAACAATTATAAAATCTGCAGTGTTTTTTCTTTTATGTTGTTTGATAAATTGGTATATAGGAGCTCGTCTGCATTAGAAGTTATTGTTTTCTCATTTATATACCTCTCTTTTGTGATATATTAGTTGACACAGAGCTCCTAAGTGACAGGTAAACTCCTTAAAAATCACCTTTCTTGTTCTGATATTACTATATGATACTCCAAAATACAGTCTTTGAAAGAGTGTCTTCATGTTTTGGAAGGTAACTAAGACCTGACTCATTCAAGAATATAGTCTGCTTGAGTCTGCTTGAATTTTGTATCTGTCATCCATAAAGAGGTTTAAGTCTTTCCTAGTTGTGTGGGTTGCATGTAATTACCAGCATTATAATTCAGATGGAACATCTGGAGTCAGGGGGAGAAGAGAGGGAAACTGCTCTAAAATTCTGCATGCAATATTGATTTGACATATAACATTATATGAGTTAGAATATGAGTTATAGGCAGAATTAATTCACAGTAGCCTAGCTTCTTCTCTGCACCAGTTTAATGTCCTTCTTCAGTACAGTCAAATATGCTTTGAATTGAAGTATAAATGTGTTATAATTCTTAATTTGATTTAACAAAGCACTGCAAGGAAAGGTCTGTTGTAGAAAAGGAAGTAATTCAAGTATTGTAATTTTTTTTTTTTGCTGAATTGGCTTGAGTTCTAATGAAGTGTGGTCATAGCCTAATGAATCTAGGGTTGCTAACTAGTGGTTTGAAGGTAGTTCAGAGAGCAAGGTTTTTCAAGCATAAACATTTAGTATCTGTCACAAATCTTAATAATAAAGTAGGGCAAACCTCAGCTACTTTGTCATATGTAACAAGTAATCTCATCTAATTCACATATTGGAATCTGGAAGCACAAAGAAGCATCTGAGCCAAACCATAAGTGAAAAAAAGAACTTCATAAAGTGGGCATTGTGAGCCCAGGGAATCTTCTTTACTGGTAGGAAACCACATTTTGTGATGCAAAGTAAAATTTACCCTGTAGAAGTAACTAGTGCTAGGCTAATGCAAAACTGTGTGTCATTCTTGTAATTGTCCACAATGGAGTCCTGGGCTTCTTTCTGAATTAGCTTTTCTAGAGTGACAAGCCAATATTAGAACATGATGCTGGACAACAAATAGATAACGAGGACAAAATACCGTGAAAGTCCTCCTATATTTGCAATTGAAACAACTTGGAACTGTATTTATTGGAGAAAAATAAAACCAGTTGTAATTCACTGTGTCACTCGGGCACATCTATATTGTCAGGTGACCTTCTTGTAGAAGATCTTTGTGACTACTTGAGTATTATTTAGATTTCACAGCTTGCCAGAAAAATTTCTTGATGTTTGAAACTGCTTTCCATACGATGATTAAAGCAAAAGCTGGGATTGCCTATGAAGGTCTTTTGTATATCACTTCCTGAGACACAGTGACCATATACCAAGAATGAAAGACTGACTTTGTTCTCTGACAATGAATAGATGAAGAAATGCTGAACTGAAGCCACTTCAGAAAATGGCTATCTTAGGAAATCTGACAGAAGAAGACTGACAATTAAACTTATAACCTGAATGCTTTTAATATTTTTCCATGACTGCCAAACAACTTTAGTAAGCATCTGATCCGAGAGACCCTTTCTGTGATGACCTATGAGGAGAAACCAGGCATGGACTTAAAAAGGTGAAAAAGAGGATTTCAGACTCCACATTAATAATGTCAGTCTGTATCCTTAACAGTATAACATAGTACAGTCATATTGGCCCAGTCTTGTCTTCACATCCATCCATCAGACAGGATCTTTGTGTGCACAGATGTTATTTTTGAAATGATAAACTGCAGCTTCTATGTGCAGGATCAGCTGAGCCTGAGGTGGAGTCTGGGGGAAGTTTTTAAGGCTCCAATCTGCTGAAAATAAGAAAGGGCTCAGGGTTTGCACAATGACTGTTCATCACTGAGTCCATTTCAACCTTGAACATTTTATTTTCATTTTTTAATACTGACATACATAAATCGTCATGTCAATTTTATTATTTTACATTTTGCATGTAATTGTCTAATATTTTGAGACAATTAGAGAAATATCAAAGTCCTTTACTACCTAGAGAATATAAAAGTACTTGTCTTTATCAAAAGAGTATAGAACATATATTTCCGGTACCTAAAAATGATTTCTTCCCAATGAAACTGACTTGGAAGAGATATATGTAAAAGGAAATGATGACTTCATACGAATAGAAATTCATAGCAAAACATTGTTTTAAATGTAGTCCTAACTATATTTTTTAAAAGTCCTGTAACTTTTTCAGTTTGGGATCTTTTTTTCTAATCTTGCCTCGTGGAGTAGAGTAGCTGGATATGGAGCTTCTGATTAATGAAGTGGCATCCCTACTGACCATGAAAATGTAAAAATAGGATAAATACAGTCCCTTTTCCTTTGTAGTCAAGAAAGTGACATTTAATATGCCCTGAGACCATTTTCCAGAATAGGAAGCCAGGAAGCTCTCTGCATTGTGATTTAATATACCACAAAGTGCACAAAGTGTTATAGATTTGCACCAAATTTTGTTTACCCTATTTTCCATTTCAAGCAGGTACAAGTAAAATATTTTAACAGGGCCCTTCTTCCGTTATCTATGATCCTCCTTCCTAAATGTCAGGCTCTTCAATGCTTCATTTTGTTTTGCCTCAAAGTCAAGAGTAAAGAAGCTTCTCCATAGCTTCTGCAAGGAAAGATGAACTCTAACTTTTCCATAACTTTACTCTTCATCCATGTGAGAAGCCTGTCCAAACTATCACAGAACTGTGTTCCCTTATAACCCTTTCTCTGTGTCGGCTGGCCTCACAGGGATGAAGTATTTTCCATGCTTATTTTCAGTATTCAGAGCTACCAAGGGTGACACAGATGGGCAGAGAGCATTACTTTCACCCCAGGAGCCTCTCTCCTTCCCAGGCTCTTTATTATACCCCTTCTGCTTCCTTTACCCTCAGGAAGCCAGATGTTTTTAAAGAAGAAGGGACACAGAGCTTCCAGAACACTGCGGAGACAGGCCTACCAGATTGGTGAGCACCATTTTTAAAACACTTGGGATGTGGAGGCACATGCATGCTCACAGGCAGGCTTGACTAGGTGTCTGTCAGTGCAGAGCTTTGAGCACAGATTTTACCAATGGTTGCCATAGAGGAGCAAGTGATATTTCATTCTGTCTGTTAAATGTTTATGCACCAGTGCATCCATGGCTCCACAATGCTGATGGAATTAAATTTCTGTTAATAGCAAGAATGTTTACATTACTCATCAGTAGTAGGAGACCTTTATCCTTCAAAACAGAGCAAATAGCTTGCAGCTATAGTGGCGTACAACTCTAAAGAAGTCACTGTTACGATTCTTCATTACTTATTTTTCTGCATGCTTATTTTTCCATTACCATGGTGATCATCTCTAGAGCAGGCTAACTGGAATGTCCAAGAAATTTCTAAACAGTCCACTATAAAGTTATGTACGAGGTCTTATTAAGGGGCTGACTTAGTAATACCTGTTAATTTACAGAATTTTATCTCCTCTCAAAGGTAAGCCAAAGGGAGAGTAAACCATCTGTAATTTACTCCATGAACAAAAATTTAAAAATAGTTTCTATTGTTTGATTCATGTAGGAATTAAAAATGGACAGAAAAGTAATGAAAAGCCTATTGAAGGCTTTTCAATAACTGAAAATTTCAGGCATGTGAGGATTCTCACTGAGGTTAGTTATCCTGTTTTTTATCAGAAAAGGTTGCAGGGTTAAATTGTATGAATGTTAACATTTGCTTTTCATGCTGTAAAAACAAGTTTCTATACTCATTACTGAATCAATCTGTCATAGCCTTAGCCTTCAAAAGACTCGTTCTTGTTTAGCAATTAGTTGGTTGCGCTGAAAACATATTGTCATAGATCTAGATCTTCCTCATTAAATTGACTATAGAGAACAGATCACTAGTATCTTATGCTGTATTCTGCGTATCCCAAAACCTTAACTGCAATTAGCTTACAAGCACCTGTAGCTTTAAAACACTTTAATTTAATGTGTAGAGCATGTCTGCCCTTATCAGAAGTGGCTTGGAAGCTGGAATCCAACAATAGCTGGTAAACTAGAAATTCCTTATACAATACTGATCACATATCATTACTAAGAGACTATCTAGAGGGCAAATAATAAATAAGTCTTTGCGTTACTCTAAGCTGTGCTAGGCCAAATTAAAAAAAAAAAAAAAAAGAGCCCATTAAAAAAAAAAACACAGGAGCCAATGAAAAAATGCTCCTGTTTCTGAAGCAGGGGAAAACACTGTGGGCATTCTCTTACATGAAAAGCATCTTTGTGCTTGAAAGAATATAGCCAAGTACTACAGATAGAAATGAAGTTGTAGTTTCTTCTGTTAACAGCTGTCAAAAAAACACAAAAAAAAACCAGTTCATGTGAAACAAGATAAGTCTTTCTTCTGTTCCTTCTTTCCACTTAGATCTAATAAGCTATATTTTACTCATCTTTTAGAATTTGTATGTTTTAGTGTACAAAAATAACTGTCGTACTTCATATGATACCTCTTTAAAAACAAGTGTTTGTTTTAAGACATAGCTGATGACAAGGATAAGTTTTCAAAGGCCCTTTCATATTGTCCCTGACCTGTGGGTTCTGGGTCAGTTTTCTCCAAAAGACAGACATTTTTCCACATGACTAAGTTATGATTCTGTAAAAGGCAGTGCTTTTCACAGAAAACTTTTATTTTGAGGCACTGCCTTTAGGGACTGCTTTTCTACCTATAGAAATAGAGTCGTGCCTACTGTAGTTCAAGGGCAATTACTCTAATTTACAGTGAGGATTAATTTAGCTCTTACACTCTTACTTAAAATTGAAGCTAAATCAAAATGGTAATAAGGTAAGAAATTCCATGATAACTATGCTACGACACCATGTGTCAGATATGTCTGCATAAGCAAATTCATGTACTTCATGACTGCTCTGAGAGAGAAATAACTGCTAAACTGTATTCGGAGTCATCAGTGAATATCTACAGTCGTATCTACTGATGAGCAATGTCTTTGGCATTGATTATTGTATTGTGCAATGTAATCTCCAGTCACATTATTTCAGCCTGACTAAATTGCTGAATATTTTCCACTCCAAAAGTAAAAACTTGTCAGTGAATCCATATAGACTGAGAAAGAAGATAAAATAGAAGTTACTATCTTTAGTATTGAAATCCCACTCAACTTCCCAGAAAATCTAGTGAATTTCTGGTAAGTATTGGAATTGAATCTCTAAAGTTCATTATCCTCAGCTAATAAAATAGCCAGGAATAACTTATTAATTAATGGAAAACAGCAGTTCGCAGATTCTTTCTTAACACACTACTCTGGACTTAGAGTGAATACTGGTACTGCTATGAACACCTAAGCATCATGTTTTTGTCTTCTGACACTGGGGAAATAAGTATCCAGAACCAGTTACCCTAAAAAAAATGGAATCCTTTAACATTTTAATTTACTCCAAGACAGCATTCTACCAGCAGCAGCAGCAGAGTGCTCACTGGCTAGTACACTGGCATGGCACCTGAAGACTAGCAGTTACTTCAAGAATTTGTTCCTTTCAGTCTTAATGAAAAATATCAGTGTAGTTCACAAGCGTTTGCAGATGAATATACACAAGTAGCAGACAAATGTGATACAGATCCAGCCATCGATGATGTAATACTTTCATGTAGGAATGTGCTTCACAGTGCATAAGCACCTGGCTTCTACAGTATGGAGTCTTTTCCTGTTACATCCCCACTCCTATTTCTAACATCTCTGGTCTTTTGTCATTCTATCATACATATGACTGGGACCCTTCTGAAACAGACCATGAAAGCAATGGAGTAAAGTACATGTCATCCAGATACATTAAGGTATTTGACAGATCTTATGGTAACTTCAGTAAAATAGTTGAGCACTTCTAATCAAAGTCTTTTTGAGTTCATAAATGTAAACATGAAAAAGATAATTCTGGGAAATTGTATTCTTATTTACAGCAGCATCAATTAGAGGAACAGTTAAAAGTAAAAAAGGTTCTTTTATGGTGCTGTCAGATAAGAAAACTTTCATAGTCACGTTAAACAAGCCAAGCACTATGGTAATAGTTCCAGCTTTCCTAACAAGCTGGCTTATATTCTTAAGAAGAACATTTTGCATCTGCCCAAAGTGTTCCAGGGAAATACCACAGAAGGGAGAAGGAAGAAATGTTATGAGAATATGATGGAAAATTTTGAAACAAATACAGTTCAAGAAGAGTTCCCATATGTTCTAACATACATCATCAAAGTTGGATCAGCTTCTACTTTGGAAAGCCATACACAAAACACAGAATTCCTGTTACATTCAAAATATACTCTACAGAAGTTGGCTTTAGCTGGCTACGCCTAATATGCCATCTATTCACTGTCCTCCATCCAGCAAATTACTGGTATATAAAATATTCTCAGCCATGAGGTGAGAAAATGGGTAACAGATTTTGTCTTTATGCCCAGCTGCATCCATCTGTTCATTTTGAAATCGGTCGCCTCAAGTGAATGAGTGCAAGAAGAAAAGAGAGTTAATCATAAAGGATCAAATCTATATCTTGTGTTTCCTCAAACAGAAGTGACATTGAGCTTGATGAGATCTCTGAGTACAATAAGTACTCTTGGCTTTTTTTCATTTGTTAAATTCTTTGTTGTTTTGGAGGTGTTTCTTCGTGTTTTTTTTTTTTTTTTCCTGATATAAAAGTAGAAACTTTATTGGGATCTTTGCACATAAAAAGAATTTCTAGAAGTTCTTATATCATTGTTAAATAATTTCGAGACATTTCTCTTCTGAGAGATCTGTTTAACAGAAGAGAGACCTCAAGAGATGCAAAATTAACACAAGCCACTATTTCACATGGACATGACCAGAGTATGCTAAACTCTGGTACCTGCAGATGGCACATGGACTTTTGAAGTTTGTGGTCAGCTGCTGTAGAGGAGCAGTTGATCTACTTTTGTCTTCAGCGTGATTGGTGTAGAGCCACTGCTAGCACTTCTGCTTTCATTCTGTGCACACAAATCTCTAGGTCCTCTGCATCTGTGAGGAGTCACGTTTGAAGAGGTGATTATTTCATCACATTACTGAAATGTATAAGATGCTTTCAAGTGAAGTAAAACAGTAGGAAAGAAAAAAAAAGCTCTGCCTTGGTACTCACAATAAAACACTTCTGCATGCATCATGGTGCATTATGATAGTGCATGCATCTTTTTGCATGTCCACTCAACATATTTATAAAGCACCGTGTTTTAAGGTTGCATGCATCTGTTCAGCAAGTAGACTTTTCCAAAAGATCTGGATTTATAAAAGCCTGGGCTGGTGTACAGAAGAGTATGACTATCAAAAGTGTTTCTATTAATCATCCAACCACAATAGCTGTATATAGCTAAGTACAAGGACTGGAAATGACTGTCAGATAATGAGGCTGTTTTGAATGAATGAGATTACTGTGGCGAGAACTTGGTGGAAATGGTCCTGGAAATTAGCAGTGAACTACAGATTCTCCACTGTCACACTGGCTTGCTAAGTCAGTCCTAACTAAATGCCCTGATTCAGTTTTGTAGGGTTCATATATTTGCAGCAGAGTGGTAGGTGATGCAGCTCACAATTTCTTGTTAATCTGTTTTCTAAATTAAATGATAAAGCTGAACAGTTTAATTGCACTTATCTCAAACTACTAGTGTTAAGGGTTGTATCAAAGAAAAGGTTGATAGATTTATAATTAATAACATAAAGTGCAACAACAGGATCAACAGAAATGAATTAACAGCATAGATTTTATTTGAAAGAGAAAATCATACTGTAATTTGGGGTACTTCAGAATGGCACTTAAAACAGAATTCTTTGGTCCTGACTGTACTGTAGTTATTTTCTGATAGAAAGGAAGAAATTCTTGTATATGGTTTATGTCTTTTTTAATGAGGCTTGTATCATTGTCTAGTTCAAGCTCTTAAGCTCTCATGTATCTTTTCAATTCAGTGACAGCTCAGTAACCAAGTGCTGCATAACCGTTTTCCACAAACCAGCTTTGATAATCAGAATTTGTCATGAACATAGAAGGTGCTCCTATTCTGGTACACCACTAGGCTTCAAAAGCTCACTTCAAATTAATGAAACCAAGTGGCATGTCAACTATAATGCCGTGTATATATTTACCAGATTCTACACATGCTGCTGCCACTGTAACAGTTACCCTCCAACTAATTTCCAGATTGTACTATTCATCTGTTATATAAAAGTGAACAAAGAGGGCAGGAAAATAGGAGTGGTAAAATAGAAGGTCTGTTTATCAACTGACACAATTAGTGGAGAGTATTAAGATATATTTAATAGTACATGAGCTTTTTATGTAAATCTTTATGTCTGCAACTTCAAAAATGTGTGTATGAGGGCTGCTCTAAAAGTAATGCCTCCTATTTTATGATGTTGGCCCACTATGTCAGAGGCAGATGTTGGTGGTATGGCAGTAGAGGTTGAAATTTCCCACCAATATTCCATTACATTTTGTTGCTGTGAAACAGATGGCAGCAGAGGGGCAGTCTGACCAAATGGTGTCTGACATGGAAGTGTGGATGAGGCAAAGGTGTTGCAATGAATTCCTCCATCTGGAAAAAAATGGCACCCACTGACGTTCATTGAAACTTGCTGAACATTTATGGAGACCAAACAGTAGATCTGAGCACAGTTAGACAAACTGCATTCTGGATGGCCATGCAGATTTTTATGAAAGCAGCATGCAGGCTCTTGTTTATTGCTGGCAAAAATGCATAAGTAATGATGGTCACGGTTCAAAAGTAGTATTTGTAGCTGAGAATTTGCTGTATCGAGTAGTGTTATTATGCTCTTTGCATCATCATAGTTAGGAGGCGTTAATTTCAGAGCAACCTACACACAGTACTCATATACTTGTGCAGACACAATCTGCTCTAGATGGAGATTTCTTCCTTTTTTGAGAGACAGTTTGGGTTTGTACCTACTTACTATATGTTTCATAAACAGTTTCATAAACTGCATGTCACTCTTATAGAACAATTTTCTTTGTTGTATTTACAGAAGATGCTGGGATGTAATCTGAAGCACACAGAGTATAGTTTCTTTAATCAATTCCATCATGTTAGAGAAGCGCACACTCTTCTCTTGCACAATGTCACTCTGACTTTGAAAATCACCAAATGAAACAGAAGAATTTTGCCATCTGGAAATGAGACTTCCCATCAAATCTCCTTTACACTGATTAAGGCATTCACTATTATATTTGAGCACCTGTTATAGTCCTGTCCACGGGGAAAAAATAATAATAATACAAGAATAGCACTTTCAGAAGACATTTTTAAGGATTCATGTAGTAAATTAGACCATTAGTCTAGCTAATTCAGTATCCTGGCCCTAGCAATGGCCAGGGTTTCAGAACAAAGCTTCTGAATGGTGTGTTACTTCTCAGCTTTGTGGTGATTTGTCACAAGCCCATCAGAACAATCTTGTCATGTTATGCTCAGATACCAAAATTATTTTTTCTGTTCTTCCAGAAGTTAATAGTCTTCAGTATATTTCATTTCCGTGTCAATCCAAATGGAGAGCTGCTCATTTTTTATGCAACAAATGAAATAAGAAGTCAGATATTTTATCTGATTATCACATATGTGTTAGTGTGCGATTTGAATGATAACTCTCTCCATTAACTCCACTAACTCAAGGAAAATGTTTGCTGCAGTGCTGATTGAAGATTACTCCACTCAAGAGAGTGCCTTGTATTATTAACTGCAGAGGAAGTAAAAATACTAGCCTCAAGTAGGATATAAAGAAGGTTCAAGAGACTTAAGCGACAAAACTATGACAAATACAGAAAAAAAGAGTTGCCTCTTGCAAAGACAAGGGATGAAATTCTGTATATGCACTTTATGGAAAAACAAAACAAAACAAAACAAAAAAACTAGCATAATCATTCAGTTTATTATAATATTTCTTATCTTTCATTTGGAGGAATCCAGCTGAATTTGCAACGAACTAAAGAGGATATACAGTGCTGTAGATTGGAAGTAGCAGTAGATTTTAGAAATGTTTTTCACATTTCACGTGTGATAGAGATCTACTATATAGACATTCTACTGGAAATGCCAAAAAAAAAAAAAAAAAATTAAGTCCAGTAATCTTCAACTTTTATATGGCATGTAATTAAAAAAAACCCTATGATTAACTACTCCAGTGGTATGCTACTTTCATAAACAAAGTCTTTCCCTGATTTGAGACTGGGCTTACACTGTTTCAGTTTCCTCCTTTGGTAAGTAATTTTATATTTTATAAATTTATAATTCAGTACATATTCAGTATATATGGAACACTTCCATTCTATTTAACAGCAGTTAAATATAGACTTGTTTGCTTTATACTGTTCCTTTCACTGTTCTCAAACCACAACCAGAAGCAAGCACGCTTCTACTTCAGAATTAGGGTCCCCTCAAACAAGTGGTCTTGCTTCCTATTAATAACCTTTAAATAATTAAGCAAGATCAAATGAAACAGCCTGGAGCAAACTCCAGATAAGATTCTCACCGGCATCACAATGTAGTGAGGAAACTAAACTTAAACAGTCTTAGCCTAAGACTAGTGCCATGAGTAGCCGGCTGTCACTGTGTTTAAGGAAGGCCTATATCCACCTGTACAAAGAATGTGTGTTCCCTGGAGCATACCAGCCTGCACCATCATTGGCAAGGATTAAGGAAGACTCAGATTATTGAGAGACCTTTCCTATTACAAACTCTGTAGTAATCTTAAGCAATATCTTACTGCATACAGAGTACTTCTTAGACCATCACTATGACACAATTGGTTCTGAAGAGAACACCAATGGTAGCCAACAACAGACTTATTTTTTCTTATTGCCTTTGATAACTAGTGAAGATTTGTGCTGGTTTTGGATGAAATGATCCTGAAATTTCAGAAAGGGCAGCTGAGAAAATGTTTCTGCTTCATAAAGAATAAAGAAGAAGATAGCTTTGAGTCTGTATGCTTTATGTTTCCCTCAAAGAAAATGGAGTTCAGCCATTAATTTAAAGGCTACTTAGAGCATCCAAGATATGCAGAAACTTAAAACAGCTTGCCATTTAACACCTTATACAAATCCTGAAGTCGTGCCATAATATGTATAGTCACTCCTTCCTTTAAAAAATGGCAGTATTTCATTATAGCTGACTGATTACAGCCAACACTACAGCACTAGTAATTTGCCTTTCCTTCTACTGTAGCTTGTTACTTACCTCTTAGAAAGAGATATACCTAAGGAGTGGATACATACATACATAGCTTGCTCCAAAAGTAATGTCTCCTGTTTATTTTTGTGGAAATTCAACAAGTACAAAGAGAACAATAATGCTGTTTGATAGAGCAGATTCTAAGCTACAAAAAACTCTTGTTCAACACAGTGTCTACCATTAGCTATGCATTTTCAGCAGTGATAAACAAAAGCCTGCATGTTCTGCTCCTCAAAATCTGCACCAGCAGAGGTGACCCACTGTCACTGCCACCACTGCTGAAACACACTGCCCACCACCTCACTGTGCTCCCATCTACTGTTTGGGCTCCACAGATGTTCAGCAAGCATAAGTGAATGTCAGTGGGTGCCATTTTTTTCCAAATGGAGGAATTCACTGCCAGACCTTTGATTCACACACACTTCCATGTTAGACACTATTTAGTCAGACTGTTCCTCTGCTGCTATCTGTCTCAGAGCAATAAAATGTAACAGTATTGGTGGGAAGTTTCAACCCTACTGCCATATTACTGACATCTAACATTGTAGGCTGATGTCGTAAAATAGGAGGCATTATTTTCAGAGCTTCCCTATTACATAGAAAAGCTGTGCAGCATAATCACGTGTGATGCCGACCGGAATGCTGCATAACTTATTGGAAATGGTGGAGAAGAGGTTCTGAAGTCTTTCTGCCTGTATGATGACAGAGGTGGAAAAAGCTTATGAGTTCTCTGGTGAATAGATGAGAAGTGTGCAGGTTTGCATGCACTTGAGTTATTTACTCAGTGAGAGAGTTATCCTTGTATCACATAAAATGTTGTGCATGCAGCACCAAAATATGCTAAGTACTGTATAAATCATATTTTAGCAAGCCATGGGCAAAGACAAGATGCACAGAGGAAAGGCTTCCTCTGTCTGAAACCTCTTGGAACACACATTTTATTAGTGTCTCTGAAAGGTCAACCAGATCTTACACAGTATTTTTGATTTTCCTGTTTCCAGTTCAGTCTCCAAAAGAACTGTGGTGATTCTATTTTGTATTGACATGTAGCAGAAGTTAACCAGGTATAGCATACATGCCATTTGCAGCCTTAAAAATCTTGATAATATAAATGTAATTTGTAATTGTAATGTGATAACTGAGATCCCATATTCCAGATTAATTCCTTTGTACAGTCATGAGTATTACTGCCAGTTCTTTGAACAGCATTCACATAAGGAATAGCCTCTCATAAAAACTATTTTCAGGATCTGTGCTATTTGATGCTTTTAAAGGAACAGGACATACAGTCATAGCAATAGGTTAGCTTCTGGTCAGTTCACAAATGTTAAATGCAAAGTGTGCATTTAATGTCTTGATGGTTTCCTTCAGCCTTCTTGTATAGTTTATGCTACAGAGTTTCTCCCCACATGCCTCTAAGCTCCCTGTCAGCACAGCACTCTTGCTAGATAGGTAATGGTAACTTGAAAACTAGAATTTCAGTTTAGATTTTTAAAAAAGGGTTTTAAGACGCTGAAAGTGTCTCAGTTAGTTTCTATCCTTCATCTTTGCAATTATACTTTTTATGAAGAAACATGACAGCTCTCTGCTTACAGTTTCTCATGAAGAATACATACTTGAACAAGATGGATTATGGTTTTTCAAGATGAAGTGTATGTACAGCTGCCTTTGCTGCAGAGCCCTCAAGTGGAGGAGATAAACAAAGAATTTACTCCCACTTTGCACTGATGGAAGTTTGAAGTGGAGCCTTACCCCCATTTTTACACACATCAAATAAGTTAGGTAGTACTGCAGCCTGCTTGGTGGCCAGTAATTTTCATGGGTCAGGTCCCTCTGCATAGATCTGTCAGTTGACCTAAATCATAATTTATATTGCTACCAGCTGTGCAAATGGCATGCTTTTATAGATTTGTATTGGTGTTCTTCAATCCCAACCTATGTTATCCCTCCATTCATTATACAAAGCTCTTAGGTAGAAAGAGGGCAACCTTTGTGGTGTCTGCTTAATACAACTGCGGTTCATGAGTTGAATAGAGCAGTGTGGAGTCTTCAGAAGGATAAGATCTCAGTATTATCCTAGTTGTGTTTCCTTTTTAAAGTGGGTGTGTGTATATACACCTATATCTGTGCACAGAGATACTTATACTGTAACTCATAGTAGCTGCGTGCCACTAATCTGCTTACCTCTTCTTTTCTATAGCCCAGATGATTTACTGAACGCGCTGAATGAAGGTATCAGCCGTGCTGATGTGATCATTACATCAGGAGGCGTGTCTATGGGAGAAAAGGTATGCTAACTTTAAGTAAAACTTACTGTAATATTTACAAGAATTTCAAAACAGAGTCTGTCATCAGAGCTTCTGCTTTTGTATTAAAGTTTTCTAAAAAGGGGTTGTTTTCTTTTTTCTTTTTTTTTTTCTTTTTGGAACATTTAAGTGTGAATAATTAAGAAAATAGCCTTCAATACTATCTTCATTTAATTTGTTCTTATTACGGTACTATAGTAGGCATAGAACAAAAGGGAAGATTCTTGTTCTTGATGTAAGTGATTTGCATTTTTTAAATTAAGGAATTATTTATATAGTTATGATGACAAAGGTGATAGGTTAATAGCACATGAAGACGAGAGACTTCTTTCTACTCTTAGAGCAGGTAAAATGTAGGTAGAATAAAGCTACTTTGCAAGTACTTTGAAAAGCAGCTAAGTATATAAATAGTTCTTTCTTATTCAGTATATCTATTTCCTATATGTGCCAGAGCTGTATCTGTTACAAAAATAGTTTTATCACATTTTACTCCTGATAGTCCTACAGAGGCAATACATATGAGACAGTGAGCTGATATATTTGCCTTTTGAATCATTAACAGAATTGTTGATTGAGTTCCTGTTGGTAATCCCTGTGCCAAAACCATCAAAGAAAATAGGGATACACAGATGCTGGTGGGGCGTAGATGAACCTGCAGGACATTTATTAATCATGACTTATGCGAAGGAAAACTCAGATTACTTTTTGATCCCAGACTGAATCTGTGAGTTTGGCAGGTAAAAGAAACATCTCTCCTTTTATAAATTACAGATACTAAAGTCAGCCATTAGGAGATGACAAACATGAGTGCTGCTTTTGTCACTTTTCTGAGTAGAAATCATATTGTTGGATACATCATGGAAATGATTAACAAATTAAACCAGTGCCAATTACTTTAAATTCCATTATTCCTCTCAGTATTCCTAGAAAAATGTTGAAAGCCAAGTGCTGGTCTTTAAATTGGGAGTGTGGTGACCTAGTACTGATATGGGAACTCTAGAAAGAAACTAGACTGATGAGTGGTCTCACAGGCATTTACGCATTCTGGCTAACTTCTCCCTTGCCTAAACTGTGGGCAACTGCATAAAGTCAATGGGCCCTATAATCCTCTGACAGTTCTCCCTCTGATACTAAGCAATCAAGATGTTTAATGAAATAACTGTGAGCATCCAAAAACTAAATAGCAAATAAAAATGCAGTTAATGCAATCAGTAACTGAGAATTCACGCCTGGCTGAAAAAAAAGTTGCTGCTTTCCAAGTATTTGAACCAAAAAAAGAAAAAAAGAGAGAGAGAGAAAAATGGGAATTTCAGATTTACTGCTTCCAAAGTCTGTCTTAACAGATGATTGTTATGTCCTGTGTCTTAAGTCTCACTAAACACAACAGATAGTGTACTGAATCTTTGAGCAATTTTTGATGAAGACTGAATATGTAATTCCAGTTTTCTTAACTGGATTGATAGTATTTATGTAAAATTGTTTTTGAACTATTGTAAAAGCTATCCACAGTTTTTGCTTTCTAAGAAACTTAGGATAGTTAAACCTGACCACTGTGAATTATGCCACATCCCCAAGAAATTACAGTAATTACAGTATCCTGGAAAATTATGATTTCTACAGTGCAGTCTTGAATTCAAAAGTACTAGGAGATTTCTTACTCTGCCACTGTATAGCTTCTGTGGCAAAAAGTTAAATAACCTGATGATTTTAAGGCTTAAATTTGAATCATAAAGGCTTGCTTTTTTTTTTTTTTTTTTTCTTCTTCTCTTCCCATCTATGACAGACAGAATGTTTCAGTAGCCTCTCTGTGGGGTCCTCAAAGATTCTGTTGCTGTAGCTGACTTTTAAGTAAATATATTACTATGTCCTTGTAGAGTCAGGTTTGGCATCATAAATGAGTCTGTTCTTCACATCTTATTTTTGAAAAAACTTTCTTTCAAATACTGGAAATTCCCAATTGGACTGTAGCACTTTCAGGATACAACAAGTCTTTCATCTTCACTTGATATCAGTTAATTGCTTTGAACACTTAGATGATGTAAGCCACTTTGATGTTACTTAATTGATTTTCTTTTTTATGATTTAAACAGGACTATCTTAAACAGGTGCTGGATATTGATCTTCATGCACAGATTCACTTTGGCAGAGTTTTTATGAAACCAGGGTAAGAAAGCTTTTTAATGAGGTAGCTTGGATGGAGATCATATTCAGGAGCATTACTGCCTGTATATCTGAATTTGTTCATCTGTGGACTATTTGCTCTGAAATATTGTCCCATTGTTAATCCTACTATAAACACTAGAGTAAAGAGAACAGGAGTCACTAATGTTACAAAAAAAAAAAAAAAAGAGAGCTTTATATAAAAAACAAATACAGCTCTGTAACAGTTTAATTTTGGTATAACTTACTGGTTGATTTGGCTTCCGAATTTGATTTTTTTTCCATATTAATTCATCTGCTCTTGGATATTTTCTCAACAGAAGCAAAATGACCATTTGTTTTATTTTCTAAATATTTTAAATAATAATGTAATAACATTCAGTCAAATTCCAGTGCAGATCATAAGTTTTTCTTTTCCATAGCCTGCCAACAACTTTTGCAACTCTGGATATTGATGGTGTAAGAAAAATAATCTTTGCACTCCCAGGTAAGATGTTTTGTGGATTACTTTTGTTGCTGTGCACAGATGACAAGATCTGAAACAGAATAGTGATGTTTCACAACACCCATGTCTTCTGTTCTTACTCTTGTCCTCGGAATGTGCTGGTTGGGATACAAGCCTTATGATTTTTTCCATCCAACAATTTCCTTGGCTTTTGTTAACATGCTGTGCAGGGGTGGTTTTTCCCACAGCTCCCTCCACATTACAGATAGAGATTCTTTGAATGTCAGCACATCCACTCTAAAGTATTGAAAGTGAAGATGAGATCTAGAGAGTGCCTAGGAATATGACACAGAATGGAAGTTGTTTGTCATGTTCACACTTCGGAACATGAGAGGGCAGCAGTGCTTCACCTCCTGCATGCTGGAGGAAATCAGTGAGTTCAGAATAAATATTTATTTGGGAATCCATCTACAAATCTCTGTCCCCCTTAATTTTATTATTTTGCTTTGGCTTTGCATAGATTTCTGACAACAAGGAATCCTCGTCTTGATTAGCTAGTGATTTCAGATGTCTCTACTGTTTTCTGTCTCCTTTGTCTCTTTCCTGCTTCAGATAATGGAACAGCTCTATCTCATATTATTTACATTAGAACTGTCTTTTAGGGAAGACTAGATGTGTAAGACGAGAGGTGTTTGACAGAAGTTAGCCATACAACTCTCTTCTGAGTCAACAAAAACCGTGTAAATCAGTAGAATTCTCCTCCGCAATCGTGTTAAAGCTTCTTGCAACTCTGTTAGGGAATAGAAGATCATTTAATAATACCTATTTTTCCATTGGTCTTGGAAACCTTGAATTGGAAATCACGAATTCATATCCATGTGAGCTTGGACTTATACCTCTGCACAATGAGCGCTGGCCCCACCTCAGATAAATCTAGATGTAATAAGAAATGTGGCAGGAGAACAGAAGCAAATGGTGGGGCCTGAGGAAGACAAAGCAGCTGTGATCAGAGCAGAATTTCAGGACACCATTAGCCAGAGAGTATAGCTTTGAGGAGTTTTACTTGCCACATGCCACCCCAGACATAAGTGGACAGTTTCCTGTACGCAGCATGGAAAGTTCTTTAGAATCTTTAGGGTATGATTGTTATAAAAATAAGATATTGCTTTCACAGAGTAAATCGAGGGTTTTACCACCATTCTTTCTTTCTTTCACTACCATTCATTGTCCAACAGGCAATCCTGTGTCAGCTGTTGTCACCTGCAATCTCTTTGTTGTTCCTGCACTGAGGAAAATGCAAGGTATCCTGGATCCTCGGCCCACCATTATCAAAGCCAGGGTAAGAAGCTTGTCCTGTGTTTAAAAGTTCTCTCAAGTTGTTGAAACACTACTGTTTGAGCTCAGAAAGTTTGGGGATCTGAACGCTAGGCCAATTCTGACAAGTTGAAGGTATTTCACAGAGAACAGAAGCATAGACTTGAATCTGTTGATGTTAATATGCAGTCCCATAATTTCTAAAAGTGAGTGGCCAACTAGTGGAGTAAGATTTACAGATAACAGATGCAGCCATTTGCCAGTCAGGCAGGGAGGACACTTCACTGTAAAAAACATACATTTGTTTTAACCTGTGGTTAAAAAAAAAAATAATAGAGAGTAACCTCAAAATACTTAAAGAGTAAGGTAGTTCAGTATCAGAAAGTACAAACGTCAAAATCTTTCTGCTCTTGAGCAGATTGTTTATGTAAGTAATCCACATACCCCCACCTAAGCAATGTAAATTCTTTAAACTATTAATGCTACTCTCATAAGAAATGGTGGATACAGTAGCTTTTTAATAACTGGTCTTGAATCTGTATTAAATAATGTGTTATTCTCCTATTTTTGCTTTAAAGAAGATACCAAAGAACAGATTACGTTTTACAGTTTTTCTACTGTTCCTGGCATTACAAAAACTTTTACTGCTCACTCCTTGTATCTCTCTTGCATGCTTCCTCAGTAGTCCATCTTTTTCTTTATCTCATGGCTAAAGTGTTGTAAGACAGACAGCAATTTGTAGCATTCCAGTTTTGAGGAATGTGACGCTCCAACATGACCCTCATGTTTGCATATATTTTCCAGTGTGCTTCCATTAAATTTCATTTTGAGCAATCTCCTGTATGTCTTTTCATTTCAAAGACTGGTCACTTCCCTTTTGTCAGGACTAGCAGTGCTTTGAATGTGAATAATTTTTTTATCTGTACAAAATGTGAGCCAGAGACTAGAAATGATAAAGCTTTTTTTCCAGAGAGATAGTATCTTTGAACTCCCAGTAAAAGAACAGCTTTGGAATATTCCACTTAATGCATGCAGACTCCAGCATACTCTTTGATATTGTAATATCATAGTTGTATCTCCCTTAAATAGTGCAGTCTCTACCTCCTACAGCCTTTGATCTTGCTCTGGACACCATGTAGCCTAGAAATGCAAGTTTTTTAAAAGACTGTTATTAAGGAAGAAAGATTGAACAGATGATTCTATTATCTTAGACAGTGATATCTGAATACATGACATTTTCATTCTTTCTTTGCTTCTTCTACAGTTATCATGTGATGTAAAATTGGACCCCCGCCCAGAATACCATCGGTGCATACTGACTTGGCATCACCAAGAACCACTACCTTGGGCACAGAGTACAGGTTAGTGCCCAGTTACACAAACTGACAGATGCACTCGCAGGTCCTGTCAGTCTGCCATACATGCTTTAGAAGAAACGAACAACAAAAAAAACCAACAAACCCACTTGCACATGTATTTTCATAGAAGCTTTCTCATGCAGACTGATTTTCTGACTTGTATACGGTCCATGTATACAGTCATGCTACCCAGTCATGATATTGAAATTCATGCTGTGTCTTACCAACTTAATTGTTAAAACTTTATCAGAATAACCCATCTTCGTACACACACATGTACTGTGTGCTTTTTGTAAATACTCGTCTGTGCTTATTTGCACTCAGAGGCACATTTACTTTTTACTCTTTGTACTAAATAAACACAAGTTGGGCCATAGCAGCAATTCAAATAATGAATTGTGATCCTAACTGAACTGGAGAAGAAGAAACAGCAGTATATGTTCTCTTACTGCAGACTAAGACTTTTATTAATCATGTTTGCCATCTGGGGATATTTTTGGATATTCAGCTGCAGTTGAGATAAACACTATATTTGAATATTTTATCTCTTTTATCGCACATCACTTCTTTCCTTGCTTAAGCAGACTGGAATGATTTATCTGTCAGTCCAAAAGTTTGAAAGCCAAGAAACTAAGGGGCATGATTTTCTACTGCATTTTCATTTTTTGGCAGTACAGCCAATACTGTACTGTTTATCTCCAGGGTCTCTTGTATAGCTCATATCCCAAAGAAACTCATTCTTTTGAGTTGGTATATTTAAAAAAAAAAATTCTAGATTGTGCTGGTTTTAGCCTCCATACAATCTGAACCAGATATACAAATTGAAAAATGAAGTAATTTTGATAGGATTAGAAACTCCAACCTTAAAGTAATTTACAACAACAAAAAATGAAGTACTAGTAAAGATCTAACAGAAAAAAGTATGAAAGGCTGGATAGGAAAGTAATCAGCAAGAGAAAGAGAGTTTTGAAAACCAGAACAGTGGAAAACTGATGAATCTCTTCATAATTGTCTGTTTCTACCCACCTTTGAACAGATATATTGGAGCTCCATGAATATGTTAGCATATCTTTGTAAGAGCAGCTCTTGTTTCCTATCTCGTGTGTTGCGGCATTTGAAATTAACTAACTGAAAAATTAACTGAACTTTTTCTCTCACCCTTCTGTAGGGAATCAGATGAGCAGTCGTCTGATGAGTATGCGCAGTGCCAATGGACTGTTGATGCTACCTCCAAAGACAGAGCAGTATGTGGAGCTTCACAAGGGGGAGGTGGTGGATGTCATGGTCATTGGAAGGCTATGATGTCACCAGCAAGAGCGAAGCTTTGATGCATGTCCACATATCATTGACTGTATCCTGTAATATGCAACGGCACAGCTAGTTTTTCTGATTTGGATAAAAGTTGATCAGTATAGTCAACATCTTGAATTATATTTCAAATGGAATTTAAATAAATACCTTTTAAAAAAGAAACTTTAAAAAGAAATCTTAACAAAGAAATTTATTCTGATTATATCAAAGCAACTTTTTCCTTTCCTTGCAATTGCTTTGTGTGTTCAATGCTAGTTCTAATAGCGGTAGCTTTTAGTAGACAGCAGTAGGTGCCTGCAGAACTTGTGTTTTTTCTCATCTTTAAGATACAACTACTTATGCTCTTAAAACAAGGCTGTCTGCTTATTTATACTAGCGTAGACAACACTTGGATTTCCCTTATCAGTATGCTTCATAACCGCTTCACAGAGAGCTTCTGCTTGTTCTTTATCTTGTATCTCGTGTTGATGTGCACAGTGCCAAAAGCAGAGTGGCTGCACTGGGAACCCAATGAAGCCTCGAGGTTTCCTCACCTCGCTGTGCGTTCAGGGATCTCTCTTGTCCCAGCAGCCACCCAGCTCAGTACTCTTGGGCAGTAACTGGATACCTTTTATTTCAGCAATCAAAAAATTGCTTCCTTAAGTGCTGACAGCCTTTTTAACCAATACATTTAAAAATGTACAGAACTAAAAACAAAAAAAAAATCAAAGACTGATCTTGTACAGATATTAGTGTTACCAGCATTCGTGTGGAAATTAAATGAGCAAAGAAATAAAACTGATGTTAAACAACTCTGTACCATAACATTTTCTGTAATGATACTGAAACTTAAATGAATAAAAAAAAATCCTCAATCATTATTTAAAATTTCAATTGTTTAGCGTTGTTGTTTGAACATCAAAAAGAAAATACTGTTTTAAGAGGATATTTTGGGTGAGGGAAGTGGACAAGAGGAAGGGAAATAGTAAAAGGAATCTAGAGCCTCTCCTAATGTGCGTATCACAGCAAAGTGAAAATACAGGGTGAGCTTTCTCAAACTTATCTCCCAGGGGACAAAATGGAAGCAGTATTTTGGGGATTTTACAATTGTACCAGTAAAAGCTGGAGAATACTTTTTTTTTTTTTTTCTGTTTATATTGTGTAGCAGTTGCAAACAGCCCTTGTCCTGCACTGTGTGAAATTTGATAGAGCTTTCATTTTTTTTTCATAGTTCTCTTTCTCCTTTTGATACTGGGAATACTCAGCCCTTTCCAGATTATGTATTCTGATAACTTCATGTTTCATCTGTGATTAAAATCATATTGGTGCCATATAGCATCTTGCTCCTTTGAATGCATGGCTCAAACATGATTCCATCAGCTCCATTCATGAAAATATTTGTCCACGGTACTGCTGGAGGACTTGGGAACATCAACACAGAACTCTGTGTTCAGATTTTGACTGCTACGGTGGACCAGATTTGTAGTTCTTCAATAATTACAGAAGGAATCCCTGAGACTGCTTTTAAGACCAAACTCTTAGCCTTGCAACAGCCTAAATACTCCCTGCATAGGCCTTACGAAGGTAGAAGGCAAGTGGGCATACCGGTATGATGTTGCAAGGTACTCCAGAGATTGATCTTTCAGAAAAAACATGAACATAACTTGCTGATCATATTTCTTTATTCCGGACCCTAATATCCACACCTGTAATCTCAGTGTTTCACAGCAGGATGGCATTAAGTTAAATTCATGAATGCCTGTGTTTACTGTACCAATACTGTAAAACACAGAAGTAGCAGGAGAGAAGAATTAACACATCTCTGAGAAGTGATGTAGAACATGGCTTATTATAATGAAAAGATTTATTACCTATCTAGGAGTTATAGGCAAATGCAAGGCAGCATATACAGTGAAAATGGGAAATTTATAAAGGAGACTAGTAACAGCAATGTGAGAGAAAATTGTTTATGCAACTGGAAACACTAGACAAATATAAAAGAGAGATTTGAAGAAACATAGCCATGAATATCTTGGATGTTACTGATATAAAAACCATTGCTCAGCGCAGATGTGGCTGAGAACTGGCTCTATGCTATGCTGTGCATTGCTCCATTTAAACCATATCTTGGAATCATAACACTTAACCACCACAGTAATGAATAAAGCATGTAGAGGTTAAAACAATCAAGATATTTTTTTTAAATCACAGATAGCATAAACTGCTTTAGCCATCCTAATGTATTTTGTAATGCTCTCTGACCAGTATTCAAACTTTTATGTAAGAAAATGAGCTTTACAATTTCTTTTTTTTTTTTTTCCACAAACTATGTTTGTAGTTTTCTTCTTTTCCCATTATTTTCTTCATCACCCATACATGGGAATTATCATATGTAGAAACATAGGCAGTGGGTCTTGTGAGTCCCTGCCATCCAGCTGGGGAAATCCTACAATGACCTGCAACTTTTGCATGTTGGCCAGCTACCAGAACTTTGATTATACTGTTAGATGGGAAACATCATACAAAAATTGGCCTTTTCTAAATACTAATTTCAAGACCTTAATTATGGAAATTACAACATTAATTCTTTCTTGATATTAAAATATGCTAGACATGAAATGTCTTTGATCTCTAGGTAGTTATTAGAGAGCTGTGTGACTCCAGAGATTATTAATTAGCACAGAATCTTTAGCCTTTTGTGATTCTGAAGGATTGCACTTAAATTATACTGCAACATAAACAGCACTTAAGGACAACATACAACTGGAGTCACCTTGCAGTTCTATCTTTGTCCTCCTCATCCTGCTGCTCTGAGTGTTAAAGCTCATCTCTTTTGACAGGTCTCAATCCAGATGTGCTACTTGCCTCATGGACACTAAAGATGGCCCCTAAGCTGTGTAGGCAGGCAGCCTACACATACCCTGTGCTGACCACATAAGTTGACAGAAGCTGGTACAGTAGCAGTGTTAAGGGCTGGCCCACGTCCTCTTAGGGAAAACTCCCCAGGCTTTCTTCTGACAGCACTTGCAGGGCAGGAACTACATCTGGGAGCTAAGATTTGACAACGTGACATCTTATTTTGGATACCAGACACAAGGCTAAGATGGCCTAGCACTTCTATGGCCCTCCATTATCGTTCAATACTTTGCTTCTCAAAACCAGCATTGTTGGCTTAATGGTTTGTGAGGCTTTGTGTTGGTTAAGAAAAATACACTAAAGGAAAACAAACATACCACAGGTGTGTTTGCTTACATCACAAGAGCACTGAGGTGTTTCTGGGTAACTGTATTTGCACTTTACAAAGAGAAGACAAGTACAGAAAGAAGAACAGTCAGATAGCAAAAAGGAGTAAGTATTGGTTCTCATTAGGAACTATGTGGGAGGGTATTAAATGAGGAGTCAGAAACCAATTCAGGCTGTAAAGCCAAAAGTAAGAACAGGAAAGAAGTAGGTAGATGTTAAATGTTTGTGCACAAAATCTTCCAAAAAAAACCTATTTTTTGTTTGCATGAAATTTGAAACTGCATGAAAATTATCATTTATGCTGACACTTTCCAAAAATTTGGTAGTCTCTTTGCTAAACTAGCCAACTAGCTGAAGTCAATTGGCTTTATTCCCATTAAAAAAATAATAAAGGAAAGTTTAGCACTCCAGGTTAGAAGAGTAAGGACATTTATGCATATTGTCAAAGAAAGCACTGATCAAAGTCACAACTAGAGAAGAAAAAAAAAAGGGGGGGTTGTTGTGGGGAGATGTGCAGCAACTGATGGTAGTCAAAGCAGCAATCTGTGGAGTAGAGACAAGGTACAGTTTCCCACAGCAGTATTTGATCAGTAGGTTGCAATTAAGTGCTTTAACCTCATATTGAAGAACATGATCTCCAGTAACTGTACTGAATGGTTTGGCAAACCCCTTCACCATGCTAAAGCTATCCAGACAAAAACCACAGTATTTACACCCCTTCAACATGACGCTGCCAGTAGCTTAACTTCTGTATTTTCTCAGAGTGAAAAAGCCACATCGTTGTTTCTTCTGTTTTCTTTTGTGGATTTCTATTTATTTATTTATTTTCTGCTGTGAATTCTTCAGAATTAATCTTTGTTTTCTATTAAGTATATCCCAGCCTCCACCCAAAAAGGTGAGTCCCCATGCTAGATTTAAAACGTGTATGAAAATAGAGACACTTCCTGGCTAATTCAAAAGCCTGTGGGGTTTACAAACGTTACAATAGCATGATATGCTGCCAGCTGCATGTGTTCTGAAAAGGGCTTAGTGACTCATATTCAGCATTAGAGTAAGACTTGCCCTGTGCATTCGTGCCATATTGCACACAAGCTGACAAAACTCTTAGGACACAAAGCCTTCTGAGGGCAATGCACACATGCTCAGTGGCTCTAGCTGACGAACTGGTCTGGCTGAGGTTACTTGCTCAGCACAGCACTGCAAGAAGACATCCAGCATGCTTTGTGTTTATGCAAAAATATGCATTTGCATGGATCCAACTTGAATTTGAAAATGCAGACAACAAACTTAATTTTTGCAGAATTAACTACAAGCAAAACTGAGGATTGATTGTATACCAGTAACTCCACAATTAATCTGAACATACCAGAGAAAATAAATGCACTAGCATGATCCTGATAACCAGTGATTTGAAACTAGAATTAAAATAACTTCAAGGAAAGTATAAGAGGAGAGTTTTCTGGAAGACAATTGTAGAGCCATGTGAAAACTACCTTTAAACAGCAGCAGGGTATGATTTCAAAACGCTGATTTAATCTTTGTAGTGAACAATGATGGATTGTAAGAATCATATCCTGAAGCACTTGCGTCTATAAGAAGTAGTCATATTGTCCAAGAGCTAGCTGAATGTGAAAATGTCTTAAAATAGAGGATTGGGCATAAGAGAAACTGGAGTGAGATGAAATAATCTGACCATGATTAAATTGTGTTACCAGTCAGGAGAACACCAGAAAACTGTCCCACTTAACTAAGAAGAAAGCATGCAAAGTGGCCTCCATCTGTGCCTGACTTTCTCTTCGTGGATTTTACAGTATCCTAAGGTGCACTGGTGGGATGCCATTACCAAACAGAAATCTAAAAGATCAGGAGGACAAATGAGATCAAGCACACCAAGGACATAAAGCTTTTCAAAAACAGCGTAGTGTTACCAGTCTGACGAGCATTTGCTAACCAGGATGTTTGTCTGCTGCGGCCAAGTGATCAATCACTTCATCATTCTGAACAAGCTATTTGGCTTCCTCAAAGGTACCCCACTTTGCAGCAATGTGCAGACTGGGCACTAAGCCAGGAGAAGCCAGCCAAGATATTTGCAGACACAGCTTCCAACCCTGGCAACGGCTGACTCCAGCAGGAAAAGGCAGCTTTTGCAGGACAAACTCAAGAAGCTGCCAAGAGGAAGGCAGCATATAGCCAGAAGCCCCTGTACTGCATCACCTGTGAGCCTTTAGGAAATAATAATAATAATAAAACAAATATTTCCCTGAAAAAAAAAAATATCTGAGAAGTCATATTTCAGGAAGAGAATATAAATTCGCTGCAGATATATAATATTCCCCCAGTACCCAACGTTTGTTACAAGAATTGCCACAGCTTAATTGTATGAAGCATTGTCTCTGTTTTGTTCTGAATCTGCCACTTTCTACTTTCCTTTGATGTCTCTTAGCTTTTATGTTGGAGCGGGCAATAAGAAGCCACCCTCACTTTGCCACCCATACTTCTGTAGATAACTCTTGACTGGATTAAGAGTCTGAATCTACGTAGTCTGCCCTTTGTATGTGGTCAATGCTCCATCTTAAGTACCTACAAATTGGATGTTTCTTGTTGCACCTCTTTGGACCTTCTTCAGCTTTACTATAGTCTCTGAGACAAGAAGACCAGAACTGCACGCAGAACTAAAAGGCATAACTGTCTTTTATAATAGCCTAACAACTTACATCCTTCTCTATTTCCTAATATTTAATTACTGTTTTTCAGTGTTTCTGACCAACATGTTTTTATAGATCTTAAAATAAAGGCAACCCCAAAGTCTCATTCTTAGATGTGGTCAGCCTAGGAAAAAGTAATTGTAGATGATAGCTAAGGAAAATGTCTTCCTCATATGCGTCATTTTACTTTTGTCTGTGTTGATAACCTCAAGTATTTCAACACACTTCCACTCAATGTTGAGCAATGCATCTGCAGTTCTTTGTAGCTGTCTTTGTCTTCAACACTGCAAACATGTTAATATCGTCAGCAGTCTCTATCAGTTCACCATTTGTCCCTTTTCTAATATATTTTAATATATTTTTAAATATCTTTATTAGCTGAAATCTTCTAGACTACTTCTCCCAGGAGGTTCTGCACCACAAGAGTACGAGTAGGACAGGAGGTATTTCAATCCACATTTCCTCCTTCCTAACCTTTTCTCTTCCATGGGAGATAAGGAGCTCAGGAAAACTTACAGCAGCATCTTGACACCTATAAGCATACATGTTACCAGGAGCACGTACAAGCAATACAAACACAAGCAGCTACCATGCTGCCATTATCAAAGCCTTTGCCAAAATCCTGAGGACATTCTGATGTGTCAGACAACAGAGATAACATCAATTATCACAGACGAGGATCTGTTCTATCCAGTGTGAAAAGCTGCTTTGGTGATTTGGCAACTATGCTATAATATTGATGCTTTTCCTTATTATACCTGATCTTTTACTGTGATTTATTACCAGCTGGACTGCCCACTGGTATGACAGCCTCTATGCTCCAGTTAAGGATGCTGTCACATTACTCTGAAGAACTGCCAACTGTCCTGATAAATTCCACCTGAGGTAAGACTACCCTCGTCCATATATAAAGAAGCTGCAAAATAAAAAATGGGGCTTAACATTTTTGCTATATCTGTCCTGTCTTTGTATGAAGTTCCTGGAACATGTAGCTCCACAGTAAGTACTGCTGGGAAATCTCCTGGGATGTGGCTCTGTAGAGCCCGCTGGTCAGTGAGCATGCTGTGCTCAGAGGGATTCACACACAGGAACTTGCAGAAGAGCAAACAGGAGCAGTTGGTTGTGGTGTACTGTGCCTTTCTGAAAGCACAGCCCTTTGGGCCAACACTAGGTAGCTGATCATCACAAAAGGCATTGAATAGAGAGAATAAAAATGACCTGAGTGCGACTCACCCGCCAGCCTTTCAGAAGGGGAAAGAGGCTCAAACAGATGCAATGCTATTTGAAGTCAGTTAAATACAAGGTTAGTTGGCAGTGTACATCCATGAGTGACTTTCCGTAATTTATACCCTACTGGCCAAATCCAATCAATTTTCCCAGTGTGCTATAAAAAGCCACTGAACAAAGCAGAAGACAGGATTTGGTATGCTTTTGGCAGGCTGTGTTGCTAGGGAGTCATGCTGCAGCTTTCTCCATCAGATGGAGTTTTTCTTAGAGGAGGTGGATAGTATTAGATTAAAGCAAAATAACGAAACTGAAAGTCCTTTGTCAGGGTGTATGATGGAAAGCACAAATATGAAAGAGAACAGAAATGACACATAAGAGAATCCAAATAACGCACTGCCTCAGCGACTCCCAGGCCCATCGCAGGAACCTTTGGCATTTCAACAACTCACTTCCTCAAGTCTAGAGGAGCACATAGGTATGAGGGCAGGTGGGAACCCAAATTAAGGGCTGTCACAGGAGGGCTTGTCCAGGTGTGAAACCCAACATGAGGTAATGGAAGGGCTCCTATGATCACTCTTCAGACTACCTGGAGGCTAGAACACCTTATAGGAAGAAGTGGAGAGCATTTTAGGATTGCACAAGATTTTTTATGTGTTTTGGGGGGGAACCAGAGGTGGTGAAAGGGATGGGTGTAGCAATTCTTGAGAAGGAACAGATGAAGGAAAATAGAGAGATGAAGGAATAAATAAACCCTCCAAGTACAAACAGATACACTTGTCTGGCCATGCCCTGTGCCTTGTCCACACTCTGCTGTGTCTTACTCAATGTCATTTCTTTTCCTGGGTGAATAAGGAGTGAAACCATGCCAGGAGGGAGCTACTGAGGGAGCAGGGGAGTCCCAGGTGTCTCCTACAGAGATCCTGGGGTCTGTGGGGCAAGTGAGAGATGTGGGTGTGAGTGTATGCGCATAAGTGAGGAGTATGTACCAACAGAGGAGGGGCTGCAGCCTCAGGGTCTCGTGTGTCCATGTGCCAATCAACTCGAGAGACTGGGATCCAAGGGCCAGCTACAGGGCAGGCTGGGTATGTATGCTTGATCTTATTGTTGGGAGCCAGCAGCACAGAGCTGCAGAAGCTTCTCACCCCACACCTCGCACTCCCAAAAACTATACAGAATTTGTCCTGAAAAATAACAACACCATTTGCAATAGCCAATCACCCAATGGCTAAGGAATTACTCTACTGCTTCCTAACACAGTCTTAGCTCTGACTCTCATAGTGCTTATACTCTGCATTCCAGAAAAGAGCTACCTAAGTGTACATGTATTCGGAGGGGTGGACAGGACTTGCAGCTTCTCTGGTTCAGGTAAGCGCTATGACCACTTGTCTGCTGAGTCAGTCTCCTCCAACTCTGTTGCTCACTTGTTCTGTTTAGAATTACATTTCTGTTGGCTAAAGAGAGAAAGGTAATTCAGTTTTGGAAAAACTATTTCTTCTTGTTGCTGTTGTTATACCAACACTATTTATCTGTCTCTGTCTGTGTCTATTACACAACTAAAATCCACCTGGGAAAGAAAAGCATAATTGTCTTTAACACTGGATTGGAGTTGTACAGTGGAGAGAACAAAAACCATTTTTGCTGGATGCTGCTGTGTTAGTGCATAGTACAATCAGACAGAAACTGTCTTGGGGGGTTTCATCTACGGAAACAGTGAATGTGTACCTACACAAAGAAGGCTGCAATACACAACAGATCTTCAAACTGTCAGACAACATAATTCCTATTTTGCAACATCAGTACTCCTTCAGCCAGCCTGGTTATCACTCATGACCCAAAATCTTATCAAAGCACCAGACTCAGTTGAAACAGGTGTTATCAGATTAGGGTGGGGAAAAAAAAAAAAAAGTTAACATCAAGAGCTGATTGTAACGAAAGGTTAGAGAAGCTGAAACCTACAAACAAGAGCAAAACATCTGAATATCCATACCACTTTAAACTGACTCATTAACATCCTGGGCCTGTGCCAGGTTCCAGAGTGCACCAACAGACTTTCACTGCTCTGACCAGCCTCACCTGGTACCCCCACTCCACCCCACCCCTCTTCTCTCACACAACACCACCTCTCATCTGGGAGCTACAGGGAAGTTTTGGTATGTGCCCCTAATCCTCCTCTGAGTTGGATTATGGGTGCATTTGTCTCTATTCCTGACTCTAGGGCAGATGTTCTTGAGCACATATTACAGTCCAATCTCTAGTTCTATCTCCTCTTGTCCTTGCTGCTGACTTGAATCCTAGGATGGAGACCTAAGATGGGCTTGGGATTTCATTCCTCACCTTGTCTCATCTCATTTTGCTTTGTCATGCTTGGGTCTGTTAGTGGGTCCTTTTACCACCAATCCTGTTCAGTTTATTTTTTTTTTGGATCCTGTAGGTTTGAAAGATTGTGCCCTAGCTGTTGAGAGCTATATTTCTGCTAAGGTTAGACATGGCTCCGAGCTCATCACCTGTCATAGGTTTTGTCTTGTTCTTCCCTGGTAGCCTGCTCTGAGAGGACTGTATCAATGCAAAAATCTGTGGTGACATTACAGAATCATAGCATCACAGAATGCCAGGGATTGGAAGGGACCTTGAAAGATCATCTAGTCAAATCCCCTTGCTGGAGCAGGAGTACCTAGATAGTGTGTTTGCGTTACAAGGAAATACGCGCTGTTATCAGTATGCCCTTACTTAACCAATAAACATAATTGCTGCCAGGACTGTTGAGAACACAAACCTAGTGATGCATTGTGACGCCACCAATGATGGGTTTCTAGAGCTGGGAGAATTCCACTGGGCTCCGCAGAAGGAATTAGCATACTCTTGTCCTCTCTTTCTGTAGGTATACTCCTCCAACTAAGCAATGGATTTCTGTGAGTGAAACAAGGTATGAAAGGGAAGTAGAAGTCTACTACATCTGTTTTTGTGGGTTTTTTGTGTTGTTTTTTTTTTTTTTTCCCAAATTTCAGAGTAGGGATTTTCTATTCTTACTGACATTCTGTCACATACTGTGCAGTCTTTCAACAAATCATTTGACTTTGGTATCTACTTGGGATAACGGCTTGTTAGCTCTCCAATAAAGATTTAGGAAATGTAATTAATGGCTTTCCCCCACCCCCCAACACCTTGTGAAGCTATTAATATTATGTCCACTGAATTCATTCAGTTAACTGCTGGAGAATTTTAACTTCACATCATCTCTATATACTTGACTCCCAATAAACAAGAAGATAGAAGTCACCATTCCAAACTACCACTGAGAACAGCTCAAAGATTTCTATCACTTGCAAAATATGTCACTATATTCATGTTGGGGAGAAAAAAAAAAAAAAAAAGGTAAAAAAAAGAAGTATAGAACTGTGAAAAAGCCCTATTAAGTTTCCCTTTGCACTTAAAATTGTATGTTCATAAAAATGTGTGTGTATAGGGGAAATGTTCTGAATTTTAGTAGTATAATAAAATGCTGTATTTATTTATTTTTATAATCCCAATTTATAAACTTTCCTATTTCTTTTCCTTTTAACATGTATATTTATTTTTGTTTCGTGGACAGGCAAAATATATAGTGAGTTTGACTCTAAAAAGATTATATCAAGTAAGAAATCCATCATGGGTGACCTCAAGAGACTTCTTAACCAAGGAGAATATGCTCTTTTTGCCTCTGCTCCCATGCTTGAAAGCAGGTTTGTTCAGGTAAAAATAAATAATTTAAATGATTTTTTTTTTGCATGCTCAATGTAAAATTGATCAAATAAATTACTCTTTTTTTTCCTTTCTCTTCTGAACAATTTTTCCTCAGTCATTTATTCCCACCACACATATTCTCATTTAAAACACAAATAAAGACATGGATATAATGTTTCTCTTCTCATTCAGTCTCATTTTGCTCTCACTTTACAGATGATGGTCTAGAATCTCAGCAACAGCTATGCTGAAAATTAGAGGACATCCAAGAATGATGTTTTCATTCTTCTTTGTCAGTCCCTGCTTTTTCCTGCAGGAGCTACTAGAACAGTGTCAGCAATTCTCTGGTTCTGTGCTAGCTCATTAAGGATGTTTAGCCATCAAATATAGTTCAATCTAACCTAAACAGCTGTCAACATTCCTCAGTAATCTTCCCACTACTCCCTCCGCCCTTTCAGTATCCTTGACTGGCCAAGAACCCTTCATGACCCTGGCAACAGTCTGCAAGTGTACAATATTACATTCGCAGTGTATCTAAAACCTGTGAATTCTACTTGTAAAATGTACATTAGCAGAGCTTTTTAATAGGATTTCATCACCTTACTGTGATAACTGCAACATCTTTTGTTCTTGCCTTGATTAACTCAATCTTGCATTGTTGATACACGTGCAGAATGCTAATTAGCTGCAAGTCTCTACTTCCAAGGTATTTGATTGATCCCTGCTTTATTTATCAGACCCTATTTATTCTCAAGGAGGCTGTTGCCCTAAACAAACAGCCTGCAAAAACAGCTTCATCACTGACTTATTCCCATTAAATGTAAAAAATAATAGCCTTTGATCTATTTTTTCATATTCCATGTCTCACACTTGGAAAGAGCTTCTACTAGATATCCACTAATTTAATACACTGTTATCCCTCAAATTCCTTCTTAGAACACAGTTTTTTCTCTGATGTCTACCAAAAGCAAATTCTGACAGTGGTAAATACCATGTGACTTGAGCATGCATACCAATTTTTTTCTTTGAATTTTGTCATTTCTCTTTTTCTGTCATTTTTTGTCTTACGTGTAAGTTATCTGTAATCTTTTTCCATCCTGTACTTTTACAGCGTCTATCAAGATCCTGGCTCAAAATGAGGTCTCGTTAATATCACAGTAATTCTGACAAAGACATTGAGTCATCAGAACAGAGTGCCTCTTCCATTGTGTTTACAATAAAATTAATTTGAGATAGTAGCACACAAGTCTTTTCTTACCTTCTTACCAGCAGTCAGATACCTAATGATGGAGACTACACAATAACCACTGATCCTTCTTCATCCTGATTCAAATTTCTTCCTCTGTTTTCACTCATATATACACCCATCTCGTTATTCCATGTTCCCTTCTCTCCTCACTATTTCATTACATAAGCTCTAGGAATCCTAGGCTGAATCACTGTGAAATATCTTTGATATATATTCTCTGAGAGTGTTGATGTTTTTGTTGTTGTTCAGATTAACCAAAGAGGGGAACTGATTAATCTCCACAACCGACCAACCTGCGTGACCATCGGCATCTGTGCTGCCCGTTCACCAATGCCCAGTGGAATGCTGCTAGCACACAAGGTGCCTGTGTCCCCACAGGAAATAATGGCAAATCTCCAGAAATTCTCAGAGCATCCATCTCAAGTGGAACAGCTAGTACTTAGCAGGTGAGTGAGCACTGAAAAGGGTTAAATAAGTCCTCGAAGAGCATGTAAGAAACATGTATGCTCTCCCCCTTCCATGTGGTGTTTTCCTCCTTTTAAGAACCAGATTATGAACAGACCTCACATTTGCACTTTCTTCTAGCACTGACACAGTAAAGTCAGGAGTATCACTGAAATTTAAAGACACAAATTTAGGCCTCACTCTGGTCATCACTTTAGGCCAGTGCTACCCATATACATATACACAGATGGAAAATGACTGGAAAATACCTAATACGTTTTTTTTTTAAACATATGAAATCTGGTGAAAAGATTGGAGGTGCAGGTTTGTCAAGGAAAAAGGCCGTGGAATAAAGGCATTGTAAAGAAGCTGACATTCTGCGCACTGCTGCTCAGCATTTCTTCCAAAGTCAGTGTCACTCAAAGAGGAGTGTCCAAATCTACTCAGCAGCTTTTCCCTATTTCGGTTTCTCACTTGTAGTCTTATGCTATCTTCAAGTCTGACAACATAATATCGTTTTGTTTTTTCAGGTTCTTGCCCTTGAAGTTTGTAGAACTCTCTGTTCACAGCACAGATAAGAAACAACTCATGTTAAAATTAGTAAATGGCCGTTCCTATTATCTAGAGCTCTATGCTCCACCAGACGAACAACAGCAACTATTCCACCACTGGTTGAAGCTAATCTCTCTCCTGAAACGTCCAAAAGATACTAGCAATACCAACGTCAACATAGTACGTAAGGATTCTGGCACGAGTCATGAGAAAGCTCCCAGCCCCAACAACCCACCAGACAATGTAAGCCTTTGGCAAACTGATATCAGATCTTCAAGCTGAACAATTAGAAAGTATAGTTTCTATCAGTATTCTTTACTGTCTCTCTGAAGCCAAACCTTTCATATGTTTTAAAGGATCTACAGTTCTGTTTATCGAAATAGCTGGCTTGTTGTAAACTCCCTGCAAAAAATCAGGGCAAAAGGAGTGAAAATGCTGGGTGCACCCTAGCCCTGATAAAACTGTAATGATCTACAAATATATAAATATATATATATAATGTTCAATGTTTAGTTTTTCCTTGCAGTTATGGGTATGCTCTTAAATGGATCCTTGAGGCTCATTTCCACAAGTAATTGAAAAAAAAGCAGAAAAAGAAAGACACGGCACAGCTGAGATTTATACAGAGGCTGATAACAAATAAGCAAAGAGGGCAAGGACATTTGATCTATTCAAAGGACAGAAAAAGAAAATTCTTGAAGCAAATGCTACAGTGAACAGCCAGACTGGTAGAAGGCAGTTATTTGCTGGAAACTCAATATATAAAGGACTAGTATATAGGAAATTATCATCAAGTTCCAGTTGTGTTGATCAGTGATGTGTGGAGCATTTTTAATGTCTGTTGCTACTGTATCTGTTTAACTTTTATTTTTCTGTCTAGAGCAACAACTCACAAAACCTGCCTAACCCCAAAACAGAGGAAGAAATTGTTACTGAACAAACCTCCTCCAAACAAGTTCCCTATTCAGATAGTGTGGGTCCCACTGAAAAGAGTGAAAGGGAAAGGGCAACTTTCAACAGCTCCCAGGAAGTAACCAGGCTAGAAACCACCATGCAATCAAAAAGTAAAGATCCTCTGGATACAATAAACAGCAGAAGCAAAGAAAGAAGGAAGAGTAGGTAAGTATGGTTGAGAAACAACTCTGATATACTTGGTTTTCGATGCTGAACTTTGAAAATTAAAATGTGTTGCAGTTTTGCTTTTGGAAAATATATTATTGCAACACCTTTTCAGACTGCAATTTTTCTGATGCTTTAAATGTGCTAGGAAACTGAAGAATATGGGGTGGGGTTTCCAAGTATCCATTCTCTGGCTTCTCAGCTGTTCAGGTTCTTTGGAAAGACTGTTTCCATGTGCCTTCACTTCAAAGCAAGGCTTACCACATCATTTAGTAATAGATATTCCTGCTGCAGACAGAATGAGTTTAAAATAGCATCTATTTAATACTGGTACATAACGAGATTGTTAAGGTAAGTTTTGTTGTTGTCGTTTTTGTTTGTTTGTTTTTGTGGGTTTGTTGGCAATAGTGTTATCCCCTTGGTTGTCTACAACAGCGTTGTAGTTTTTCTTGAACTTTTTATTTATTTATTTTTAGGACAGACAAAACGAAGCCAAAAAAAGAGAAAACATCGCAACCTTCAGGTATGACGGGTTTTCTGATATTTGGCCATTTTCCCAATGTTATTCCTACTTCAGTAACAGGTGAGGGAAGCTGAAACTTCATGAGCTGAGAGCTGTTTAGAACAAATTTTTTCCATATTTGTGTTGCCAATAGATTACCATTTGTTTAAAAGTGAAATAATATCTTTAGAAAGTACCCTTTGCTAGACTCCTGTTCTAAACACACCTCACCTTGCAGGGTTCAGTGCCAGGTTTCTTTTAGAAAAGCCTTGACACTTGACTTGTTTGGCTGATGTCAGCTGTGCAACATCACTGAAAAATCAGATGAAATACACTTCAGTGAGAAGGATAAGAAAGCTCTATGCTGTAAGATGTTGCAGAGAGATAACATTGGCCCCTATTTCCTCTTCCAGTGTGTCATAAGTCTTTCCAAAAACCCATGGTAGAACATAAATTTGCTGCCAGGTGGTGTGTCTGCGGTATCCTCAACCATGAATGTGTGTTCCTGGCAAGATGTGGACCTATTTTGGAGTAATCTTTTCAACACCATACTGAGATTAGCATTAGTGTCCTTCTTGGCATTCTGCATTTCTGCATAAATCTCTACAGAATATTCAGCTACAACAAGCAGGCATCTCAAAGACAGTCTTTTCTTACTGTTCACCACTTGCTATATTCACAATTCCCAGTTTCTTATCAGTGATTATGCACTGTTACCTATGCCTGCCAAGAAATAACAAAGACTGTTGTTCTTAGTTTGCTGATGCCCCGCACCTTGTGTCTAAGCTCAGGTCATTTTGCACACGAGTGAATCAGTCTCTTGAACAATAGCTTTCACGGGCTTACCACACAGACTTTTCCATTTTAGTAAGTTAGGAAAATTGAGTGGTATCTTTTGTCCAACCAGCTTCACTTTTTGTGAACATGATGCTACTGCATGCTTCTCTTTTTAGCTATGGGCTGCCTGCAATTCCTTCACCTGGCTAAGAACATTTCCCATTGTTCTATCTTTTCTTTCTATAACAGTTTTTTTAATTCACCCCCCGTGTCTAACTGTTTCTTTCCTCAGTCACTCATATCTTTTCATCTTTCCTCTGATTTCTATTCCTTTTCTCTCGTTTTGGATTATCCTTTCTCTCATTTTCCACATTTCTCAAATCCTGTCACAGAATCACAGAATCACAGAATTGTAGGGGTTGGAAGGGACCTCAGAGATCATCGAGTCCAACCCCCCTGCCA
>JAOWBP010002559.1:24446474-24467425 GCA_028571105.1 Tragopan temminckii | reverse complement strand
GGAGCATTAACACTTTAACTTCCAGTGCACTACATGATGTTATGATGTGGAATACTGAGAACACAAAAAAAAAAAAAAAGAATAAAAATAAAACCATGACAAACAGGCTCTTGTGTACCCAGTAGGAATTGGTAACAATATGAGTTACAGATTTATAAAAGCTAAAAATTGCAATTGTATTGGTGATGAAAAGAGGCCACAGATTTATGTACAGATGTGCTTTTCACAACTGAGAATGGGAGACTTCTTTCTGTCTGGTTTGTTCTCTGTCATTTTATCCCACCAAGTTGTTTTGTGGAGAGAGCTGCTAATGCCAAGAACAGTGTAGGGTGAGGATAGAGGTTTGCAAAAATGGAAGCATTTCCATCTTGCAGAATGATACCCTAAGGTCAAGTGGGGAAAAAAAATTAGGAAGAAGTAGTGGCTTTAACAAGATCATTTTGATGTGCAGGTATATGAGCATACTTAGGGATGGATGGTGTGTTTTATTGCATCTGAAAGTTGCTGCGCTGCACGAGTGTATGGCGAGAACTTGCTGCTGTTGAATCTTGAAAAGTTACGTTTAAAAAAACTGCTTTCTTTGCTTTGGTGACATAACAGTTTCCCCCAATTACTACGCAAGAACTGGAAATGTTCATAGTATGGATAAATTTTCTCAATTGAAATCCATTTTGCAGACCTGATTGTTTGTTAGGATGACTGCAGTGATGACTTGAATAGACCATTGTGCTGCTGCTGGGACTGTGGCACCTCCCATGATATTAGGAGTTTCATCTGTGAACTTGGCTTCTTTTTGCTTTTGCTTACAAGGCTGATGCATCAGACCAGTTTGCTGTTAATTTCTACTGTTTATCAGTTTAATGCTTGTCACATTTCCTATACCAGAATCAGAGGTGTTCTTCCAGTAGTACCAAGGAAAGTTTCTCTACCAGTGGATGAGGGCTTTCACTGTTTACTGTTATTATTTGGCTGACCTCTTTGATCTGAAAAACAGCGTGTCAAGACAGTGGCTGCATCCTAAAGGGCATGTAGAAACAGTGGTGTTGGTGCTGAGCCATGCAATCAGGTTGTGATCTTGCCTATCTCAGTTTTATCATTTTTAGCATTGCCCATTGGCAGTGGATTCCACTTTTAATGTAAATAGGGAAACAACAGTTTCCCTATCAAACAGTTCAACTTTGCTATTCTTTTCATTATTGCTTGGATGAAAAATTACTGACGTTTCTGCCATTATGAGCTTCACTCCACAGCACTTAGCTCTAGACTCTTCCTTTTTTCTTCCCCTGCATTTTCATATCCTTCTCTGGCTTTTCTCATGGAAAGCCAAGATCCATCCTCACTAGCATTCATTCTTGCTTATGACAGTGGTCTGTAGAAGCAAAGATCAATGTCTTGATTCCTGACTTCACAATAGTACAGGAGCCCCAGACTGGTGTCGGATTAATGATTTTTAGTTTTTTTCTTCACCTCTACTGAAAGGTACCCATCTGCTGTCTCCGCATGAGAGGACAACATTCAGGGTCATTGTTTTGTGAGAGGAATTACCAAGGTGTTCTTCCATTCTGCATTTTTACCGTAAATGTGAATTTAGGAAAGAAGTACCTAATGCCCAAAGTATTGTGGTTCTTTTTAGGATTAGCCTTGTAAAACCTGTTAAAGACTAATTGACTGAAGGTTGTATTCTTTAACCCAAAGCAGAACTGTCATTCTTAGATAAGCTAAATTGTGGGAAATACAGCACCTTAGCGCAGATTTTAATAGCTCATTCTCTTTGTTTGAATTGCAACAATGAGTTCTTATGAAGCTTGAACTTCCAAAGGAATCGGTGCTGTGGTTCCTTTGGAATGCAGCTGACCTGCAATTAGTGGAGTGAGAGCTACCTGAAGTGGCTGTAGATGACAGCTTTAAGTTTACCAGCAAGATTATTTTGGAACACTGAATTTTCTGATTTAAAAGTACCTGATGACTGAGTTTTTAAATATTGGAGCAATAAAATGTTTGTTTTTTTTAAGAGATTTATCAGCCATGTTGGTGTAATGCTTATAAACACATTTGCATCACTGGTATGTAAAGCTTGTACAAACTTTAGGTATTTATATACCAGGTTGGGTGTGTGATTGATTCTTCTAAGCACTGCTCCCTAATTTCTTTGTTAGGTATTCAGCACTCTTTTATGTAGTGCCTGTACAGTTTTCTTCACTGAGTGGTAAAATGCAAAGATGCCCAGCATTACTGTTCTCTTCCATTCTCCCACTATGAAATGTCTGAGTTACTGATAACTGACATCTGTGCCAAGAAGAAAAACTTTTTGTTATGGAAAAGCTTTTTTTATCTTGTAAATTGGACTTGAACTTGCTTTTTATGCATGCTCATTTCAAGTAGAGGTAATGTACAAATACGTTACTTCTCTTCTGGTGAGAAACTTGTTATAAAAGATATGCATGAAAGGTAAAGTGGGGCAAATTTCTGAATTTTGATCTTGTTCAGAATCTTTGAAGAGCAGTTGGCCGTTCCTCAATTGTGATTTCCATTTTCTTATGCTGTTATGATTTTCTTTGCTGCTGATCATTCTTGCAGTTGATCATAGCAGGTAATACAAGTTGATGGAGTAGTTTTAGTTGTCAGACACTTCAGAAAGTTCTAATGATTGGACAATCTCTATGCTTTTCTTTTTTGAAAGAATAATAGTATTATAGTGTACTGATTAATGCAAGCAAGTATAAAGTATAGATCAATGTACCTTTCGGTGTTTATCCATTTCACTGGCACATGTGGACATCCTAGAGAAAGGCAGGGTTAGTGCACCCCTACATATGAAATAAATTTGCCTCTGTTCATGTAGAATAGAGTTGTGCATTCCTGTGACTTTATCACTGTTCTGTTAACCTGCTTTGGCAGGGGGGTTGGACTCGATGATCTCTGAGGTCCCTTCCAACCCCTACAATTTTGTGATTCTGTGATTCTGTTCTCTATTTTTTTTAAATTAAAAGAACTTCTACTTAAACTTTCAGAAATTGAATTTCATTTTATTGATATAGCAAAGAAGTTGTACTGTAATAAAGCTCTGCAGCCACGGTGGTTGTTATGCTCATGTGTTCAGTTTGCAGGAGTATGTTCCCATTGGGGTTTAATCTTAATTATTGTAACTGACTGCTAAAATTAGGCCCAAGAGTCCACTTGCATTTAACAGAAGAGAGAGACTTTTTATAAGATATAAAGGACTCAACTGTTATGTTTTTTTTAGCTTTTGCAAAGCTTTCTCTTGCATTTTTATTAGAAAGTTCAGTGTTGTAGGTTATTTACAAAGTATCCAATTTTCACATCTTGTAGTGAAATCCTGCTCATAGTTTCGGTAATTTATTTTTCTTCAAGCTTCTCTTACAACCTATCAATGTGCAGTGATGTTCCTGCTTTTCAGTACATACTCCTTTAACAGTGCTCTCAAGACGCAGCTGTTCAATTTACTGTTTTTGTTTGGGAGTAAATATGCTTAAAGATAAACACATCTCACACTCAGTGTTCAGAATTTGTCAGATTCTCTCTTCTAGGAGAGACCAACAGATTATTAACAGTCCTTTTTACTTCAGGAAGAAATACCTACACCAGTGGTTGTAGGTCTGGGAGGTTATTGACTTATTGTTTCTAGAATGAAAAGCTCCTTTTATTTATGTGTGTGTATATATATGTGTATATGTATGTATATATATATTTATATCAGTAGCTGTTGCTTGTATTCGGGAGGGGGGAGAGTAGATGAATTCACAGAATATGGTTGTGAGATGAGGCTCTGTCAGAGTTGGGTCCGTGGTGTCAGTCTTTTGCTCCTGCCACTTGTGTCAGTCTGGTCACATTTCACGTTACTGTGAACTGTTTCAGCATGACGCTTCAACCAAAAAGTAACCAGAAGAATGAAAACATTTTGTAATATTCTTCAAGCTTAGTGAATTAAGGCAACTTGCAGAGACATCTGAAAGCTATAGAACTCAGGTATTATCGGTTGTACAACCCAAAAGAGGAGAGAGTAAGGGAGCAGCAATCGAGAGAGGGTTGTGAGACTGCGCTCTTTAGCAGCAGTGAACTAGTTTAGCTTAATGGTCCAAGAAACCATACTGACAGGCTCTTTCATGGTTCTTGTCATAAACTATGCAATCTCTGTTTGGAAGGATCCAAAATTAGGGCACACTTGAAAGCCTAGTCAGCATTGTGCTGTGCTAGCAGTTGAGTTAAAGCTGTGCACAAGCATATTTGTTATTTCCCTGAAGAAATTAAAATACTCTGCAAATGTTAAATAACATGACTGGCAACGCGTGACGAAACTACAAAACTTTGCAGCCTCTGAATATTTTTTCCTGTATGCATAATTCTGATTTCTGTCATGGGTGCTCATATTTTTAGGAATGAGAAACATTCCAGCAGATTTCACGGACACAAAGTCACAGAGCATAACCCTTCTATGCAGAGTGCGGTTGTGACGGTGCATTTCTTTGGGGATACACTTGCCATGGCTACCCAAGGCATTTATTCTGTTTTAGCACGGATTTTTGTTTGTTTGTTTTTTGGTAATAATGAAGGTTTCTGTTTTTTTTTTTTTTTTGTAGCAATACATTTCAGCATAATAGTATTGAAATGGTATCATAGACAAAACAGACATCTGCTGTGTGGCTGGTGTGCCTTGCTTATAGTGTCCTCCAGAAAAAGCAAGTGCAGATGATGGTAATTAGAGAAAACCTTGTGGGAGGTGGAGGGGGGCATAGAGGATAGCAATTGTGAAGTGAAAATACTTGAAGAAAAATTTCTGAAATTTATGCAGCAAGTTGTTTGGGGTTTGCTCAGCGGAGCTGTCACCATAATCTCACATGAGTTTAGGAATGGAGAATTTGTGACATCAGAGACCTGAATATCTAAAATAGTTTGTAGAAGTATCCTATAAATAACTGGAGAAGAGCTCAAATGAAATCTGGTTTGTTCTGAGGGTGTGGTGAGCAGTTGACTGTGAGGTCTATAAAGTGCAAAGATTTTCAATCATAGTTTTGTTTTATGTTTTGTATTTCAGAACTTTTAGAAGTCTTCAGAATTTTTATAAGTCTGAACTTATTTTTGTGAGCAGAAAAAAATGTCAGAAGTTGTTTATTCCCACCCCCTGATAACTAAGAGTGATGTGCTGGTGGAGCTAAGCAGGTTAAGGCATTAAGGATAGTAATTCAAAGGAAAAGAAAAAAAAAAAGATCACTTTCACCCATTCAGCTAGTGTTGCAAATAGTTACTATTTACTCTTTTACTATTTACTATTAATACTGTTTTACATAGTGAAGCATTAACAAGTGTTGACTATTAAAACTACTATGCTAAAAAAAAACAACAACTTGGGAGTTAACTTGAGATCAGGACACAGGAGTCCAAACCAAAAAGGATAAAATTTAAAGGGATGAGCTTGGGGGGGAAGGGGGGAATCTTATTAGATATTTAAAACAGCAACAGTATTTTTAATTCTACAGAGAATATAAGCTCAGTTTAAAACAAGGACTGGCATGTTACCTTTAAAACAATGAAATCTGCAGTCTTAACTGTCTGTGAATAGGTGATAAAGAAATGGCTGTCATCTTATCGTCTTTCTGGCTGTCCTGTGAGATCTTTTAACAACCCTTGGAATTCTAGGAATTCCGTTACTCTTCATTTGTTATGCTTTAAGGTTTCTAAACATTTGGCATTAACTCTCAATTAAAGTAGATCTTTCTTCTTTCACTCCTTATGATCTTTTCCTTGCAGCCTATAGATATTTGTGTAGTCCACTATCATCTTTATATCAAATGTTAATTGTAGAGCAGGTGTAGGTGGTGCAAAAAACTTGATTAGAACTGGGTATTCAGATGTGTATGCAGTCGGAGCCTATTAATCTAAGTTGTGGTGGGATGCTGGGTAGTAAATCTGTGTATTGTTTTGGGGGTCCTGTGGATGTCAGACCACTCAAAGAGCTATAACCTTGGTTGTTTCTGTGGGCTACTTTTTGAAACTGAACCTGTTTTCTTTTCTCACGTTTTTAATTGATGTAGAGACTGCCCTCTGCTGTACTCTTTAGCTAACGGAGAGTTTAGGCCTTGTGAGCACTAGGAGTTGCTGATGGTGGAACACTTTTTTTATCACCCATGGAAGAGCTTTATTATTGATGTGGGATAGCAAAATATAAACAAAGGTCAAGTAGTAAGTTACTGAATTTTAAAATATCTTTTAAATGGCCTTGGAAGATATCTGTTTTCTATCTAGACGTGAATTTTGGCAATAGGCTGCTTGAAGTCTTCTCTGACTCGCTCTTCCTGCCCCAAATGTTTCTGCAGTCACACCAACTGAAACTTTATTTCCCTTCTCATCTTGTTAATTTGGTCTAAAAAGGAGAAATTAAACAATGCTTGTGTGCTAATACTGGTGTATATTTGAAACAAAGGGAATGGTGGCAAGTAAAATGTTTGTTAGTGTTACCAGTAATTGTTTTTTTAATTTTGGTCAGTTGTGAAAACACTTCAATTTTTTGTAATGGGGACTGAAGGATTTATGTCCTGGTGGAAAGTTCAGTTTGTTAGGACTGAAATATCTCGTGCAGTGGTTCTGCTTGCCCTGCTATTGCTTTTAATAGATTAAAGGGGCTTACTATTGAGATACTAATGGAGGAAGATTGCTGCTAACAGGATGTGCAATGTGTCTTTCACAGAGATATTGGCAAGAATTTTGTGTTGCCCCCCTTTATATAAGCTTTTCTTTTTTAAAAATCAACCTGTTCAATTTTTTAAAATTTAAGCCATGCTTATTCTCAGGGGTTTTAATTGCTTTAGACCTAACGGATTTAAAATATATTATTGAAATTAGTCTGTGCTGGTGCATCTTATATCTGTCTTAACTGGTGCCCTCAGACACCTGAGTCACTGAGGCTGTGAGCTTTTCCTCGAAGTGCTGTTCTTCAGAGACCTTACTGGCAGCATTACTGCTCCTTACTGAGATACACGCTCAACATGACTCACAAATGGTGCTTTTTCACCTCTGGGTTTGAGCAGTCACCTTGCTCGCTGACAAGATTGGAGGAGCAGCTGTCCCATCTCAAAATTGCAGGGTGACAAGCCGAGCGCAGTGAGGACCCCGCGTGGCTCATGTATGATGTAAGTCTTGCAGCTCTTCGCAGGAGCGTGGTGGGAGCGGACAAAGCTCTTGCCATGGGAACGAGCGGTCCGCTCCAGAGAATGGCAGCGGAATGCTGAGCTGGTGTAAATGAGGAGCTGCAGCTGCTGCCTGGGAAGCCCTGGCTCAGGAGGAAGCAGAGGGGAGCATACATTACCTCCCCGGGCCAGGTGAGTGCCCAGTTGCTCTTCGGGGCATTTGGCAGTGAGGAGGACTACTCTGATAATGACAAATCCCACGTATGGTATCAGTGTGATACAATAATGTGCTTACAATTCCCCGTGTTTGTATCTCAGGCAACTTGTACGTACAGTTTGTGAAGCTGGAGTCTCTTCTCAGTGTCTGAAATTGAAATTTCACCATTTTCATTGCGTTTTAATGTTGTAAGTTGACAGTCTTATTCCTCCTCCTATACAAATGTAACATAGCAGTAACAATGAAAATTGCTTTCCTTTGAGAGTTTAGAGCTTTTAGCTGTTGATCCACATACCTTGCACATTGAAGTGAGCATGGAATGCTAAAACCTTTTGGCATGTCTGGTAGGCCTTTGAAATACACGTGTTGAACTGAGTTACCGTGCTTGACAGGTTTTGTAATGAACCCTGTTCTGAAATGATTAGAAGGAAGAGCCAGCTGGAAATGAAGGAAACATTTTCTTTCAATACCAAGACTATACTACAGCATCTGATTAGAGAAAATGACGTAAAATGTTGTAGACTAGAACAAAAAAGCATTCTAGAAATCAGTATTGATTGCATTGCCAAGTTACTGCAGGGTATTTTTTCTTTTACAGAACTTAAGAAAAATGGTGTGAAGCTGTCATAGATTTTGCAACTTGTTTTTGAAAAACATTAGGCTGCTCAAGTGTGTATTCCAGATGCTGCTGATCTCTATGTGAAATCTGTGAAGTATTTTCTACCATACACTCCAATTTCTCATCAATTAGTAATGAAATTTGTGGTTTGCAAACTGATTTGTGCCTTCCTTTATGTAATTTGGTTTCAAGCTTCTTAAGCTTGGAGTAGTGTTGAGGAAACAAATGATGCTTGGGAGGTGATGCAGTGAAAGCTGGGAATCTTTCTTCTACACTGAATTCCACTCATGAAATTACTGAAATTCTACTTTACTGTGATAGCTTGCAATTTTGATGACTGAAGTGTTGCTTATTTAGAAGCCTGAGTAAAAACTCCCACTGCTAATTGAGCCACTAATGACTCGTGGTGGAGATGGCTGGCATAATTGTCTGTCTGTATTTTCTCAGTAATTCAGATTATCGGGAAGCATCTTGTATGTGATTTTAATCAATCTGTTTTAAATGACTTCAGCAGCCTACGATGCTTCTCCCAGTTGCTTCTAGTGAATGTGTTACTGTGCCATATCTGCTATAGTTGTCGTATGTGGCTCTCATCTGATAAAAAAAATCCTTTGCATTGTGCTCAATGTTAATATGTATTTCTTACATTTATAATTACAGTTCCAAGTAAGGCTTTTGTGCTCCTTACCGTGCCAGAAGTAGCTGAGTCTGGCTGGCAGTGACTGCTGAACTCCCGTGCAGTCATTCAGGATTTGCAGTTTTAATGAATTTTGGAAAGGGAACTGTCATGCCTAATCATATTTTTCTAGAACTGAAAGAATTTTTTAAACATCACCAAAACATAATACAATCTCAGCCTCTAGAAAGTGTCATTTTTGCTTTGTTGAAGTTGCTTAAGCAAAGTAGATTTAATTTTATCATATGGAATTTGATTGCTAAAGGTTTGCTCTGCACACCAGCCAGAGTTCCCTGGGTGAAAGCTCAAGCCACCTTACAGCATTTCCCTTCTGTTTCTGTCCATGTCGGTCTTTGTTTTATTTTAGCATCTGCCTTGCACACCAAGGTGATTACTTTCCTATATGTTTATTCTTTAACGGAGCTTTTTGGGTCTGTGCTTTGCTGAGTTGTACATTCAGCATTTGTGGTGGTTAGAGGAATCCTAGCAGCCTGACACTGCTAAGGACTCAGCATGAAGGCTGCTTATTTCAGAAAATACAGCATTTCAAAGAATAGATGTAGCTAGCAAGACAGTAGCTAAATTTTTTCTTTAATTTCTCTATTCTGAACTTGCACTGGAAATATTGTTTGCTTTTCATAATTACCTTGCAGTGAAGTTCTTCTGTAATGCTGAATGGTGTTGGGAGCAGGTAAAACGCACCCTCTCAGTACTGTACTTCAGTTAGCAATTTGTACAAACCTTCTCCATAGTGCAAAAACTCAATAGTAAATGTGGTCTGTGAAGACAAAACATTCTCCAGGGCCATATTGGTCAGACTTACTGCATGAATTTGGCAGAAGACAGTCATAAATGAACTTAATTTGGAAACATCTGTTTATCACGTGGCGATACGGAGGTTCCCCTGCTAGATATGGGCAGTTCAAAGGGAGACAAAGCTATGATTTAATTCTGTCAAACTTTTAGCAACAGATCTGTGTTCCACAGAGGCTTGTGTACGTCTACGGGTTGCACGTGTTGCTAACGCAAAGTCCTAAAGCAGAGTTCTGTTAAGTGCAAATATTCTTCTGTGTATTTTATACATGACGCTGGAAAACCAGTATTGTTGAATGTCTGTAAATTCTCCCCTTTGTGTAAGAACTAGTGGAATAAAACATGCTTTTTCTGATGTCCCAGATGATCCACCGCTTGCAGAGAGCAGACTTGGTATACCAACCTTCCCTTACTGATGTTATTGTAGGGTTTTTAAAATTATGAAAGAAACCCTTAGAAAGAAAAGCCAAGTAAACTGTTTCTGTACTTAATTACCATAAGACTTCTGATGTGATGCTTATTGGTTAAAATAATTCTTCTAGTTCCTCTTGTCTGCTTCTGCTTAATTATTTTTTTTACCTCAGCTATAGCATATCTTGATTTGAGGGCTGAACTAATGCTTTACCAGTGTCATGTTTTACATTTGAGTTCCATAGAGAGGAGCTTCAGAACTGATCTGAAAGTTGTTGGGTTTTTTTTCCTTTTGTGGTGATGAAAACAGATGAAATGCTCATTTCATTTGTTGCATTTGGCAGTAGCATTTTTCTGTGAATCGTTGCAGATAAGGCTTTGTGGTATTTGAGGTAGGCTTCAGAGGGCAGAAACAACAGCAGGCTCAGAATTGGAGAGGTTAACCCGTTATCACAAGCCCTTTGATTAAGGGAAGTAATTCTGACATTCCAGACTGGCAGCGTCCCTGTACTTTTACAGATTACTAATTAGATATGTTTGGAGGACTTGGTTTGGTATTTTGGCCAAGTTGAACTTAAGGCTGCCTGATAAATGAGATTTCAGATCTATTCAATTACCTGGGTATAATTACTTTGCCTGTACTCTAATTCCTACAGAGACATGCAATTTTCTGGGATATAAAAATTATTTTCTACTTGAAGTGCTCCTGAAACTCTTATTTTTTTTGATACCTGCTTCCCAAATATGGCCATTGGTGAGACTAGGGGGGGACCCTGACACCCTAACGTTTGTTTCTTTCTTAACTGGCTTAACTCAGATCTTAGAGACCGAAAGTGAGCCGCTGTTATTACAGGCCACTCTTATGTCTCATTCCTTTAAGAATTTGTATGCCCTTGACATCTTGCATGGAAAATGAACGTGGAAATAATGTTACTGTTGTCTGCATATTACTTAATGTACCTCAGATGGTATTTTTGTTTCTCTGTTCTTCAGTACTTATTGCCAAATGAAAGGGGTTTAAAAACTTCTCATTCTGTATACAGATGCATAAGTTTTTGTTGTTATTTCTAGATTTAACCTCAAAACATAATCTCTCTTAGGTAGCTAATGATTTTAGATTTGATGGAATATTGTTCATTTGGCTATCTGGATGTCATTGTGTGAACTTTTTGTCTGCCTTTCCCTGATGTTCTGAAGTTCCATTTTGGCCCAGTGCTTTATATTAGCCACTTCTGAATACTAACTTTGTGACTCCAGTTTTCAAAGGTTGTTCCTTTTAAATTGGGCACTAAGAGAAGGTTTTACAGGCCCCAGCTGACTGTGTGGCACTTGCAGCGCTAGCCCCAGTGCTGTGCAGCTTTCAATGGGCTTTTCTTTGTTGCTTGATTTTCTTCTTTATTCTGAATGAGAAAATGTTGAACATTAAAAACACTTTTGCATGTCAGTGCAGGGTACCTAAACGTCATTAGAAGACCCAAAAAGATTTTTCACGGATGAAAAATGTTTCTATATGTACTCTTTAGATTTTTGTTTTTTAGAAAATCTTAGTAATAATCAGTTGTAGTAGCTGGGCAAGAAACAAGTGAAGAAAACTGCTGTTGCTCTATGTAGCTGCATACCAGTAATGAAAATGAAAAGCTGCACATACTTAGAATTGCAAGCTGGCAGTGATTTGTGTAGGAGTGTCTGTTGCTGCTCCTCCAAAGCTGCGCTAATGATATTTAATTTTCAACTTAATTACGGCAGAAGGAGCCTTCCCTTCCTCCTCCAAATGCAAACATTTGGTCTAGGAAAGGATTTCTTTTTATCTTGGTCCTTCCAGTGTTTTTGTGTAATGCAGCTTCTGGGATGTTTGTACTATTTCCTTTTACTTGATAAATAATAGACACACACACAAAAAAGCTTGAAAAATCAAATGTAATTGTAACTTTTTGCAACTATTTATTAATTTTATTACCTTTTAATTGGACATACTAAGAATAATATTTCTGTGGTTTTGTGATACAGAGAGCAGGAAGAAAAAGTGTAAGGCACAGGTATGTGTGATATTTAAGAGCTGTGTGGTTGCATTTTTTCCAAACACTGAAGTTCTTTAGCTTGAATCAGCAGGAATGAAAAACTGTATCAGGGTGGTAAGGCTGGACTTGGAGTGTAGTGGAATGCTACTATATGCCTGTGGAAATCAATTATTGTACACTGCCAAATAAATATGTGTGCGTGCACAGATGAAGATTTCTGCTCCTGTATTTAATACGTATTTCCTGCTTTAGTGCGTATCTATAGAAAGCATTAAGAGTAGCTGCTAAGATAACTCATGCTAAGACTTTATCACTACTTGGAATTGTGTAAGTGCAGTTCCAGTCTGCTCTAGATGGTATCTTTTGCAAGAACTCTGTGCCAGACCTGTATTCTCTGAAACCTGAGAGGCAGTGTTTACATGAAAATGCTTCAGTATGTGAGCAATAAATGCAAGTGTATCTACATGTTTATAAATCCTCTTGTGAGCATTTAGTTGATAACAAATTATTCATATTTAGTGCTTGTACTGCCATAGTTTGTTAGAATTTTTAAGAGTGAAGGATGCATTAGTGGGAATTTTCAGAAGACTGCTAATTTGCAGTTGTGTATTTTAAGTGCAGAATAATTCAGTTCTTTGATGTGGAATTGTACTAAATTTTAGCATTAGTTTGAACTACTAATTCTTCAATACCAGCACGTGAAAATTTCTAAAACAGATTAATCAGATCTGTGAGGGTTCTGTAGTTTTTAGTAAGGGAAGAAGTATAATGTGGAGAGAAAGTTTGTGTTCTCATGCTTGGAGCACTAAAGATCTGTCTTAGGTATTTTGTTATTAATGCAGATATTTAGTAACTTTTTTTGAATGTCTTTCATTAGATTTTCATCGTGGATGCTTCTTCGGCTGCCTTGTGATGAAAGGGATACATTTTTGAAGTTATAATGGATTTTACACAGCAGCATAACGAAAACTGGCCTAATAGTGGCATTTCTATTTGAAGAGAATAGGCCTAATTGCACATAACCATGACAACTTCTCATATGAACGGACACATCACAGAAGATTCTGACAGTGAAGCAAAAAATGTGGATCTTGCATCTCCTGAGGAACCTCAGAAGCACCGAGAAATGGCTGTTGATTGCCCTGGAGATTTGGGCTCCAGGATGATGCCCATGCGGCGGAGCGCTCAGCTGGAGCGAATCCGGCAGCAGCAGGAGGACATAAGGCGCAGAAGGGAGGAAGAGGGAAAGAAACAGGAATTGGACCTTACTGCTTCCATGAGGCTTAAGAAATTAGCACAGATTCCTCCAAAAACTGGAATAGACAATCCAATATTTGACACAGAAGAAGGGATTGTTTTGGAGAGTCCTCATTATACTGTGAAGACACTAGGTAGGTGTTGATGGAAATTATGAACAGGTTACTGGAAAAAAAAAAGATTTATTTGAATATTAACGTTCTTCTTTGTCACTGAAAATATGATTTAGATAATTCTTACTACCATAAGTCTCAAGACTTCTGGTCCTTTGGATTTGTGATTTTCTTCATTTAGCCAAGCGTAAGTATGTGCCCCAGCAGGAGCTCCCCAAAACTAATCCTTCTGGGAGACACTTAAACAAATTGTAGAGTACCGTTGGGTTCATTGGATGTCACCATCTCTGTAGGGTGGGGGAAAACCATGTATCTGCTGCCAGATTTTATTAAGTTTGATGAAGCACATATCAGAGTAAGCGATGTCATATAAAATAAAATGCTAAAAAAGATGCTAGGGCTTTTAATATTTTGTAGTGAAGCAGGTCTGTTTTTTCTTATTCTGGTTGTCTTGTGTTTTCAGTTGTCATCTAATATCATTTACATTTTTCCTTAGTGTTGGCCTTGACAGTGAAGGGCTGCTTGCTTTGACTGTTAATCTAAAGATTTTGATATAAATATTTCTAATGCTAGTAACTTTTGTAGAAATACACTGTGAAATCCTTCACCTCAAAGCTTTTCTTGCTTGAACTGCACTTCTATAGGAAATACTTCTAACCTTTCTTCTGCAAATACAAGCATCTAGTCATCTAAAATGAGGTGTTGTCACTGGAGTGAGAATAAGGCATTGCAAACATCCCAACTTCTGGGAGTTTTGACTTCTAGATCCATAACTGTTTTAAGATCCTTACTGCTTTAAATGATATCTTTATTTTTAAATAGTTGTCTAAAGCCACACACAGCAGAAATATTCACTAGTTCATTGAGTGTGCATGATCTGTTCTTTGAACTAGAAAGGCTGGGACCTTTTGAAGGTGCAACAATGTAATTAGACTAATTTATGACATATCTATATATGTGACAAGATGAGGGGAAATGGCTTTAAACTGGAAGAGGGTAAATTTAGTCTAGGTATTAGGAAATAATTCTTTACTGTGAGGGTGGTGAGACGCTGAAACAGGTTGCCCAGTGAGGCTGTGGATGCCCCCTCTCTGGAGGTGTTCAAGGCCAGGCTGGATGGGACTGTGAGCAACCTGGTCTAGAGGAGGTGTCCCTGCCTATAGCAGGGGGTTGGAACTAGTTGATCTTAAAGGTCCCTTCCAATCCAAACCGCTCTGTGACTGTATGATTCTATGCACCAGGGAGTTCAATTAGGCTTTTCAGTCGAGTAGAAACTTGACATAATATTGACAGTCATGTTTGACAGGGAAATAAAGGTATTATAGTAACGCTTTGGATCAAGCAGACTAAAATTTAGGAGGTGAGGATTTATTGTTTCGCACTCCTGAAAGTGGGCATTGGATTGTAGTCAGCTGTTACATTGAATTGCTGAATGCTTTAAATTTTACAAAGCACTTCTCCAGGTAACTTGGCCTCTTCTAATTTTTTTCCTCTACTGTCAAGCACGCCGTTTTTTTCCAGTTTCTGGATTAATTGTTATAAGATCTGACACTTCTGCTGAATTTGTAATGAAGCTGCTTCTTCCTTACTCTCACCAAGGGCTGGTGAAGTTACCTTATGAATGCATATACATATAAAATACAGAATATCATGAAAAGGACCGGAGTCCATTTTATTTAGTACTTCTGCTTTTTGATGTTTTGGAGAGGCTGGAATTTTTGAAGTTAATATGTTCAACTTCTTGATCTCTAAAAAAAACTTGCTGTCCCATGACTTTGTCAAAAAAGAAAAAAAAAAACACAACCGAAACTGTAGCATGTGTAATGTTTTATACTTAGTTTGAATTTCTGAAGCATGCTGTTTCTGACTCCTGAATTTTCACCTTGATGTATTTCCAAGCTTTGTTCGCAGAACTCTTAACCAGTGCTAGTGAATTTCAAAGTTGTTAAACTACTGTTATTGTTGCATTTTAAAAAATGGATTTTAGCTTTGCTTTATTTGTTAAGCCATAGAATTGCTGCTAAAACATAGGGCTATAAATACATATTGTCTATATTTTTAGTTTTGAAAATAGCATTCCATACATGCTAATATCTCATTTGGTATTTCTTTGCCAAGCCTTCGATCTTTTCATCTTAACAATTAAAAAAATCAAGCAGATTGGATTTTGTTTATAAAGATAAAAGAGCATACTTAATTAAACCAGTTTTAAAGGGCATGTTTATTATCAAAACAGGACATGATTTAGACAGTTGACAGGGTGGAAATACCTTTCTGAGCACCTAGAACATGTTCATTGCTGAAGTATTTAACAAGCTCATTCATAGCTATGTATTTCTCTTAAATGCAGAAAATATTTTACGCCACAGCTTATTCTCCTAATTAAGTAAGTAGCTGATATTTCATGTAAGAAACCTTTTGTGGCTACAGCAAAAACTTTTTTTTGTTGTTTTTTTTTTTTGTGGGGAAAAGCTGCCATTTTCTTTTTACTCCTCGGGCAAAGTTTACTTACAAAATATAAAACATTTTGTTTTCTAAAAGTTAATTTATGCTTATAAATAGTTTTGCATAAACCGGTAGTTTTCTTAGTGTTGTTATTCAAGTAGCATATGAGGCATTAGAGAGCTAGCAGTAGCATATGGAGTACTCTAAAAAGCTCTAGAAGAACCTAAGAATTAAGATACTGGTGGTAATATATAATAAAGCCAATTATGTGCTTCTAGATTTGCTGCTTGTAACTTTTTGTTTAGAATGATCCAACGTGTTCAGCTGTGACCATGGGTCCTCCCCTGCAGTTGCGTATTTTTTGCTGGCAGTCCTTTTGATTACTGCATGTATCACGCAGTGCTGTGTCACATTCCAGCCATTTCTTGGTCTAATGGGAAAAGACTGCAACGCTTCTTGAAAAACAAGAGTTGAAATTAATAAAACAGTTGATGGCTAATTGATCTGTGCTATGAAATGGACTTTTTCTTCCGCAGAACCTTGACTTTTTCTGTGAGTAAATGCAAGATGTTAGTTGTTTACTGAACTGTTTTCTTCTGTGCAACCCTTTAAATTGGGAATGTCTAGAGATAGTCTTGCTACCTGGTATTTATTAACAACAAGAAAAAGCCTTCAGAAATATAATTGATGACTTAGAATTCATAAACAAGGACCTGAAATGGCTAGCTTTTATGCCTTTGGAGCTTTTGCTGTTCCTGGGGGAAGTGTGATATGATACTGGTCTTCTACATCCAATACAGATGAAGATTGTGTGTACAGGGAAATTAGTTGGTGAGGAGAGTACTGTGGTAGATTTTTAAGGAAGGGCAAGATAGAAGGAACTAGGAAAGCAGTGAAGAGAGAATGTATGGAGGCGTCTAAGAAGAGTACATCTTTTTACTATAACTGTAGAATAGATGTCTATCAGTCTGTATCTGTTTCTATCTTATATGAAATATACATTAGAAAGTATTTGTGCATATACTTGAAGTCTCAGGTATATAAGTGGGTTAGAGAATTCAGAAATAATTGAATAAAGCCATTAATATTTAAGGAGTATTATAAAGAAGTTGAGTTCTGTAATGCCTCCTTTCTTTGAACCTAGTAACAGTAACAACAGAGTTTTCAGTTGATGTTGAACCGAACAGGCACTAATAGAAACTTGAGCATCTGACTGTTTTCTACATATTTTTATTTTTATTTTTTTAATACTTGAAAGTAGTACTTGTAAGTGTCAGGAGAAAAGGTTGCTGAGACTATTTGCATACTCCCCTAGGCAATTAATCTGCCAGATTACCACATCCTATTTAGCAAATATTTTTGCCTGCTAGGTGTTAACTTTCATCCCAAACAGCGTTTCCCTGTGCAGTGGGCAGTAGATTTTGTACACGTTTCCCCAGTAAGATGCTGGCCTTAATTACTGTTCTGAGCTGTACTGTGTTTCCCTTGTGGAATATCCTGCCCTGCCTCTATCTGAACTTTCACTGCATCTTCTTACTGCTCTTTCCTTGGTGGTTATAGGAAGAAGCCTTTGGTGGGTAGGATGTTTTTTATGTGACTATGGAATGCTTTTAGGATGTGTTCTTTTTAATTGTCCTGGGATTATTTCTTTCCTTTTTATTATAGAAGTATAATTTACTTATCAATCACTCATGCTGTAAGCAAGCAATACGTTATATATACACACGGAGTATTTAAATAAAGTGTATTTAAATAATTTATTATACAGGGAATCAAGACTAGTTTAGCTAAGCAGTTGATTTTGTATTGCAAAATAGTTCTTCTTTAACATTTAGTTATACGCGAGCTATAGTTATTGAATCTTCTATGTACCAGTGGTTTCCTTCAGAGGAGTACTGCTCCTAGTATTTGAAATTCAATTCTGAACCATTCATCAGCTTGTTTCTTTTTCTTATACTGACTTGTGATTCTTGTTTTGATTCTAATATGTTCTGCTGATAATCATGAGAGGATAATAGTTAAGTAATACATTTGCATACATTACTGCTGATTTAAAAACTGAACGGCAAAATTTTTTTGTAAAGCTCTGAACACAAACATTACAACATTATCAGTCTTTAACTTGTGTCTTGGTTTTGTTTTGTTTCCTACCAGAAGTGGAAGAAGTATTAAGTTCCCTAAAACATATCCAGCATGTTTTGGTAGACCCTCAGAGCCAAGAGGATATCTCTCTCATCCTACAGCTTGTTCAAAATACTGATTTTCAGAATGCATTTAAGATACACAATGCTGTTACAGTATACATGAACAAAGCCAGCCCTCCGTATCCTCTCATCTCCAATGCGCAAGAACTAGCACAAGAGGTATGTACAGTATGCATCTCATTGATATGTATACAAAGCATGTAATCATAGCTGTTGTTGAAATGTGTACTTGGCAAACTTGTCTGAGTTACTACATGTTAAGTAGAAAATGAATTCCAGTAGTCACAGATTGCTGTATCCAGTTTTTCCACATTTCCAGGAAAACAGTAAGTGGAAGAATATTTTGGGGATAAGAACGCCCTTCTTGATGTGAGTAGCTGTGTAATAGAATTACAACATGTAAAAGAATTAAACAGAAAAGGGAGCAGTTAGGAAAAACTTTTCACATTTGCTATTCTTTAGTCCAAGGATTAGGAATTGCATTGCAGTTATCTGTTATTGTGAATTTTCTCCAAGTTGCGCCCTGGTTCTTAAATTTGGAGGCATCTCTGAAAATAAAACTGTACTGGAAACAAGCATGTTGCTTTAAAGTGAGCAGCAGGTGCCTTAATACTTCATTTTTTTGATTACTGCTGTGATTGTCAGATTACATTTGATTCTTTTCTGACATGATAACTCTCTTATAAGGCCAAGCACGTCTTTTAGAAATGATTAAACTGTGCTTTTAGAAATCTACTTGAGTAAGATTTAAAACTTTCATATTTTCAGTGAGATCTTATGTATTTGAAATACTATTACAATTTTAGCTAAGTTAACTGTTTTCTTTGAGTCTTACTCATTTGAATGTAGATGAACAATGCCTGTTTATAGTAGCCTTACCAGCAGTAGTAGTAATTCATGGGAAATGCATCAGATACAAAGTTGCTGATAACAGAAGGAGCAACAGTGCAAGTGCAACAGGTTGCATTCTGCAAAGCCAGCTCCCCAGGCTGGGTAAGTGCACCTGCTCAGACCTGGCTCCGGTGCACTGGCACATTGCTCACAGAAGCATCACTTCCATTTCAGTATGGCAGCGGGATGATTTTCGTAGTATCTGGTTTTATTGATCTTGCAAGTCAAAGAAAACCATGTTGCAGTCTTAGTTCTTTTGCAGAATAAATTACTGATTCTTGAGAGATGTCACTAAAACATTCTCCAAAGGCACAATTTGCTGATTAATCTGCTGCTCAGGATTTTTCTGCTTATGCTCGTCAGTAAGATTGCACCAAAACAAAGTGGGAGTATCTTTCCTGTGAGCTTGCCTATAGTTTATCAGTCTGCCTCTAGGCTGCTCCAGGATGCTTGTTAGGCTTCATCCGAGTCTGGAGGAACCTTTCAAGTTAACTTCTGTTTGTAAGCCACTTGCTCATACACACATCCTGCCAATAGACCTAGTTTGCATTTTCACTCAGATGCAAGTCAGAGTTTTTAAATCTCTATTTATATATAGAATGTTTGAGATTAATATCATAAGAAATATGATTGGTTTCCCCCCACCCCTCCCCTTCATGGATATGGTATTTTTTTATTTGGTGCTTAATGGAAGTTTCCAGGAGGAATGTATGCCTTCCAACTCTAAATTACCTTGCAAGACAGAATCTTCTGTTGACGTCTGTAGTGGAATAGCAGAGCTTTATCAGTGTAGGGAAAACTACAAGTCGGTTCTTAAATGTTCATATTCCTCCCTGCTGTCTTCCCTAACTCCCACATTCTCAGCATGTTCTTGTTATTCTCAGGTAGTTTCATAAATCCTAAGATCAGAAGACAGTGCAAAGCCAGTTCTGTTTTAGCAGTAATGCATAAAGGCATTTAAGAATTAAACATTTTGTTTATCTGGTAGAATTTTGTCATCACCTGGAAGAATATTACACAAAAGATGATGTGTTCCTGCTCTCATTTTGATGCTTCATCCCCTGTCTGTGTCTTGTTGTGGCCTTGAAATTCCTGAAGGGAAATATTGCATACATCTGTGCTCATTTTCAGATGTAATCTAGATTCAGCTTCTGATTTATTTAAGCAAATTATATTTTGCAATATGTTAAATAACATCCTGAAATGATTAAGCTGGAAATTCAGGACAGATAATTCTGTGACCAACAAAAGTGTTGTAAGGATAAGCTTGAGGCCTTCATTCACGTCGTTCTTGTTTGAACAGATCTTATTCTCATTTTTCAGACCTGTTATTCCTTTAATGAGTTTTTGCTTCAGGAAAAGTTGTTTTCCACATGCACACCATCCCCAGCAGGGGCAGCATGCCCAATTATTTTGTAGTTTTTTCTGTTTGTGCCTTTTTCTTTTCCCACCTCTAAATATAGGCTTAGGAAGCTCCTTCCAAACGCAGTTCTTTAATCTTTCTGGAGCATTACCTACTTCAAGGTGTTTTTAAAGAGACACTCATAAAAGTCTGAACAACTGATAACATCTTGATGATACAAAACATTACGAGAAAGAAAAACAGTATATACACACATAACATTAATTTTAAATGACAAGTAATGTTAATGTGCATATTTCAGTGTACAGGTCATCAGTGACAGTGTGCAAATCTGAAACTGTTTTGTAGTGCGTGTCCCAGTTTAAAGCTACAAACTCTGAACTCTCTGCTGTTGGAGGCTTTATGGTGTAGAAGAGAGCCTATTCTAGAGCTCATACATCTGTAGCTCTAACAAAAACAGCTGCAACAAAAATTCTTGTCCTCTGTTAAAAAAAAAAAAAGGAAAGATTAAGATTTAGTAGAGGTGTAGTTTGGGGAGACTCATTTGTCACACTGAACTTAATTTAAGTCTCTGTTTTCATTTACTCTTAAAAAGTTTACCTATTTGTAAAAAAATAATGTATTTTAACAGTGTTGGGAAAAATTTTTGCCTTTGATATTTTTTTTTAACTTAACAATATTTAAGTGGAATGAGACACTTATTTTCCTCTTGAGGGGATTCTTTACATTAGTATATTTGTACTTCTCCCGTTTACTTTGGTAAGCAGATCCCAACAACTCAG
>JAOWBP010002559.1:24429481-24446374 GCA_028571105.1 Tragopan temminckii | reverse complement strand
CCCAGCAACTCAGGATTTTTCTTTGCTCTCATTGTTAAGAAACTTTATTGAATTAAAAAGATGGAATGGAGCATTTAGGCTTAAGGAATTTATTTTAAAGAGCTAATTTCCATAAAATGTTGTCGTCCATCTCTTAAACAAAAATAGCCAGTAAACATCAAATGTAATTAAATTGATTTTAAATCCTTTTAAATTTGACCAAAATAGAGGCGAGGATTATGGGAACATGGTCTGAATCTTGACCTTGTAAGAATGTTGCAGCATTTAAGACAGTTGGTAGTTTTTGGCTTGTAACACAACATATCAGATGCCTTGAATATATTCTTACTATTAAATATACTCAACAGACTCAATTTATATAAATTGTGTTTCTAAATACCTGATACCCTTCACTTCAGGAAGTGTAAGCAATTAAATTAGATCAGTTCTGAGAAGACAATTGCACGTTTGTAACTTCCAGTATAAATCCTTTAGAATGTAGGTATACATTGCTCCCAACAGTCCTGCTCATTCCGTGCAGCATGGTTTTGCAGGTGTGACTATATTCTGAATGGCCAGTATGATTTCAGTGTGTGCCCTCTGCTATGTGTCTCGCAGTGTGCCTCCAAGTTGTGGCTTTTTTAATGAAACCATATTATTTTTTTTTTAGCTGTTTGAGATCAAGTTTACGTAACTAACAATAAAAGCTGGATTGAAGGGTTAAGAAAGTAATAGTATTGCCACATGTTTAGCGTGGAATGCTTATACTGTCTGTGGTGTGTCACTTCTGGGAAGTCAGCCTAGATTCAGATTTCTTCACCTGATAAGACCTGGAATTCTTTACCTTAAATAACAAAGCAGTCTGATGTGCAGCAGTACCAGTGTAATAAGTGTTGCATGTAGCAAACTGAACCTTTCCTAATGCTTCAACCATTATATTAAGCAAATAAATAATATATTTATCTTTTCCTTAGGAAGGAGGTGGAGGAGCTGTTAGAGTTTTTGAATAATGTAATTATTCAAAGAGGAAATTCAGCTGCATTAAAGGATGTTGTTGCACAGAGAATGACTGACTGGTTGGGCCACGTTCTAAGGCATGGAAAAATAAAGGAGGAGGGGAGATGCTGTTCTTGGCATCTAAACACATATATGTCTTATTGTGCACTTTTGTTTCAAGCTGTTTAATCTGTGCATCACACAACTAGCAAAATGTTACTGTAAATAATATATGGCTTAGGATTGCTTTTATGCTAAATATTTATTGTATAAATTCTCAAAGACGTGCGGATTTGTTCTGAGATGTAACAATAACTACAGATGTATGTAGTACATATCTTCCTCTGTCTAATACTTAGCATCTGGCCACATGTTTGAAGTGTCTTGCTTGCAGGACTTCTAACTAGGGATAATAGCTTCCTGGCAGCTGCAGGATATGACTGAAGTCAAACTGATGTGAAGCTGAATTCCTTCTATTCTCTGTGGTTTTATCTAAATTCTGCAATTTAGTTCTTGATATTTTTTTTTTTTTGTCACATTTTTCATCCTAGTAAAAAATCATGGGGGAAAGAATGTTTTCCATCTCACAGGAAGCTGCTGTTATGTATAATCTACTCTTGATTCCTCCAGATTCATTAGTGCTTTTGGACTCGTGACTTTGGTGCAGATTAGGCCTGAAGATAATTGCTGTGGAAAGTATCTTCTTCAGCCTTGCCTTTAGATAAAGGGGAGTTCCCTGCTCCTGGCTTACCTTTAAAACATACAGGGATTTTCTGTATTTGAGACGATGGCAGGGCCTGTTTAACTGAACAGGAATGCAAACCTTTTTTGGCAACAAAAGCTACTTAAGCAAGAACAGTTGTTGTCTTACTGTGGATTATTCTTTTCCTTGGCAAAAAAAAAAACATATATATATAAAATAGCTGAAGAAAACTGGTTTGCTGAGATGTTGGTATTTTGAAGTTTTGACTTAGAGTTACTGGGACAGATGTTCCAGCAAGTGCTGCAAAACCTGTTTTGGAATCTTTGGTCTTGCTGCTGGTAGAAATACTGGGTTAAAAATAAATCATCTGCTTTTAGGGAAAAGGAAGTCTGGTCACATTAGTGAGAAACTGACCCATTTTGAAAGATGTAGCAATATTTGCAGAGTAGGCTTCATTGTAGCTCATTATGTTGTCAGGTTCTTTTCTCAACTTTAACTTCTTTGTGTACATCTCTTGTGGTAGCTGAGCTCATTGTTAGTTTTTGTTGAGAAATCCATGTGATATACTGGATACCAGTATGTATTCGATAGAAAATCACTGAAGCACAGCATGCTGGAGTAGTCCTGTGATCTCACTGCACATTTTCCTAGTGTGTAGTACACCAGGCTCAATGCGTCAGTATAACTATTATGTGCACATATTTTACTTTCAGTAAAATGAATAATTGCAACTAGGGTTTTGTGCTTCAGTTGGAGAAGGAAGATTGATAAATCACTGGGTAGAGTTGAGAGCTTTACTACTTCATTTCATTTCAGGTTCAGAGTGTTTTGAAACCCAGTCACCACAAGGATGGGCAGGAACTTAATGCCTTGCTGAATGCCCCTCACATGCAGGTAAAACAAATTGTTGTGTAATACCTGTAGAATAAGGTAATTTTCACATGAGCAAAGTAGTACTAGATCAGTAATGTCAGTGGCAACACATGAGCTACTTTACTTTTCTGTGGGTTTTTTTCTGTGACAGATACAGCTGTTGCACTCTTATCATAGGGTCCATAAAGGGAATTTTGTCCAATGAAGTAAATTCATGGGTAATTTTTTTTTGCTTCTGTATCTTCATTCACATACGTAGTAAACCCATGTCTGACTTTTTATCAAGGAGGAGCCGTAAATATAGTCACAACTTTGTGTTCAAAGTAGTTTTGTATTATTAAAACTGAAAGCAAAACTTTTTGCAAGTAGAAACTGCATAGCTGTGATAAATCTTTTCTATTGCTTGAGTCATTTTGCAGTATTCTGTAACTGTGTAAAGAGCTTTCAAATTGCAGAATTTCATTGATTGTTACTGTTTTGTATGTATATGAAATTAGAATTTTACTGTAACTGAGCTGATTTTGTTTAACACTAGGCACTTCTACTAGCTCATGATAAGGTTGCGGAACAAGAAATGCAACCTGAGCCTGTTGCAGATGAAAAAATTTATGAAAATGTTGGCACGTATGGAGGGGAGACGGTTAAAATAGTTCGCATTGAGAAAGCTCGAGACATTCCCTTGGTAAGTGTTGGTACTCGCTCAGTTATACTTAAAGCAGGTAAGCAGTCTTTGCAGATAGCTATGAAAGTCTTAGAATTTGAATGTGGAAGTTATGTTTAACTTAAGAATCATTTTCTTCCCCACTTGCCCAAATGAGAAATGGTAATAAATGATTACTTAATATGTGTTTTGATATAGCAGTAGACATGTTACCACTTAGAGCCTGTATAGCTTTCATCATGTGGATTTAGCCAGGGTTTTATTATAGAAGTCACTATCCAAGCTTGGCTGCAGGGAAGCTTAGATCCTTGTCCAATTACAGAAGTCTGTGTTGTGTTAGTGTTCTTTCTCATCTTCCATTTTGCATCTTTCAAATAAGTGTTTAGGAAAGCTTTTATTTAAAAAAAAAAAAGACTCTTAAAGTGTAGAGTAGTTCAATTCTTCAATCTTTAATACCACTTAAAGAAACAAATGTGTTTGTTTTAGTAAACTAGAGCGTTGCTTGTATACATCCAAGCTGTTAAATGCTTTTTCTTTCAACAGAGAAATGTCTTATCGCTGGCTTGAAATACTTACAATAGATGGCTTTGAGTTTGTGATATGTAATAAATTCAGAATTTGTTGCTACTGCACAGGGTGCTACTGTTCGTAATGAAATGGATTCTGTCATCATTAGTCGAATAGTCAAAGGAGGTGCTGCAGAGAAGAGTGGGCTGCTACATGAAGGGGATGAAGTTCTGGAGATTAATGGCATTGAGATTCGTGGAAAAGATGTTAATGAAGTCTTTGATTTACTGGTGAGTTGGGGATTTCATCTTCCCTGCAAAAAATACTCTAAAGAGTGAAGTCTGTTAGTTCTGCTTGTCATTTGTAGTCGTATTTAGAATTATTTTAGAGCTGCTTTTTACTCTCATACTTAGTACTCACACGTGGAGGGCCATTTCAAGCTTGCTTTCTCGTGCAAGGTGCAATTTTAGCAAGTATAATGGCAGTAATATGCAAAAATGAACCTTACAGATATGAGCAAGTCAAGCTATTATCTTGAGACTTGTTTTTTTGACTTCTAAGGGAAAGTTTTGCTTAGCTGTGAAAAGCCGTGATTTTTTTCATCTGTCTCAGGCTTAGTCCTCAGTTAATATCAATAAATGTGTGCCTGCATGATTTTGGTCCTGCCTAGCTGAGGTGGAGTTCACCATCTTCACAGTAGATGGTCTGTCTCTTCAAAATCCATTCTGTTGCTTGTACAGTGTCAAGGTGGTTTCTCTTCTTCGTTCTGTCCCTTCCCATGAGTAGGTATGTAAGATGTTGTGGTGGGGACAGTGAGGACAGATGTTCTGAATTGACCACAGTGATATTTCATGCCAAGTAATACCATGCTCAGGAAGAAAAAATGGACAATGAGCCATTTCTTCAGTGCTGATTTTTTTTTTTTTTAGTTCTGTTTTGTTTTTAACATTCATATATTAAATTCTTGGCCCGTGAGTCTTTCTTGCTTTTGATCTTACGATTCTCTCCCATGTGCCTTTTGGGGAGAGGAGTGAGTAAGCAGTTGGCAGTAGTTTCTGGCTGGGCTCAACCCACTGCTGATTATTTCACCTGACTAGACTACTTACTCTTTCCCTCCTCACAAAAAACTTTTTTATCTAGCAGCTTACCAACAAAAGGTACTTTTCTCTTTGTTGCACTTGTGACATTCATAGCAAAGATGTGCATCAATTCAAAAGCTACTAGATAAAACCAGCAAAAAATCCATCAGGAACTAGTAAAGGCAGAAATGTTCTCTCTAAGTTCTGGCAAGGTAAGATGCCAGAAGCTGAGGATTGTACATATTTCATTTTGCCCAATACTCTGTTCCTATGCTCTTCCTTGGCACCTGCTATTGATCAGTGTCTCAGATGGGTCACTTGGAACCTTACTGTGAGTCTTCAGTCTCCATCAGAGAAGATCATTCTGTAAAAGTGAAAATGGATGAAAGTGCATTTTTTTTTCCACCTTTACTACAAAACTTCAGAAATACTAGCGCATATTTATTAAGAGGATCTTTGGGAAGAAGTTCCAAAGAAATACATATAGTAAATATTTGAATTACTTAGTGAATGTAAGCTCTATATACAAATGAAAATCAGGGCAAAGACTTGGGTTCTTCTGTAAGTTGCATTTATTATAGGAAGTACAAGCACTGTCAATAAATGAAGTCTTCTAGTGTAAGACTGTAGTTTTTAATGGACACTGTCCATCTTTTCTGATGGTGCTGTTGAATTAATGCATGGAGGGAGGCCGAGAGGAGAGAATTAGAGGCAGAAATGGTTTTCTTGAGCCATTTATTTGAAAAGCCTTCAGTCTCCATGTGTTTTGGATCAGAGGTGTGTGAGATCCTTTATGCGATTGGCTCCCTTGCCATCTGTATTTTCAAAAGAAGCCATCCATATTCAGCTACGTCTTTTTGCTTTTGAAAAAAGTGCTTTGTATGTGCTTAACAGATAATTAAACAGTAGCAGTTTAACTCTCTGTGGAGGTCTTGTTCTGCACTTGAACAGGTCCTACAACTTAGAGTTACAGAATAAAATATGTAATATGTATACATATGTAACACATAAATAATACATATGTTTGTAAGAGCAATTGGTGAAAACCTCAAAATGTTGTAGTTTAAAAAACTAGTTTTTAAGCTTCACAATTATTTATATGCTGACTTTTTGTTTTGTAATGTTAAATTTTAGAGGTTATAAAAAGTTTCAGTCCCCAGACAATACTTAAGAACAGGAGAGAGAAAAATTTCTTGCATTCTAATTCTTGCCTCACCCCTTGTGCCAAAAATGATAGTGAAGTGGCATGTGACTTCAGACAAGGATACTCATGCTATCACTGTGAAATTCTGTGCATTCCTCAAGAAACTATGCATACTAACTGAAAATGGTGGATTTTCCTTTCCTACAGCCTAATCATATTGTCCTTGGTTATGTTTACTTCATTTAAGCCTGAAGTGTCAATTTTTGGTGATACACGTATGCGCTTTAGTTTATGCAGCGTCAATTGTTATGGTTCATGGAATGTTGTGTAGAAAGTGAGATGCACAGGCCTCTTCAGGATTTGGCACATGTATTAAAATAGATGTTTGTTACATGCAGAAATAAACTGTGTACAAGAGTATACAAACAACTAAGACTGCTCTAAAGCCAAGACATGTATTAAGTTCCCTTTTCTTTGTAGATGCTGGCAGTTTCAATGTTAGAATTTGAGTGTTCTGGTTAAATTTTTAAAAAGCTTTCTGTATACTCTGGTAGTGTTAACAGCATAAAAACATACTAGAGATGTTTAGATTTCAAAACACTGTTGCATTTAAGTAATTTCAGGGTTAAAGTTTCCTACATATTTTCTCCTACTGGCATAGATCTGCTTGGTATTTTCGAACTGAGCAATAGAATGTACTCTATTTGGTCCTCTATTTGTCTCAAGTCTCTGCTTGATACAGTTGCAAGCATTCTATTTAAAATAGAAATAGGTTATACATAATCTTTTGTAATCTGAATATGAACATTTGGTTTTCTAATCTGTTGCTGAATCACTGCAACTGTGTTAACAGACTCTTTTTTTTTTATCTCAGGCTGACATGCATGGCACTCTGACCTTTGTATTGATTCCCAGTCAGCAGAGCAAGCCACCTCCTGCAAAGGAGACAGTTGTAAGTAGCTTTACATAACCTTGGTGATGCATACCCTATTTTTCCAGTAGAGCTTAGAACACTGTTTTGTAGGTTATTTACACAGCAAAATAAAAACCAAATTGCAATTATTTAAATAGTTTGTTACCAGGCTTGCACCTGAGTTAACTGTTAGAAATGATTGATGATGATAAGCTGAAACATACAGTATATTTCTAACTTTGTTTCTAAATTAATAAGAATTTAATAAAAGTAGCATCACTTATGCTTCTGAAATTCTATTTGGAACTTCTCTGTTTCTCTATTTTATATATATCAGTTGAATTGATAAAAGTAAAAAGTGTTCTACTGTAATTTGTAAATATGCTTTGTGAAGAAAAATCTGTATACTGGATACTTTTGGTATCTTTTTAGTTAACATAACCTTTCCTCAGAGCACTTCAAGAGTTTGAAGAAAGATTGCACAGATTTCTATCAAAGCAAAAAAAAAAAAAAAAACAACCCAAAACTTAAATGTTTGGTGGCAAAGTATTTTTGAAGTGAAACTTCATCTGAAAGCCAGAAAACGGGTCTCCTTCTGTGTGTTTGCTATTTAAATATAAGTAAATGAGAATATCTGTGATTCTTTTTGAGTGCTAAGGGCTTAGATTTGTAGCTCAGGATTTTTTTTTTTTGGTTTCTAAAGTGGTGAAAAAAAATTGCAGGCTCTAGAATTAATAAAACTTCAGGCTTTTATCCGTTCCACTGTCTACTATATGCCCTAGATACAGTCTGCATTCTATAGAAGTTATCTTGGAGCTTTTATATATCAAACCTCATCTTTAGTCATGGGAAGATGGAGGTGTAACTCTTCTGAAGTCTTGGATTTTACCTTTCTTTACATTTTTATCTTCCACAGATACATGTGAAAGCACATTTTGACTATGATCCTTCTGATGACCCTTATGTCCCATGCCGAGAGTTAGGCCTGTCTTTTCAAAAAGGAGATATACTCCATGTCATCAGCCAAGAAGACCCAAACTGGTGGCAGGCTTACAGAGATGGAGATGAAGATAACCAACCACTGGCAGGCCTTATTCCTGGTAAATAAAGATCTAGAAAAACCTTGAAAAGTTGTTCCCATAGTTGTGGAAGGCAATATTTTGATTTTTAAGAACTCATACCCACAGCCTTAAAAATACTTGTGACTTTGAACATTTTGCAGGAGAGCCCACTGTTGGTTTCATAATACATTTATTTAAAAGGTATTGACCTTTTAGAAGCATCTCCATGTATAAATGTTAAACATCAAGTGAAACCAACACTTCCACTGCAGTTCACGTTTCCTAAATTACTCCGTATTTCCTTATTCTTCTACTCTGGCAGCTCAGTGGATTCAGAGTTCCCTCTGCTGGCTACAGCAGCAAAATTGGACTTCAGAGGCAACAAGCAGCTTGGAGATGAGAGCAGCTTTTAGGTTTCACACTGTTTCAAATAGTATCTTTGAAAAATATGTTTTCAGGTAGTAACTTTTCTGCGTATTTTCACTTAGCCAAGAGCTTCAGTTATTGTAATAATCAAGCTTCCTTTCTAACTGCTGGAGACCTTTGAGTGATTGAAGTTTCAGAAAGTGAGTCAGTATATAATTTTTCTCTTGAAGTATGTAATGCATTCCAGTTCACCACAGATCTTAGCAGATGAACAGATGTTAATTCCATAGAATAGTGTGCTGTTATTTTATGGTATTTGAATAAGATCAGGGAAACACTGATTTTAAATGTAGCATAATACTTTTTTCAAGCTGAAATTTTAGAAATGTAACAAATATACATAATATTAAAAAATAAGAAGAATATATCATCACAGTGACAAAAATGTAGTCCTCTCTGTATTTCCAGTTTTCAGACAGAAAAGTACAAGATTGTGCAACTCTCATTTGATGATTATGTTTTGGAAGCAATAAACTGGTTTCTCATCAACTTTGACCTCCGTAAATCTTATTAGGATTTTTAGGCTCACTCCTTCCATCCATTCATTCAGATAAATTTTAGGACGTGATGGGAAGGAAATCAGCTGAGTCCTTAGTTCCCATTTCCTGCTAAATACAGCATTGTCACCAGTGTTAAGATAGCTGAAGAAAGTGATAGTCAAACAATATGAAAATCCTAAGGAAGTATACAGTTGCATTTGATGATAGTGCTATGTATGTGGCTTGCTTGACAGCAAATATGGAATTAATATTTATTAAAAAAGCATCATATGAATACTACGAAATAACTAAAAAAAAAATAATCCTGAATAATTGACTGTAAATGTCACCCAAATTAGACAATGCTATAAAGACAACAGGCACTTTTGTGTATGTATGAGTTACATCACTTTCAAATTGTGCTCCTTGCTTGATTTCTGAGTTTCATTCTATTAAGGTAGTAGAATTTTACATCTTTATGACAAGCAGTTTTCCCCAACAGATGTCTATTTTATGACATATTCTACTAGAAGCTTCAGAGATTCAAAATCTTAACAAAATGAGTAAGTCATTACAAGAAAATATGGAAATGTACACATACTTATGACTGTACATAGTAACAGTTTTCAAAAGTTAACTGCTTTTTCATTTTTCTTTAAAATGCTTTCAGGAAAAAGTTTTCAGCAACAAAGAGAAGCAATGAAGCAAACTATAGAAGAAGACAAGGAGCCAGAGAAATCAGGTTAGATCTGTGCTTTTTGAGGAAAAAGGTGTCGAACTAATAGTAGTGTTAATTACTATTATCTAGAACCTTGTCAGTGTAGAGTTACAGAAAATTCTCCATTTTTATAATACCAATGTGGTGCTTGCTTGAAGTTCTTGATGTAAATGCAGGCCTGAATTTAGTTTCAATCAGTTTAGTTTCAGTTTTAGAATTTAGTATCTATCAGATTATTTTCTCATAATTATTATGCACAGTGTAGATGAATGTAGGGGTATTTGGAGTGCTTCCTTTTTGTTAAAGAATTTTACTTGTAGCAAGGCCCAGTTGAAGCTCTTGCTGTGCAGAATTTGCTTCTTACACTCTATTGGTGTAATAAACTAAACAACCTAGTGTTTTCAGATCTGCAAATCCATATAGCCAGTAAGATAGGAAGCATTTTACCTCATGGGTATGTAATTGTGATTATTTTATTTTGATTAGGAAAACTCTGGTGTGCGAAGAAGAACAAAAAGAAACGGAAGAAGGTTTTATACAATGCAAATAAAAATGATGGTAAGTAACATCTTTTACATAGTGTGCATTTATAAGTAACTATAGAAGATCTAACAAATGCTCTTCTTTAAAAAGTAGAAACACTTTATTTCCCCAGAAAGCAAAAAAAAAAAAAACAACAAAAAACTGTCTTGACTTACTACACAAGTCAATCTTTGAGGCTGTGGAGGGGAGCTTCCTGAAACTTCCTCTGCAGGACAGATGACACATTCAACGAGCAGCAACATGTTGACCCTTCTATTGTTTTTCTTTCAAGATTATGATAATGAAGAAATTTTGACTTATGAGGAAATGTCACTGTATCATCAACCAGCAAACAGAAAACGACCTATTGTTCTCATTGGCCCACAGAACTGTGGCCAGAATGAATTGCGGCAGAGACTTATGAATAATGAAGTGGATCGCTTTGCCTCTGCTGTTCCCCGTAAGTTTGATAGGCAGATGTGATTGCTTATTCTAAACATTGCCTACACCCAAATCCTCTTGTGATTAAAATTGTAATTAGAAATTAAGGGGTTTTGAGGAGGTGACAGTCAGCTCTTCAGTGAAGAACAAATTATGCCTTGTGCGGCATTCACTAGCCTTCGTAAGTAAATGGAAATCCAATGTTCCAACATAGTGCTATAGAGGCATTATATGACATGCATATTTTTCGATCTGGATTAAGTTGGAATGAGTTACAGAAGGTTAAAGAAGAAGCTGGCACATTTAACAAATAATTTTTGAACTAGTTATCGTGCATAAGCTTAAATTTACATGGATTTAATACCTTTCCAAACTATTTACATTTCACTGAATTTTATGTGAAATGTCTTTTGTACCCAAAATTAGTATTATTAATAACTAACAGCTGTTTTTCACCTCCAGAATGCAGCTGCATGGGTAAAATTTATTCTTAACTGACTGTTTTTTCTTAGATGAATGTAAGAAGACATCTGAATGTAGATTCAGTCTTTGACTGATCAATCTCTCCAGGAGTATTTATTACACAGAATAAAATACATGTATTTCTTGGCTATTTTAATCAAATGCTGATATTTTCTTTTCACTTGAATAGGTATGTTTCATTCAGTTTATTTTTTGTGGTTTTGTTTGTAGATACAACTCGGAGCAGGCGAGAAACTGAAGTAGCTGGCAGGGATTACCATTTCATTTCCCGACAAGCATTTGAGAATGACATAGCTGCAGGAAAGTTTATTGAATATGGAGAATTTGAAAAGAACCTTTATGGTACTAGTATAGACTCCGTGCGGCAGGTGATCAACTCTGGCAAGATATGCCTTTTAAATCTTCACACTCAGGTATGGCAGAAGCTGTTGCCTGTTATGCTTCAATTTTAGCAGCTACCGTGAAAGTCTGAGAGATATTTTAAGTTGATGTAAAATTAGTCTGTCTGTTTCCACGTTTGTTCCAATTTTTTTTTCAGTGATGTTCAGTTGACTATTTAGTTTTCTGTGTATTTTCAAACAAGGAACAAAAAGGTTGCATTCATAACTTTTGTATCTGTGCTAAAGTTAAAAGGGATGTTAGTTTCCAGATATTTCTCACTAGATCTAATTTTCTGAATTGAAAAATTAAGATTTTTCTCTAATTTTTGCCATTATTCTATGAGCTCTAAGGTGTTAGAAGATGGAGAAGCTTTTGGAAAATTCAGATTACAGTCAAGTTCTTTTTATTTATGTCTTGATATGTGTGTAGCCTGACAATAAATACTCTGAGCATGTAGTGTGTTTGGCATCCTGTATTTTAATCCTCAAAACAGGAAAGGTTAAGCTGGAATTTTTTTTTAAAGATCTGTTCTCGCAATTAGAAGCTTCTAATTCCCTAGCATTTTAAGGAAACTTGCTTCAATTTAGATTACTTGTTTGATTTTGAAATTCTTGAACAAAAGTAAATGTTTGGAGTCCATAACTTTGAGAAATATTGAAATATAAATTTTGTAGGAAATGGTGACTGAATTCTGAGTGGTAGTAGTAATATTATGGTTATGGTTAATTGGATGGAAATTTCTTAGGTGTTCAATATTTAATACCTTTTCTACAGTCACTGAAGACACTACGTAATTCTGACTTGAAGCCATATATTATATTTGTTGCACCACCTTCGCAAGAGAGATTACGTGCTTTATTGGCCAAGGAGGGGAAAAACCCAAAGGTAACATATTTAACTTCTGAAGCCATTCTGCTTTTTTTACGTATGATTCTGGAATGCTTTTGGTGAACGAATTCATATGCTCTTTTTTTTTGGAGTTGAATGGTGGCATGGTACTGACAATATAGAGGAGGTGGTTAATCAGAGATCTCTGCTCCAGTTTAGTAAGCAGACCACACTAGCTGAACGTGAGAGATGTGGGCCAAGAGAATCCAGTTGCCTGGGCACAGTTAATTCCTGCATTTGGGTACAAAAATGACGTTTAATTTCAAAACTGCAGAAAATATGACTTTGTGTTCAAGGTAACCTGCGAATGATTCTAGGAAGCAATTTTTTTTTTTTCCTTTTGGAATTTATCTGGCCTTGGAAAAGCACTTACTTCAAAATGTATTCTAAACCTCTTCAGATAAAATTATTTCTGTGTTTGATCCTATATGATCATTTCTCAGGTTTCATGTCAAGATCTCAGCTTACCCATATCAGACCAATTATTTAAATGCAAAGCTAGTTCTGCGGAACAGAATTGAAACCTGCAAATTAAACCAGAATGTTTGAAAGCTCAGAAAAGGTCCTTATTAATTTATGGGACACAAATTACATCAACCACAACAACTCTAGGCAACTCTACGGGTTTTGGGTAGAGTGACTGGAATGAAGACTTTATGGAAGAAATGGACTTGAGGGTGTTGGTCAGTGCTTGGCTGAACGTGAACCGGCAGTGTGCCCAGTGGCCAAAAAGGTCAAGGGTATCCCACCTTGTATCAGTAATAGTGTTGTCAGCAGGAGCAGGGAAATGATCATCCCTCTGTTCTCAGCACTGATGAGGCTGCGCCTCGAGTACTGTGTTCAGTTTTGGGTCCCTCACTACAAGAAAGACAGCAAGGCCCTGGAGTGTGTCCAGAAAAGGGCAGTGGTGCTGTTGAGGGGTCTGCAGCACAAGTCTTATGGGAAGTGGCTGAGGGAACTGGAATTGTTTAATCTGGAGAAGAGGATGCTCAGGAGAGACCTTATTGCTCTCTACAACTACCTGAAGGGAGGTTGTAGTGAGGTGGGGTTCAGCCTCTTCTTCCATGTAACTAGAGACATAATGAGAAGTTGCACCAGAGGAGATTCAGGTTAAACGTTAGGAAAAATTTCTTCTCCAAAGGAGTGGCCAGGCGCTGGAATGGATTGCTCAGGGAAGTGGTGAAGTCACCATCCCTGGAGGGAGGCGTTGAAAAAACACTTAGGTGTTGTGCTAAGGGACATGGTTTAGTGGGGAAATATTGGTGATAGGTGGATGGTTGGACTAGATGGTCTTGTAGGTCTTTTCCAACCTTGGTGATTCCATGATTCTATATACGATTGTATTGCTACAGTAATGCAGTTTTGTAACTGGAGTCTACCCTGCAGTGGTGAATAGGGAGCACTTTTCTACCACGGAGTGCTAGTTTAGCATAATTCAGTTTGCACTGAGGAAGAAACAATTGTTCTGCTGTAACTGCATCTACTCATAGGAGTTCCTAAAACAGCTGTGATCAAGAATCACTTCTCACTGAACTCTGTGTTTTGCTCTCCATCTTTGATTTAAGGGTGTGATGTATTGTAAAATCTAAAAGAGCATTAAAATCCAAGCCTTAGATGGGAGGGTGGTGGGGGTTGTTGCTTTGCCTGGGTCAAAATTAATCATATTCTCTAAGTAGACGTTTCCTCTTTCATGGTTATACAATGAGTAGAACTTTATTGTACATAAATATTAAATGTCCTTTTTTTGTCGCAGTAGTCAAGGAATCCTTCAACGACAAAAAAATAATACTGTTATTGGTACTAAATTACACTACTTTTCAAATTAATCCTATTGGAGTTGTCTTTCAGTTGAATGAAAGCTACTGTGTTAAACACCTTCCCATTATGTAGTAAAGACTATTTCTTGCATGTGTAACTTTGATTTTCTTAAGAATATGTAAAGCATATGGGAAAGAGAAACCTTTAAGTCCTGAAATTGCTTTTGAAACTACCTTCTTTATACATTTTCTGAAAATATACCTGGATATTCCTTTATGAAATGCAAAAGATATGTTGCAGAAGAGGAAATCAAACATTTTTTAGAAATCAAATTTATAGAATTTATAGAAATTCTTAAGTAAAACCATCTGTTTCTGCTTCTCCTTTGAATCACTTTTCTACTTCTACAGTTTTTCTGCTGTACCGTTTACTCAATTCTGTGGTCATTCCATTGATTTCAGTGTGTACCATTTCGTGGTGGCTCTCATCATCTTTTATTGGTGAAAATATTCCAGTGACAGCTGCTGCCTTTGGCTGTTGAGTGTCTGTAGAGATCCATCTTCAGAGGTGTGCAGTTCTGCACCATTCAGCTTTCACTTTCTGTATTCTGTTTTTTCCAGAAAGATAGCAGGCTTAGCGACCAAACTGATTTTTGAGAAACATGTTTGAGGAACCTCACTAGGATGTATGTCGTAAAAGGAGCAGTGCTGTGTCTTCCTCATTTACTTCAGTCCAGGACTGTTTTTTACTGGATTGCCACTTGTGGCCAACGAGAAACAGTTGCCTCTGGTGTTAAAATGTGTGGTAGTTCATTGTTGTCAAAAATTTAGCTATAAATACCTTGTAGCAATACAATGAAAAATCCCTGTATAAGGCCTCAGTTGTTACCTTTTCTTTTTACAGGGGTAGGGGATTACACACATACAATAACTCCCTGTTCTTTATTTGCAGCCAGAAGAGTTGAGAGAAATCATAGAGAAGACAAGGGAGATGGAACAGAACAATGGTCATTACTTTGATACAGCAATTGTGAATTCTGATCTTGATAAGGCTTATCAAGAGTTACTTCGGTTAATAAACAAACTTGACGCAGAACCCCAGTGGGTACCGTCTACCTGGCTACGATGAAAGAGAATAATTCCAGGGGACAGATGGACTTCAGTTGAGTAATCATTCTAAGATTGCGTGTAGATCTGCCCAGTTATTAGGTAATAAGTGTCTGAGCTCTGGACCTCGTTGGCTGCATCCTTTACAAGTGAAATTAGGTATTATTGAAAAAAACAACAACAAAATCAGCTTGAGAGCTGATTTAAATGTTATAGAGGTTGTCCAAATTTTCTTTTTCTGTGGTCTAGAAATGGAGACCTTGTCCGTACTAAATTCTAAAGCTTTTTCTAGCAACAACTTTTATACATAAATCCTTTTTTTCTACCTAGTCACCCTTGGGAAAGCAAAGATTTTAAGTGTGTGTATTTGTATGTACAGTCCACATTGTCACATAGTTATAAATATGAATGTTATTTAACGCTTAACTTAATGACTTCCTGGGACATGGTGGTAGTTTAGGAGTGTAATTCTACAGATTGTTGGGCAGAGAAATAATCTATGTGTGAAAAATGTGATTAATGAGAAATCTGCCCTTTTTAAAAATTTGAAGAACAAAGATGCCACTCTGGTCTGGAGCTGCCTGGTGGGGCTTGAGTTTATATTCTAATTCTAAAAAACATTCCACTTTCTAATAGCACTGTAATTGGAAAATGTGTATAATGTAAATATTTCAATCGTTGTGTCTTAGGCAGACTTTTTAATTTTGGGTTGACTGCACATTAATTTTAGGTCCAATTAAAGATGAATTATATTGATCTTTTAGATGTGATATTTTTATGGAATTTTCCTTGAAACATCGGCTGATTGGAGCCGCTGTTCTCCACAGATCTGTAGAGATAGTAAGGCAGAGATTATATTTTTATGAAAAATATGTAGTTATAAAACATTGCTTGGAAGTCAGCATGTTTTATAACAGAATACTGGCTAAAATAGGCTGATGCGCTGAACAGTGGAAGATAAGTGGGTTTTGTAATCTCTGCGAATGGCTCGTTTTGTGGCTGTTGCTCTAACAGATAACTAACTGGAATTAAAATAGCTGAAGGTAGCTATTGTGTTATAAACAAGTATTGTAATTCACTAGCCAACATATTGTCCTGCATTTGCTCACTGCTGCAGTAAATATATGTGTGAAACACTGGCAACTGACTGAGAAGTCGCAACAAGGTGGAATACTTACTAAAACAAATAACTTGAAACGAGTGAATAAAAGGCAAAGTCTGTATCCTAGTGTGTGCTCTGCAAAACAGATCAGATCACCTCTGCATCTTCAAATCTGAGCTATGACATTAGTTAACTACAAAGGCTGTGTCTGCAGTGGGAGGAGTTCTACTGCTGAAGCTAACTGAATATTAGTATCTTGGCTGTTTGAGTTTAGGGTAGCACAGCCCTTGAATGTGAATATCTCTTAATGTCAGCCATGATGTTTATTACTTCCTACAGGTAAAACACGAGTTACGTCAGTTTGTAGTTCACTCCTGTCTAGTGCTGAAGGATTTAACAAGTAGTTGATTTTTTTTTCCATACTGTCTTGCATATATTCAAGTTTTAATGGAACAAACTCATACCTGTAGCTGAACAGAGACCTCCAAGTGTATGGGGAATATTAAGAAATTGTAAAATAACATTTCTAGTTAGTGAACTAACATTTTGTATTGAAAAATTAGAGTGTGCTCCTGTCCTGCTACAAAGCAAAATTATTTGCTGGTTTAATATTTAGGGCTGAGAAGCAATTAAAGAGATAAGTAGTGACCCTTCAGGAAAAAAAAAAAAAGGG
>JAOWBP010002559.1:24405282-24419126 GCA_028571105.1 Tragopan temminckii | reverse complement strand
GCCGTCGCTGCCGGACGTGGGCCCTCCCGCCGTCCCCGCGGCTTTCGTCGGTGGCCGCGTCAGCCGCGCTGCGGCCGAGGGAGGAGGCCGGCCGGAGGACGGTCTCGTTTCGCCGGCTCCTGCTCCAGCCTGTGCAGCCGGGCGGGGCTAAAGCTTAGCCTCGGCGTTTCCAGCGGCGTGGGAAGATCGTAGAGTCGTAGAATCGTAGAGTGGTTTGGGCTGGAAGGGACCTTTAAGATCACCTAGTTCCAGCCCCCCGCTGAAGGCAGGGACGCCTCTCTCTGGACCAGGTTGCTCACGGCCCCGTCCAGCCTGGCCTTCAGCGCCTCCAGGGAGGGGAGAGCATTGCCAGCACGGGGCCAACACCAAGCGCTGCTGTCTGAGGAGAGAAACAAATGCGGGGCGGTCTGTCTTTGGTCTGTCTTTGCTTACTGCCTTCGATGGACTAGAAAAGTGAACTGTAAAACACTGGGGTGTTTTTGGGCTTAGCGGTGCTTTTTCAGGTCTCAGATTAGGTGGAGTTACATGAAAGCTCCAGCGTTTCTGTAGCTTCTCTGCTAGTTTGCGTCCCCTTTCTGAACGTCAAAAAAGAAAATAACAGTGCAGTCTTCTGTCTTGCGTGGCTGTGTTTTATGTAGCGCTTGGCATTATCCTGAAGTTCTGGAGCAGTGCTGTGACACGCTGATGTAACAAACCTGGAGGAAGTGTGTGTTTGACTCAGCCTTGTGGGCTCCTGCTTCTAAAGTGTTCTTAAATTTCTGGATTAAACTTTTGGGTGTAGGCAAAAGGAGTGAGGCTAACTCTAGTTAGCAGAGATGAGTGCACGCCTTGCTGCCCTCATCAGGGAAGTGAAGCAGGTTAAGCATTCCTCCTTATTGCTATGTGGTTTAGAAATGTTTATGTGTGCTTTTTTTTAAAGTATAGCAAAGGAATTCTGCTTTGTTTATCAACTTATGTTTTTTTCTTCCTGGTTACCTACATGTTAGGTTTTCTTTTGTGTTTCTTTTTTCTTTAATCATTTTTAAAGTCTGTGTTCTGTTTAGTGCTTCATTCACATCAAGCTACTTCTACCTTCTGTTCTAATTCTTTCCTTTATTTCTTCAGAAAGCTGACAGGTGGTCTCAGGAGTAGTTCCTGCAAGATTGTTCCAGCCATCTTGTGCTGAGTTTAGAAAACCATTTTCTAGTGTCTCTTCCTTCCTCAGTAGAGGAGAAGCTTTTGCTCTACCTCTTACTTTCTCAGCCTTTCACATGATGTCTAACAGCATTATCTAACCCACCTGTTAGCACTGTGGATTTCTTCTCTCCCATGTCCTCCTGTTGCTGAAGCCTAGTTTCCAACTTTATCTTATGAACTGGATGAATGTAAGAGTGCAGCGCCTTCTTTTCACCACTTGAAGTCTCCTCTGTATCGTACTGCTACATGGATAATAAGGTCTGGGTAGCAAACTTTTACTTTATTGCGAAAAAGAAAGAAGAAGGTTGTACTCATTTTAAAATACCAATTAATCTATAGCTTATCTGTTAAAACCTAACTATATGCTACCTAAGCCTTATCCTAGTTTGCTCTTTCTAGTGTTAGTGTTCCTCTCTATCCTCGTTGGTCTTTGCTGCTTTTTAACACTTATGTAGGAGAAGGCAGTGACATACTCTGAAATAAGTCATCCTTGTTTCTTTCTGTTCACATTCCAGAATGCCAGCACTAAGCTGTAGGTTCTACCAGCATAAGTTTCCAGAGGTGGAAGATGTAGTGATGGTCAATGTTCGATCCATTGCTGAAATGGGTGCTTACGTCAGCCTGCTAGAATACAACAACATCGAAGGCATGATCCTTCTCAGTGAGCTGTCCAGAAGACGTATTCGTTCCATAAACAAACTCATCCGCATTGGAAGGAACGAATGTGTCGTGGTCATAAGAGTTGACAAAGAGAAAGGTATTTGGGGATACTATGGGCTATATCAAGATTGAATTCATAAAGAGAAATGCAGATAAACTGGGCTGCTTAAGCGTGAGTAGTTTTGCCAGAAGTTCTTTGTGTGAGGCACTTAAGCTAAATAGACCATCATCCTACCGTCTGACGTTTATGACCATTTTTCCCTTGGGTAATTGGGTTAATGAAGGTCAGTCACATCACCAAAGATTTGCTTAAATGGGTACTCGCCAGCTCAGTGTTTGGTCAACAAACTGTAGTGGAGTTTCTTTTTGATATCTGTGCAGATTTTAAGTTCTGACTGAAGAGAGAAAGGTCATCTAATGCAGTGGTAGAATGTAATGCTTGCAGTCTGTCCTGTGCCGCAATAAGCGTCTTGAATCTTGCCTATAAAATAGATCATATGTATGTAATTATTACATGCATTCTGTAGAAGGTCACAAATAGAGATTGTGTGGACTTCTCCTGTGTTCTGAACATTTGAATCTTTGACTTTAAAGGTCTTTTTAAATATATTTTCTATTTAGGACACGGTTTTTGAACTTGATTCTTTGTATACTAGTGTGGTTTTTACCAAACCTGTGTGCAGTGACAGAAAAAGGAGATCACAAATTGGTGAAATACTATGCAAATTTCTTCTGAGTTGGGAGGGAAATTATTCTTAAGGCACAAGCCTACAAGAATACAATAGAATAGTTTCTCTGTGAGCATTTTCAGTTGAAAGAATAAGTTGATACCTTAATTTGGATTATGATTTGATCCAAATCATTAAGCTTCAGTTTTGTTACTTTCTTTAGCAACTGATAGGGATAGTGTAGGCAGTGGGCAAGTTTTGAGCCAGAGCATTTGTTACACGTTTCACATGAAGCAGTTAGATTTGGTTTGTGCAGTGTCTGACAATTCCAAAATGGTTTTTCCCCGGTAGGTTATATTGACCTGTCAAAAAGAAGAGTTTCTCCAGAGGAGGCAATCAAATGCGAAGACAAATTCACAAAATCAAAGACTGTAAGTTGCTTTTCTATATTCTGGCACTGTATGCTGCTGTCTTCTTTCCTGAATGACCAAAGTGTGTAGACGTAACACAGCATGAGAAATAAAGTCGTATTCTCATTTATTAGGCATACTCTGATTGTCATTTCCCATGTAACATATAACCAGTCTGTCTGAGTGCTGTGGAAAACTGAATATTAGGTAATTAGTAGATCAAGTAAGGTGACAGTTGAAAATTGTATTAAAAGGATGATATTTAAATGTTAGAAATCTAGAAGCATATCCTAGTTTAACGAATCAGGCAAATTTTATTGGAGAAGGATGCAGATAGTTTAAGGCATTGCATCTCACTCTTACTGCTCTGTGGTCGTAGGTTTCTGAAAGGAATGCTTACTGTTATTTATTAATTTGATTCTGATTTTTTTTATGTACAAGTATACTGAGTTTTAACAACGTGATAATACTTCATCTGTCAGTTTCCGTGGAATAATTATTGTCTTTGTAATTGCACAGCAGAAGTTTAGATTAATGAAGTGGTTTTGATGTTTTGTGGGCATGTAGAACTCTGTAATTAATTGTTAAATATAGGGAAAGAGTATTTTGTAACATCATGCAGTATTTAGAGTCCAAACACTGAATCACTGATATTTTTTACAGTGTTTTTATCAACTATTTGGGGTCTGAGTTGTCATCTGCAGAGCTCAGCTTTGTGCTGCACAAACTGAATAGGAGTTGGTCATTATGTGAGAGTGGATAAGTGAGGGGGAGGGTTATTTCATTTTGGGGTTTTTTTTAACATTCCTTTTGTGTTCAAGGTGTACAGCATTCTTCGCCACGTTGCTGAGGTGTTGGAGTACACGAAGGATGAGCAGCTTGAGAGTCTGTTCCAGAGGACTGCCTGGGTGTTTGATGACAAGTACAAAAGACCGGGATACGGTGCTTATGATGCATTCAAGCATGCAGTCTCGTAAGAACGTTTTTTGTCTTTAGAGATTTATTTCATAATGACAAGGAATTATTTTCTGGAATAGGTACATCTTTATTCTTTTAAAGGGCCAATCAGTTGAGAATAATGTATTGCTTGAGTACACTTACTGATTCTTGATCTCAGTCTTCCAGTTACTTAGTGCAGTTATGTCTCTCACTACTTTGTTCAAGTTTCCAATGCTCTTGAGAAAGAAGATTCGAGTTGTTTTCTTTTTATCTGTCTTTGAATATCCAATTTTGCCTAAGTCAGTCTTCTAAAAGCAGTAACGGAATTTGATATGGATGAATACTGACAAATGTGTTTAAGAGAAACAGATGATTACAAACACTGAGGAGATTTATATGGCTACAGATGAGCCTGTGATGTTTCTAGTAGAAGCAGCAGCACTAATATTGGTTGCTCTGTCAGAATTTACCCGTTCTTAGACTGAGTCAGATGTTCTTATCATATATAGTTCTGTCTGAAGAGATTCCAGCTCACAGCTCATTTGTCTGTCACCGGCAGAACTTTTCTTTTATAAATGCAGCAGATTGGTTTGTTAGTTCCTTGCACATCCAAACTGAAAGAATGAAAATAGGATGATGAGTTTAGAAATGGAATTACATACAGAAGAGTTGGAAACAGTGATTCTAAGGGAGTATGCACCAAGATTGCTTGTTGTTAATATTTTTTATTTATGATACTTTAATTTACTTTCAGAATGAAGTTATTTGGTTTCCCTCTAAAGATTCTGTAATAAAATTGGCAACAAAATAAATTTTTCGATAAGTGCTTCCAGTTTTACTTTTTATAGCACCTCAACCCTTGAGAGGAACATCAGTTTAACACTAGATGGCAGTGATAAGATTGTAGAAAATCATAGTGAGTCAAAGAAGCAGGGTGCTTGGCAGTATTTTTCATTAGCTTAAAATCATTTTTTTGTTGTTTTAGATAAGAGAAAACAGCTATACGCCTTAAAGGAGCTGCTTTTTTACTTTCTAGTTTCAGAGATATTTGGGATAAAACTAACGTGGCAATAAAAAGAAATGACAGCTTGTGAAAAAATTGTATCCATTCGTTAGTCGTGAATGTAGCCAGCAGATAAATCTGTCTGTGATCCAGTTACTGTTAAAAATTACTAAAGAATAATATGTTACTTTGTGGAAATATGGGAATCTTTCTTTTATATGAAAACTCAAAAATCTCAGGTTCATTGTGAGTTTATCTTCACGCTGGAGAAAACATAAATGGCAAGCAGTTAGATGTGTTTCTCATTCTACATATAGTGTACAAGGCAAAAGACATTACTGTTTTTTTGGTTGTTTGATTTCTTAGACAGAGGAAAGAAGCAGACTAAGTAAACTGTCTACTTTAAGTGCTTCCATTATAAAATACACTGTAAACCAGATTTCTTTTGTTTTATTCCAGTATTTCAGTGGTCTCTTAAGAAATTTGTGTATTCTCTTTGCTAATAGATCCACATGATAATGTGTAAGAATATTGAAATAATGTCAGAGGTTCATGTTGTGTCGTATCCCACTTCAGTACAACTTCTGTACTGTTTCTTGTCTTGGCTCAGAGACCCTGCCATCCTGGACAGCCTAGATCTCACAGAGGAAGAGAGGCGTGTATTGATTGACAATATTAACAGACGTCTGACTCCACAAGCAGTCAAAATCCGAGCTGGTGAGTTCTTTCCGGATCATTTCTGAATAGATTTTTGACACTTTAAGTAGGCTGTATCTTGTAAACTATAAACTCATTTCAGACTAGTGGCTTGTGGTGCTGAATTTTGAGAGGAGCTGATCTTTTAGAATTAAGCTGTGTTCACTGAGAAGTGATAGCAGAATGTCTGTATGGGTCGTGACTCCAAGTCCAAAGTGGTCTGGCTTTCCCACTGCTCCCCGCTCTCCATGTACAGATTCCTCGAGACACAGAAGTAGTTCTGATATATAATGCAGTCAGTCACGTTGCACTGGCGCACAAAATACTTAAATGTCTTATTATGGATTCATTAATATCTATGTTCTTTCTCATTATTGAAAGTGTTAAATTCTTTTGTTCCCTATTAGGGTGATTGATCTCTGTCAGCATGGCTTGGTCAAATGTCCTGTCCAATTATACATAGACGATTGGTTCTGACTTTGCTCCAGTTGTATTTCTTGCTGGTTGAGTGCAAACTACTCAGCTGGACATGTTAGTTTAAGCCAAGCCTGCGTGTAATGTATTCATAAAGTTTGAGCATCTTTGTCTCAGTAGCTCAGTGTTGGTGCAGAACAAGCATGCAGCTCCAGTCTACTTAAGAAGATGCTATAAAACTGTAGATCTGGTTATACAGCTAACCAAACAGCTTAAAAGCATACTTGCCATTAAAAATATAGTCAGTGAGCAGTATTGTGTTCTTAACTGCATTCAGAAATTGCCTTTGTTCTGCAAGTGTATATGAAGAGCAGTAACACTGATTGCTATGGAGGGAAGAAAAGATATTCCATATCCACGTGACAGTCGAGTTAAAGAAGGGAGCACAGAAAGTAAGATCATGAAAATTCTACCTATTATTTTAGATCACCAGGAGCTAACATAAACTTCAAACATGCTAGTAGGATTTGATTGCCATGAAGAATGGAATTGCTGTCATAAACAACACTTGATTTAGCTTTGAAAATGAAGTGCGTATGAAGGGCATGTTCACATGCTTTCTTCATCTTGCCTGTTTTGTTCTGATGGTCTAAGTTTAGTTGTAATACAAGCGTACAAATTTTCCATTGGCTTACGGTCTCATGCTGAGGCTGACTGGGGTGCTTTCCTGGGAATGTGTTTGGGATAGCTGAGAATGGGGGTGTTCTGTCAGTCACCTGGGAGGGGAATTAACTCCTCTGTAGAAGTAACCTCTTGCACTGTTGCTACATAAATTTTAAAAAAGAAAAATAAAAATCTTTTAAAACTAATTAGGAAATTATAGATGTGACCAGCACAAGTCTAGGCCTTCATTTCCAAATGTTTAGAAAAAGCTATAGCTAGCTGTTACTTTAGTTGTATCTTAATCTGACTTATCTTCAAAATAATAAGAAATCTCCATGTTTCTAAGGTGATGTGTTTATTGTAGTTGTTGACAGACTTCTGTGAATTTGTGGCTGTACACTTTGTCGAGTTTTGATTTTCCTGATAGATCTTTTGTTTTCTTCAGTAGTTATTCCTTCATCTCTCCATGTTAAATGTATCATTGTTCTTGAAGAACAATTAAATGCATCACTATTATCCTGTCGAATTTATTGGGCAGAGAGTGAGTGAATATGGGTGCGTAATTTCGTATCTAGGGTTTTAAAAGCACAATGTAAAATGTTCTAATCTAAAGAATTTAAGACATCTACATCAGCTTACAAGCCAAGAAGTTGAAACACTTCCTCTATTTTGGAAGATACTGAGGGTATCACTGTGAATAAACGTTGGTTGCTAAGAAACTTTATTAAAGCTTAGGTTAAAAAAAAAAAAGTTTTAAGTTTCTACTTAAAACAGCTTCTGATAACTTTGAAGTTTTTTTTAAGTTTCTATTAATCTGTCCTAGATATCGAAGTTGCATGTTATGGTTATGAAGGTATAGATGCAGTGAAAGAAGCTCTGAGAGCAGGATTGAACTGTTCCACAGACAACATGCCCATTAAAGTAAGTATCTGTCTTAATTGTGAAATCCAAAGCAAAGTTTTCAGTACTATGCAGTTGTCACAATCACATAGCTGAGGGAAGCCGTGTCCTTGCTTCCTAGTTTTCCTGTCTAGCACATGCACAAGACTTCCTTTCTGCTATGTGATCCCAGTTGTTCCTGTGACCGTGCTGTGGCTTTTCAAGTTCATTCCAAGTTCAAGAAGCTGTTTTTATTCTCTTCAATTAATTAATGTCTACTGTTTGCATACTGAATTCTTACTGTTCCTTTATATAGCCTTATAGCAGGTAGGGAGCAAAAAACTTTATTTTCAGAAACAAGACTTTGTAAGAAATGGAATATTTTTGTTCACATATGCTTGGTAGAAGGGCTGCTCATATCTAGGTATAAATTTTCCAGTCCGAACGCTTTAGGTTATTCACTGTGTTTCTACTGAGTGTTTGAAAAATCTTACAAGTGCTTGAAAATATTCTTCTGTTATAAGAAATCATTGTAAGAAAAACAATGTACTCATCCAGTTGTCTTTAAAAAAAAAAACAAAAAACAAACCACCTATTGGTTGTCACAGTCTTCTAATTGAAAAATTAGTGATAGACTGCTTTAATGGTGTGGGAGTTGGTATTCTCAACAATATTTGTCTAAATGAACATAATATGTAGGAATAATTGGTTTCTGTATCAGGAATTAGGTAGTCTGTGTGGTTTTTTGTGTGTGCTATTTTATTCCAAGTTATGTATGCTTTCAGAAAGAGCTTTTCTAATGGGAAAATGTTTCTTTTCTTCTACTGAGCATGTTTTACCATTGTTTGGTTTTTTTTTCCTCCCTACGATGTGCAATAGATCAATCTGATAGCTCCTCCTCGGTATGTGATGACTACTACAACACTGGAGAGAACTGAAGGACTCTCTGTTCTGAATCAAGCCATGGCTGTCATTAAAGAGAAAATTGAGGAGAAGAGAGGAGTCTTCAATGTGCAGATGGAGGTGAGAACACTTTGCATTCTAAAATGTAGCTGATTTACTTCATAATATTTTGCATGTAGAGTAAGATCCATAGCACTAGGAGAAGTTTTAGCAAAAGGCATTAGGAAACTTGGAAAAAAATAATTAAAGCATAAAGTGCAGTATTCCTGAAATAATCGAATGACCAAAAATTCTGTTTCTTGAGTTTTATTAAACAATCTCTGGGTACACATTTTATTTCTTGACCTAGGATCAGAACCACCAGCCATAATTTTCTTTTCCTTCTCAATCTGCAGAGAGTGTTTTTTAATTGTTTTTCATGTGTTCTTGTTTTTTTGGTTGGTTTTTTTTTTTTTTTTCAGCCTAAAGTTGTTACTGACACAGATGAGACTGAGCTTGCAAGGCAGTTGGAAAGACTGGAGAGGGAAAATGCTGAAGTGGATGGAGATGATGATGCTGAGGAAATGGAAGCAAAAACTGAAGACTAAATACTCTGGGATATTTAGAAGAGAAAGCATATGAAAAATTAGAGACCCCATTGCAAACGCTCTGGACTAAATGTTTCCAGTATTGAAAACTTCAAATGCAAATACTTGAAGTATGTTACTGGTTTAAAAAGACCAATAAAGCATCTCCTGAATAACGTTTGATGCAGCAACTTACAAATTGAATCCTTCAAAAGGAAGGTGCCAAGTCATATTCAAGACACAAATCTCACGACTAGAGGGAGGCTGCAGCTCCATGTTTAACACTTACATACATAACAATTCCAGATTGGTGATTGCAGCTCAGTTAATGATGTCTTCTATAAGCACGAAAACCAAACAGATTGAACAGTTCTATACAGGATGTATTTGAGCAAATATCCAATAAAGTTCTGAGCTATGTAACCTGAAGTTTTTTTTTGATCTTCTGTTAAATTGCCTGGAGTACTATCATCAGTTGATGATTCCCCTTTAATGCTGAAAAGGGAATACTGAAAAGGGCTTCCTTGTTTAAAATCAAGGCAAGAATTAGTGGAATCGTATTTTGGCTTGTTTGGTTTTTTTGTTTTTTTTTTTGTTTACAACTTTGTTGATGTAGATTTCCTTAAAGAGTATTTTTCTTCTGCATTTACGTACTCAGATGTTACAACTTAAGTATAGTTGATAACAGAAATATAGTTATTTTGTTCCTGTATGTGAATATAGCAGGAGCTTTAATGAATTTATTCGTACTTCAAAATAGGACAGTGCTGTGTTCTGAGCTAACTGTTGTATGACCTTCCAACTCCATGTATGCTAAACCTAGTTTACACTGGGCTGAACTGTTCAGTAAGCAACCAGTTTATCTCCTCAAAAGAGGAGAAACAAGATGGGCTTTCCATGAAGTGGGGAGAAAACCTCCAGTTTGCCCTTGACTGTGGGAATTGAGAGGACAGTTCTTTTTAAAAATGAAACTTGTTCAAATTGCTGATTTTTTTAATGTATTTATATTTTTTCGTAGTTTTATCTTATATTGCACATCTTTTTTCCTTCTTTTGTGCTGTTTCAGGAGTAAATGCATGAAAAAATGCATTTTTAGATGTTAGGACAGCCTTGTCATGGTTTGAAGTTGTATTCTGCATATCTCATAACTTTTTGGTTTTCTTTCTCAATTCACTAAAACAGTGAATTGACCTCTGTTACTCACATGTGAGTACTCTGACAAAAGAACAGAGTATTTAAGAAGTGAAATATCTTCCTATGATCTGTATACTGAAGTAATGCTGTGAAAAATTGCATTGAAAATGAGCCAGCCTTACTTGTAATAGTCTTAGCAAGGGATTACAGTTAGTGGTGCCTGTAAGAACTATTTTGCTGTATTAATAGGTGGACATTGTTTCTGTCAGTAACTGACTGGATGTGTTGCAGTAGCTGGAAGGAGAAGCTCTGCTGTGGCTGATGTAGGGCTGTTAGCAAGGTACCTGAGGCAGCACTGAGTGCTCAGCTTCATTCTTCTGTATTGGTTTGTATGTCAGTGGCTTGGGAAGCCTGTTGAGTTGAGGATCCTTAGCACTTGTTTCCTTCTGTCTCAGCCAGTCTGTTTGGTACGTCTGTGTGTTTGCCTACCAAGCACTTTGGTAAGTGTTACGGGCTTTGTGTGTGAAAATCTTTGTAGAATGTGAAGTCATGTGTTCCTGTTGTTCATTAGCAGCTATGCTGGCTGCTAGACTGTAATTGCAGGACCAAAGTCTCTGCTACAGTGCTGATGTAGTCAACTGAAGGGGAAGGTACGGATGTAACTGCAGGCAGATGTAACTGTAGCATCAGATGTGTGGATCTCAGCTTGATTTTCATATTTCAAATTAGTTTTGTAGGCTTGGCAACTTGAAAACAATTTTGCTTAGAGAATCCTTTAAGGAGTCAAGAAACACAAATGTTAGATGGGATCAAGCACACCATCTGGTAATGCAGTCCTATATCCTATCTCTGATTAGAGGAAGTAGTGGCCGCTAGCGAAGGAGTCCAGCTTTCTTGGGGTTGTTGTATTTTGTTTGGCTCTCAGAAGAGTGAAAATTCCTTGCTTTATTCTTATTTGATTCTGGCCTTCATTATTTTTCAGATGCAGTGGAACTGGCGTATTGTTCTTTGTAACCAGATCTGTTTAATTTCTCATAGATTTTTTTGGTCCAGAGAACAGACAGCTGAACAGCTGTTTTCAAACACTGCCTCATTTATACAGTTAATTTACAAATGCTCTTGCATCAAAATGCTCATGAACATTTGCCATCTTCCACTTTCATCTAGAAATATTTCATCATTTCTTTTTTTTTTATTTTGATCTAGCTTTCATTTTATTTCATCCCTAATCCACTCAAGGAACTAAAGATTCAATGGCATCCTACACCAGAGGGCAAAGTCTCAGCATTTTAAGAAATTGGGAAAACCTCGAAGTACGTACTCCCCCAGTGTGATGCTGTTCATATTATAATATGCAGTGGGAACTATAGAGCATGCAATGGGGGAAGTCCTTCGGGCGGGTTCTCCTCATCCTTTGCTTGTTGGGAGACTAAACGGGAGGCACCAGTAATAAAATAAAGCAGTCTGTGTTTCCCTTTAATCATGAGCCTGTGATCCTGAAGCTGCAGACAGCTGTTCCTGGCCATCTTAATGCAAACTCTATAGGATATGATGTATTTTGTGGTCACTTGGAATGGAAAAAATTGTCTGCCACTCAAAATGCTATGCTGACATATGGAAAACACTGAATGGATCTGAGGAAACAAATAGTCCTTATGGTGATTTTCAAGTTCTGCCACAGGCTTAGTTTTTTAGAGCTTTCTAGATTTATATGGTTCATATCTTGTCCTTTTCTTCTGGAAGACTTAAATGCTTGAAGTTGCCTTCCCAGCACGTGCCTGCGTATGACAGGCACACGCTACAGTATGATCTACTGACTCATTTCACAGTGTGTGACCCTTTTCCTACAAAGCTGAGAGATCTATTATTACTCAGCCACAGGGAGCAGTCTATGGACAGCTGGTTAGCCTTGCATAACCTCTACAGAATGGGGAGGGTTGGATACGTGCGTATTACAAATATCCCAAGTATCAAAGAAGTACTTCCAAGTACTTTTTAGAGTAAGCAAAGGCTCCTGTTTGTCAAGACTGTATGATATGAAACCTATTGCTTGGTGACAGGGGGGGAGAGGGGGGAGAGGGTGGAGTTTTTCACCATTCTTCGTCAATTTGACAATAGAATTCATTGTTAATGGTAATTTTGCTGAGATACATCTGTAGGGCTGTGGGTGGTCTGCATGATGGAAAAAAGAAGTGCTCACTCAGAACTTGGACCAGGGCTGATTATTGTGTAATTCTGAGATCACTGTCTGAGCCAGAGCTCTCTGCAAGCTCCTGCCTGTCCTCGCCAGCATGGAATTACCTTCCCCACCTGGTTACGGGCTACCTGCAGTAACAAGCTGAACAATGTGAAGGCAAGCTTCAGGTACAGTGTGCTGGAACATGGTATTCCTGGAGCCTGTTACATAAAGCGTGCTGGTCTGGGAAACAAATGCAATATCAATGTACTGTTTCTACCTTGATTCATGACTGCTTTTCCTTGATTCAGCGTTGGTAGCATCTTCAAGTGCCTGCTTGTATGAATAGTGCGTATACTTTCAGTTACTGCCTGAAGTTTAACAGCTGTGAGACACTGCAGTGTAGAGGGTTAACTTTAAATTCTCTGTACATTAGAATTAGTGACATGATGTTATTTACTGCTTTTCTGATCAGTTTTGTTCCCAAGATTCTGCTGAATGCATGCTTTTATTTATGTATGCACTTATGCATGTGAATACGTGTCGTTCTTAAAGAAAAAAAATAGTTCAGTTCCTTTGTACTTAAAGGCCAAAAAAAAAAAAAGCAGTATTTTTCTTTATGAAAATTTACACTGGTATCTTTGAAGATGCCACATATCTGCAAGTGAAACTGATCCTCTGCATGTCCTCACTGCATCGCTTCAGGCGGTCTGAAGAGCAAACTGGGATCTGGCCTACACAGTGGCAAGCAGAATACAGAAGGAACTGCTCACTTCAGGATGGGTTCCCTGCTTTTGAGATCTCAGTCAGTGTTCTTTTTGCTTATATGGGATTTTTGGCTTTTAAATTTGATTAGCAGTCAGTTGCCCACTGTAATTCTTATGATTTATGCAGGGTCATTGTCTGGGTGGTCTCCAGTAAGTTGTCATGTTTAACACCTTCTTCAGTATCTCCCTTTTCCTTCCTTGTCAGAAATGTAATAAAAAGAAAATGAATTGCTTGGTCCATTTCCTGCATGCATGAAAGTGTGACCAGCAGTCTGAGCAGAGTGCAAACACAGCAGAGCTGCTTGAGGGAATGTGGCTGACTGAAGAAATCCATATTTATTATCTTTTTTTTTTTTTTTAATGCATAGCAACGGGTGCTCTGTTATGCTTTGTTGTGCAGTGCGTCATACTTCTTATCGCAGTCTGTACCTTTATCTGCATTCATCACCTCCATTTGGCTACGAGTCAGGAAATGCTCACAGTACAGCAGACTGTATGCTGCAGCTGTCTGAAATATTGTTATACTGTTACTCATTTTGACTGACCTCATCAGGACCTATCAAATACATTTTTCGTGCCTGAGCTTTTAAAAAATGAAATAATGCTCAGGCACAAAAAGGCACTGTTTTAGAGGTTCTTCTGAGTTTCAAGGGGTCACTGCACAGTGTTTCCCAATCAAACTGCTCTTCTGAAAACCCAAGCAGTTGCTTCCACAGCAGTTTAGGTTGTTAAATTGAAGTATACCCATATTCCTAACTATGGCTACATGTACAGTGCCCACTGAAAGCAG
>JAOWBP010002559.1:24390862-24405267 GCA_028571105.1 Tragopan temminckii | reverse complement strand
AGTTTATTTTGTGAAACTATGAACAAATTTGTTGAAGCAATTTATTTAGGTTTGTCAGGTTGTCCTTGTGCTCACTGTACCTGTTACACTTGGGGTGTTCTGACCTGTGGCACCCTTGAAGATACACAGATGAGACAATTCCATGGAACAGCGTTATCTGAAATGTTGAGGTGCAGTTCTATGGTGCTGCTTCTCCCCCTGTGCAGTCCCTGTGTCTCACCTCATGTGCCATTTTGAAGCTGCTGCCTGTGTTGGCTTACTCACCACAGGGTGGTTTTTTATTACTCTGAATTCGGTGAAATTCCTTTGAGATCCTTTTCAGACCTCCCTTTGTTTCTCTCCCCAGAGGGCAGGTAATGCACCAGAGCCAGCTCAATGTTTAACTAACGTCTCATAGGCGGGAAGAAAGCAAGAAAGAAGGGATGGGAGCATACGTCACAGTGGAGGAGGAGGGTCACGGAGAAAAATGAGCTCTCCTCAGCTCCAGGCGTGCAGAGGAACGGGCTGCCAAGGTCTGGGTGCTTCTCGGCGGGACGAAGATCTGCTCTCCGTGGGCTGTGATGGAGGAGACCACTGGAGTCCTGAAGGAGGGCTTCCTTGTCAAGCGGGTAGGTGCTGTGGCCTTCTTCACACTGTTCCCCCCCGAGAGGCCTGTTGGTGTGGGTTTGAGGGTCCCCCCAGGCTCCTACAGGGGAGCTGCAGGACCCGCAGGCACTGACTGCCCTCCTGTGAGTTCCTTGTGCTAGGTTAGACCAGAGGGGAGGGAGCTATCAGCATGGCTCAGTTATCAGAAAAATGGGCACAGCTCTGCAAAGCACACACAGAAATATCGCCTGGCAAAGGCTACGTGGCAGCAGGAAAGTGGCCATGGGAAGGCTGGACGGAGGCGTTGGGCAGTCTCCTCACACAGCTTGTGCCTTCTTTAGCGGGCGTTGACAGGGTTTGCTATTCTGTACGGGAGGATGGGGAATAGATTGTCCTTTTTTAAGAGGATGAGAGCAATACAAATATAGGAATGCGTCCTAAGTAGCTACTTTCTTCTGCAATTCCAAGTTCCAGTGTAAGAGGTGAGAAAACAACTGGACAATGTGACAGGTTTCAGCCTTTCCCAGTACTTCTCTCCGCAGAACGGAGTCAGCCATGGCAGGGACACCAGGGGGCACTGAGCAGCCTTCAGAACAAAGGCTCAGTGACTAATACGGTCTTTGCACAATCCAAGTGCAATTCAAAGGTTTGTTCAAAGCTTTGCCACGCCTTAGGAAATGCTTTTCTGCACTACGTGTCAGCACTTCTGGTGCTAACACGATGGTAATCCTTGCCAGGATCTCTGCTGGTGGGACAGCTGCATTCTGAGCTGCTCCTCAGTGCCCCTTCCATGGAATGGGAGGAGCAGTCCCAGCTCCTGCTCTTGTCTACAGGCTATGGCCACGCTCTGTGGCTTTTACATGGCTATTGCATTTGGGATGGGAAACAAAGGCGCCGTATCTGTGAGAGGAACAGGGCACTGTCAGCATGCTGAGCTGAAACTACCTAAAGTCTGTGAAATTGGGTAGGAAAGAGACCAGAGAGAGGATGAATAAGGGAAACTGGGGGAGGAGGGAACAAGAATGGGAAGAGATTCAGAGAAAAAAAAAAAATAAGGGATGTGATCAGGTAAAGGAAGAAGATTTCTTAAGGAGAATGGAGTAGCTACAAGGAGAAAGGCTCAATGCGTTAAAAATGACTGAATTAAGTATTGTAAAGTTCTGTACTTCCAAAGTAAAATATGTGAGAGTCAGGTAAGGTTAAAGAAAAAGAAATACCACCTCCTGAAAAAGAGGAAATCTCCAGGAAGGAAAGAGCGATAACAAAGGAAAGACAGCCAAGGGCATTTGCAACAGGTGAGAAAGACTGTGAAGAAGGTGAAGGGAAGAACAGAACCAAGCTAGATAGACTGTGTTTAGTATAAGCATTAGATCTAGTGTGCTTTAGATTTTAGGGACTCGTTATGCTTCCTTTATTGGGAATTGCTGAGCTTCTCCTTCACTCATAGCAAGTTAAAGGGGTTTGATTCCTGTCACAACCGGACCTTGCATATTCCTTCCTCCTGGCAGTGCCTACCTCTCCCAGCCCCAGAACTTCCTATGCCCGGCATTTTGCCTGCAGTCCATGATGCTCCCTCACTCACAGAAAGGCAGCCAGCTCCTGGCTGGGCCTGACCCGCAGAGAGAACTGAGCCTGCCGGTACCCCACCTCACCCATTGTGCTCTCCTATGCACTTGGGCAAAAGGCAGCTGGGGGCTACGTATGGTGAGGAAAGAGGAAGTATTTTATTCTGTATAACCTAGAATGCATCTGACAGCAGCCTTCATTCAGTCTTTTGCCAGTAAAGAGAAAAACTCCTTTGCAGTAGCACAGGGAGTGTTTCAGCCCGGAGGCTGAGGTAGGCAGCCTCTCAATAGCAACATGAAGGGATGCAAGGAAAAGGCAAGTCACATTTCTGCACTCACTCTGTGATTTTGTGTAGATGGAGCTGTGTTATTTCATTACTAAATATATGTATTTTAGGGAGAACAGGACTCACAACAAATTCTCATGATTCTTTTCTGTTTCTTGTTGATTTATGGTATTTCACAAAAAAGAAGGAAAAAACATTCTTCCGATGCTTGTGTTAATATGTGGATTTCTTCCCCTCTAGGGACACATTGTTCATAATTGGAAAGTAAGATGGTTCGTTCTGCTACAGGATAAGCTGCTGTATTATAAACTTGAAGGAGGCAAGAAGGAGTCTTCTCCAAAGGGCAGGATCCTTTTGGATGGCTGCACTATTACTTGTCCGTGTCTGGAATACGAGAACAGACCGGTATGGCTGGAAACATGTATCCCTCCTTAATGACACTCACTTTCTAATTTCTCCCTTATCTTTCCCCTCCTCTTGATTTCTTTCGCTGTTGCAACCATATCACTGGGGTATGTATTTCCAGGAGTAGGTGCAGCCAAAAGCAAACAGCCATTTGCAATGTAACCAGGACTAGAAATTAACTCTTTCCTTGTGTCTTTGTCATCCCCTCTGCTCAAATCTGGGGCACATTCATCAAAACAAAGTCTCTCCCACGCACACTGGAACAAATGCATGAGCCTAAGAGTGTTCAAAGAGTGGACATAACCAGCTCAACAAAACCTGAGGAGGACTGGGAAAAAATGGCAGCTCATGACCCCAGAAATTGCCCTAAACCCAGCTGTCTCCATGGAGTGCTCCTGGCCTTTTCAGATTCCATTTTCCATTCAGTGGGACTTCACTGCTGTGGAAAGCTTCCAGCAGAAAGGCTGTGGAGAGGAAAGTGACTCCCGTGCTTCTCTGCTCACCCGTGGGTGGCTGTCGCACAGACCTCCCCAGAGCGGGGCCAGAAGGAAATGACTCTGTAAAAATTGTTTACTATTTCAGCCTTTCTCGTGGCAGAATGAGCCTAGAGAGAGTCTGTAATTGCTCAGAAAAACAGAGATCTGGATGTGAAGGCTCTGTGGTCAGCAGAACGCTGCTATGTACTCTGGTGTCTGGGTGATGTGTTCTCTTCCAAGCTTGTGCTCCATGCACGCAAACCATGCTTGTAACTGAAAACTCAGGGATTTAGGGGGGAAAAGAATTCTCTCTCCCAAAAACAGAGCTGTGCCCAGCATCCTTCAGGTCAATAGTTTCTTGCTACTACCCAGCTGGGATGCTGTAACACACCAATTTCTTTTACTTGGACTAGTAGTGAAAGAAGCAAAATGCAAGTGAAGAACAAAAGCTAAACACTGTTACTGCTTTGCACTTCTCTCTTTGCAGTTACTTATCAAACTAAAGACAAAAACCAACACAGACTATTTCCTTGAATGTTGCTCTAGAGAAGAGCGAGACTCTTGGGCTTTGGACATCACTGGAGCTATTCATGCTGGTCACCCAGTGCAGGTGCAAGAGCTTCACAGAATGAAGAACTCTTTCAAACTGCTAGAGAACATCAGCCTCCAGTAAGTGTTCATGGTTTCTCCTTCCACTGTTGCTGTACTCTGCAAAGCACCTGAGCTGCTGGATTGGATGGTGAAAGGAAGCTTCTCTCAGCGCAGATCTGCTCCTTCATCACCAGGAGCATCTACATTGGCGGCTCCCTCCTCGGTTTGCACACACTATAGCTGAGGCATGGGAATGCACTTCTTCCTGACCCTAATTTTTGGATGTATGGAGGTTCTGCACAGGCACGTCACTGCTGGCTTGAAGGCTACTCAGCTGCAGAGATATTCAGGCTGGGGTGATCTGTTATCTTGCAAGTTGTAATGTCACAGAAAGACTGAGAGATGACTTTGTACATGCCATGGTGGTAAGCTCTCAGAGCTGACAGCCAGAGTCCAGGCTAGGATTTTTAGGGTCCACCATATTAAACAAGAATTTCTATTAGGGTACAGAAAAATGGCATTAATTTAATTCAATTTGTGTTGAGAAAGTATATGGAATCTGGCTCTAGCTCAATTTGAAGTGCTTTAAAATGAAGGACACATTATAAGGCATCCTCCTTAGTGCTCTGCATTGGGAGAATGAAGTTTTGCTACACCACACTTAGAACTAAGGGTCAGAGAGGTATGTAGGTAGTTTCACAGCTTTGTGCTGGTAATCTTCAGGGCATCCTAGGCACAGACAGAAGCATGTGACAATTTCTGCCCATCTTTCTACTTATGTGACTTTGTCCTATGTACTCTTTTACAGCCACATAGTGGATAAAATGCGTGACAGCAGTACTGGAATTAAGCTGACCCTCAATGTGGAGCAAGGCAATAGATACAAAGAGACCTTCACAGGTATGCCTGCTGCCTAACCTCTGACATGTTGCAGGGACAAGGGAGATACGGCACTGCTTTCATGGTGGGATCAGTTATGGCCCAGTTGAAGATACTGATGCAGCTGAATTGTCCAACGTCTTTTTTCTCTTGCTCACTGGATATATGGAAGCACATAGAGGACCCCTCAATTTTGTCACCCTTACCCTTCACTGACAGACTTTGGGACGATCCCGAAGTGTTTCAGCAAAGGAAGGCTTGTAAGGCAGAAGACCATTTATCTGCCCTTGGAAGAGCCTGTTTCCTTGGTCTGAGAGCTGCCTTTCTCCCCGCAGGTTCCGCCCTGGTGGACTGGCTCATCTCCAACAGCTTTGCCGTGTCTCGGTTTGAGGCTGTCACCCTGGCCTCCATGCTGATGGAGGAGAACTTCACCAAGCCTGTGGGGGCACGCAGCACCGGGGCCACGCGCTACAGTGACCTTTCTGAGCAGTTCCTCGATGACTCCACCGCACTGTACATGTTTGTAAGTGATGCGGCTGCCAAGTGGCAGCTCCTCTGCCCTTTGTCATGTGCTTGATTTGGGGCAGCGGTAAAGGGGACGTGCACAACATGCACCCGTAGGCAAAATATGCAGGTGTGAAAATAAACAAGGAGAAACTTCAGGCTTTCAGACATTTAGTACTGGAACTTCTGCTGGAAACAAACAACTGCAGGGATACAGAGAGATCTACAAATCAAGTAATTTGGTATTTAAAAGGGTGTAGAGCAGAATTTGCTCGGGAAATAGTAGCTAAAAGTAGATAAAATGCAAAATCTTGTACTTAAGAGTGTACTTAGATGAAAAACAAACGTGAAACCACCTGTTCTGTACTTGCAGGCTGAGACCGGTAAGAAAATGCTCAGTTCCAAGGAAGAGCTACAATTTAACATCTCCGAATTAAGTGGTACAATTGTGAAGCAAGGATACTTAGTGAAACAGGTAAATACAGTCTTTGAACTATCACTGGGAAGCAAGAAAAAGGACATCTGGTACAGCTCAGTGGAGAATGAATGCATTACGCAAGCATGGCAGTGGAGCTGTGTCCCGCAGAGTAGATCTTGCCTACCATCATGAAGTGGAGAGTATCTGGTTATAAATACGAGGCTCTGACAGGATTAATTGGATATTCCATACGTGCTGAGTATATACTGAAAGGCATAAAGCAACAATCAAGAGTCCCACACAAACTCCACCAGAGCTGTTACCGTCACACCAAGTGGATTCACTGTTCCTCTGGTTTAACCCATCCTGTGGGGATTTTCCAAGAAGCCACGGTATTCTGAGGACCATGGCTGAATTTCAAAGCCGAGCAATTTGATTTTTGCATGAAGCGGACATTAACTTATGAGCAGTCACTCAGACGCTCAGACAGATGCTCTAGTGGGAGTGAGTCCTATTTTTTTTCCAGGCGTAATTACCTGTCTGTGGTAATTGCTTATGGGATCCCACACTTAGCTGTGAGCAAGATGAGGACCAATCCCTCTGATTCACAGCAGAACACAGCCAGCCACAGGGGGATCCCCACCTGCACTGTACAGTCACATCAAATTTGAAGTTACGAGCAGGAGCTGGTTATGTAATCTCTTGGTCCTTTCACTCTTCTTTCTCAGTTCTCAGCACAAGAAAGGAATAAGAAAATGTTAAAGAGGAATACGAATAAGGAATAAGAAGGAGGTTAAGCAGAAAATCCTGGGAGTTATTAAGATGTCAGAAAAGTTTTTTCTCTGTTGGCTGCAAAACATCTGTTTTTCAGCACCTATTAAGTCTGCCCAAATAGCCTGCAGGAAAATGGCCATTGCAGGATGTATGTCCTGGCAGTAACATTAGTTCTTCCATTTTGTAGGGACACAAGAGGAAAAACTGGAAGGTGAGGAAATTTGTCCTGAGAGCTGATCCTGCTTTCTTGCACTACTATGACCCCACCAAGGTATGTGAGTGGGGAGTTGATACCCTCAGAAATCCTCTTGCACACCTAAATATCATAATGAAAATACAACACAATTATGTTGTAAATATTTCTCTCTCCCAGATCTCCTCCTGGATTCTTCTGTTGATTTCCTGAGGAATAAGGCCTCACTGGCCTTACCTTTGGAGTTGTCCCTGTATGATTCTCTGTCCCTGCGTCCCCTGCCTACCTTTTCTCCATTGAGATTCCTTTTCCTTAGATGTAAGGCAGCAACCTTGGGATTTCTCTTTTGCTGTGCACACACAGTCTGTGACAGTGCTCCTGCAGGGATTCTTCCTGGGCTGTAGTCTTTTTGGGCTGGCATTCCATCACTTGAGAGCAACACTGGGATTTCCTCTGTTCTTTTTACATCCCTGAATAGGGTTCCCTTGATCTCAAAGTATTTACAGGAATTTCTGCCTCTCAGATTTAAATTTGCTCAAGGAATAGGAAAGTTTATCTCTTTATCTTCATGTATGTAACCACTGAAGATGGAGTAAGCCAGAAGGGCGTGTGGATCCATCAGTCCCAGACACACAGGGTACCACAAAGCCCATCAGAATACTAAGATGAACATGTATAGGAATGTTTTGTGTGATTTATAAAGAAAACGAACGGAGTAACAGTTTTAGATTTTATGGATCTGGTTTACCTTTTTTTTTTTTTTCTTTTTTTTTTTCCTGTTCTTTTGGTGTGTGGGGGGGTACTGTTTTTTGTTTCTTTTGGTTGCTTGTTTTTTTTTTTTTTTTTCTTGCCATTCGTTTTTTTTTGTTTACATTGCAGCTTGCCCTTGCAATGCTATGCAATCAGACTGCAGAGTCTGAAGTTCAGGCATAAGATCCTTTCATCTTACAAAGGAAAACAGTCAGATTTTTTTCCATACAAGCTCAGAGAAAAGCTGCAAGCTAAAAACTTGCAGATATTTTTTGTTTGTTTTAATTTGGGCTGTTATTGATAAAACTGCATAAGTTTGAAATGTGATTGTTAACCTGCCTTTTGTGCTTTTAATTAGTCTCCACCATTCTCAGATATAGCAGAGAAATGTCTGAGGCTGAAACAAAATAGTAATGCACCGAATTACATGTTCTGATCTTTGTGACTTGAATGTTTTGTATCCAGAAAAACTGGTGTTGCATCCCTACCATCATAAAATAATTGATGCGCCCTGGGAAATGATTCTCATTGAGGTACTTTGCAGCTAAGTCTCATCTCCTTTGTGTTGTGTTTGTTGTTCTTGTTTGTGTTTTTGTTTGTTTGATTATTATCAGGAAGAGAACAGACCAGTAGGTGGATTTTCTCTTCGTGGCTGTCTTGTCTCAGCTCTGGAGGACAATGGAGTCCCAGCAGGTAAAGCGTGAGCCTCCAGACTTTGCTACATATGTGTTTATGTGATAGCATTACAGTCGCTGGGAGTGGTTTGTGGTTTGGCTGGCTGTACAAACACAGGCTAGCCTTTCTCCTCCCCTTGCAAGGGAGAGAAACTGTGCCACCAGGAATCCCCATACTGCTGGGCTGGGCAGAGGGGATGTTGTTGTTCGTTTTGGTTTGTTTTTTTTTTAATTGTTTCTTTAATTGAGTGTTCCTTTTTTATGGACTTTTCTTATTCAGGTGATGCTTGAGAGAGTCTCAAGGAATGCATTAATATTCCAGAGTTAACAGCTAAAGAGGAAATGCTTTTTTGGATGTTACTGAACTCAAAATCTTGAGGAAACCTCTGATGCTGCCTTTTTTTTTTAACGTGTCCTCTCTATTTATATGTACTCTCATTTGGATCTGCTAGAATCTAGACTTAGTAGAGACAGAATGGCTTTAGCTGTCTTATCTGTAATGAAATGGAGAGATCGACACCTTAATTCACTAAATTAAAATTCTTCCACATCAGGAATTTTCACCTGCTGCAAAGCTGTTCTCTGTGCACTTTCCTACCCTGTCATTTTTTTCTTTTTTTTCTCTGTAGGTGTGAAGGGCAATGTGCAAGGCAACCTCTTCAAAATAATCACCAACAAAGACATTCATTATTATATCCAGGCCAGCTCCAAGGCAGAGCGAACACAATGGATTGAGGCAATCAAACCACTGACATGAATAAGATGGACTCCATGCCAAACAATGTCACATTTGTGACCAAGTTTCCCTGCTCTCTTTGTCTGGGAGTGATGGTTGTTTGTTTTTTTTCCTTAGGCATTTTATTTTTGTTACATGTATTGTCATAGCACCTAGCAATTCCTGTCAGATCAGAATCCCAGGTGGCTAGGATCACACAGATCTGGAAGAACTTACCATCTAAGCAAGAGACAAAGAACAACACGTGGATACAAATAAATGACGCTTTACAAGGAAACAGTAAGACACTCTTTCAAGATGGAAGAAAAGGAATCTTTTATACGAGTATTCAGTCTACATCTGACAGGTCCAGACTGTGCTTTATTCTAAAGCAAAAATATCTTGCTCCTTTCACCTTTATAAAGGGGCTTATTAGCTTAACTAGTTCAGATGGACTGAATCAAGGTGAATGAACTGAGTCACAGTCATGAAAGACCCTGGTGTCTGAGTCTGCCTTTCTTGATACACCGTGATAAAACCTTGCTCAAGCTTAGCTCTCGTATCATTAAAAATACATCGCAAAAAAAAAAAATGTTCAGCGCATTCAATTCTCTTGTGCTCTTTAGGTACCATGTTTGTCAGAGATCAGTAGGAGTAAGTGAAAATAATGGTTTCATAGACCTTAAACTTATAGTACTATGCAAAGTGAGAAACTGTCTGTAGTGGCAGAGTAGAACTGAATATATGAGATGATTGAAACATCCAACCAAACTGCTGATATGCTATTTTTATAAGATTTCTGTTATCTGAGTAGCTGTATCTGACAGATTCCGTAGAGTCACTAAACCACTCTAAAGACAGAATGCTATAGATCGTCCCTAGAGTCACAAAGGAATTTGGTAGTCCTCTATCCACAGAACCTTTCATATCTCTTTCACATTTGTATATTTATTATAACAGCTATATATCTGGGACTCTTTTCTAAATCTACAGCAATGAAATAACAGCACAACATACGCATGCACTCAAATATTTACAAAAGCTGGTAAAGAAGTTTGCTAGCAAAGACAGTTTTAATCATATGCAAAAACGGATGACGCAGTTTCAGCTACAGATACAATTACATAGGACTGGTCCAGAGAAGACTGTGAAATCCACAGCTGTTGAAACCTTTCAGTTCCTGAGAACTCTACCTGCAACAAATAGGGATGGTGGTAAGGCATCTACTACTGAGTACTGTGAAACACATATAGCTTTGTGCTGGTTGATCAGAGATTCCTGGACAAGCAGTTCCCTCCTGATAACATGATCCTCGTTGGGACCCTCCAGACTCTCTTATTCACTTCCAAAGATATTTCCCACTTCTCCTTTCTCAGTCCCACTGCCTGCACACCACTCAATTCTAGTCACAAGACTAACAGCCACCACAAAGGACTGAGCTCCATTAGCTGGCATGCCTGAGGGGTTAGGGAACCATGAGGATATGAGACACTGCCTAGCATCAAAAGTCTTCTAATTTGGAAGACCAAGAAAGTATCTAAGTATATGTCCTCTGATTTAGCTGGACCAGCCATATCTGCAATTTTCGAACACGGATGAAAAAAAAAAAGTGTATTTCATCAGCAAATAAAAAAAGACAGTTCCCATTCTCCAACATCAATGAGGAGAAAAAGATAAAACATTTCTCAGACAGAAGAAAGTGCATTTGTCTCTGTCCCCTGGTAATATTGTGAACTCTTTTTTTTAAGCCACTTTGGTGAGCTTGACATCGCCTGTGATCTGCAAAGCTTTCACCAGGTTCAGGGGCTGAATGCGGTGAGTGAAGTCACAGAGCTGCCGTCCGTCAAGCAAGACCTTTATTTGCTGATGTTCACATAAGAGCTCCATCTGCAATGGAAAAGAACAGGGGAGGGTGTTAGAGGCCAGCAGCTGAGCTGATTTCATCAGTGTGAACTTAGAACCCCTGTGTAATAGGGACAGTGAAGCACAAAGTCTACCAGTTCCTCTGAAATGCCTCTAATAAATAATCTACTCTATGCTGAAATAATAAAGTAAAACTCTTTATAAAGAGCTCTCTCAGTAAAACAAGAGAAATAAATGAATCTCTCCTGCAAGGGCTTGAACTGTTGCTCTGTGCCATATGAGAATATACCAGTGTTGTTAACCCGGCAATTTCAGTAGTTAGTCATACACACAGCTCTCAGCCCTTCTCCCCTCCACCCTATTTATAGTACTCCCAAAATTACCTTAAATGTGTCCCCTGCTATAAATGGGAAGTAGGGTATATTCTTCTCTTCTATTCCCCACTTCCCATCAATTCGTGCATTTCGTGTGATGGACTTCTCACTAAAGTTAACTGTGAATATCATCCCAACATCTTTGTTTGCATCCAGTGGATCACAGAGCAGAGTCACTGAAAAGCTGAAAAACAATTAAATGGCAATGTAAAAGGGAGTGTGGAGCACAGCAGACATCTAGAAAGACTACAGATAACTGTTTAATTCTTGAAAAACGGGGCTGCTAAAGAGACTGCTCACAGGCTTAGAAGCTGCAGAAAAGGCTGAGAGTAAGCCATGTGTTCTTTCTCCTCTAGTTTCTAGGAGGACACTAATAAGTTCTGATTTTGTCTTCTGTCTCTTGTGAGTGAAGTCAAACCAGTATTGGTGAGTGACTGCATTCTAACATTTCACCAAGAGAACTATTGGAATTGATTGCCAAATATGAAAAAAAAGTAATGACAGCACAGTTGCTGTCATCTAGATTAAACAAAGCAAAGCACATTCACTTTCACTGCTAAAAATGCTATTTTTCAAGTGGTTTTGATTCCAGTCACCAGCAAACAGCCTAGATACAGGTCCTGAGCTGAACTTGTTCCTGGGAGAGAAATGTCATTTGTTCACCCCCTCTAGTTCATGTTAGATAAAGACAAGGAGTAGAAAATGGTGGTAGAGCAGTCAGAAAGTTCTAACAGTGAATTGTTGCTCCACTTTCTCATCTCAACCTAGGAGCAGGAAAATTAAATAGAGATATAAACTGTGAATCTGTATTACTTCCTTCCTTCTAAAGACACTAAAAAAAATCTTCTGAATTTAATACAGATAAGAGTATATGACATGGATGACCTCTCCATCAGCCTCTTTACCTACCTCTTGGGGTTGGAAGGTACCATTCCTATGACAGTGAGTCTCATGGCAGGTCTCAGTCCGCCTTTAATCTCACCAACATACTGTTCCACCTACAGGGAAGAGGGGAAATGAGCTGCAGTTGGTCACCTCTGATAGTTTTATTGTATTTTTGTATGTAAAAGAGAATTTGGGTGGAACTGCATTTCTCCCATTCACTCTAGTTGCAAACTCCCCTGAAAGAACAGAGCTACATGTACTTGTTCCAAGTAATTCTCTGGCTGCTTCAAGGATCAGTGGAGAAACTAATAGAGTCAATGGTTGGCAAGAAAAACTAAGGGAGAACTTGCAAAAGAAAGTAATGGGGGCATTTGGAGTATTATGCTGTAGCATGTAATCACTCTGTGTACACCACAGTTGGAGAGAAGCTGCTGTGAAACACTAAGTGTTATTAGCAGTTTGCGTAACACTGATAATTTTCCAAGCCAATGCACAACAGACACTGTTACAGATAACAACGCGCTTTATTATTCCAGTGTTCCAAAGAGAAACTTCATTTTCTTCTAGAAGACTTGCACAATATATGCATGATTTAGTAGTTTGGCTATTAGAACCACTACGTTTGCATGGAAACACATGGGATTCCGTTCAAGTGTACATTGCTATGGGTATTTCATACATGTTTTCAAATTCAGATGATTGGAAAATATGTCCAATGTTAGAATTTTGAATTATTAAATGCTAGCTTACTTAATGGGAATACAAACTCAAGATAGAAACCATTTCACCTATCCTGCATTTCCTAATTTCAGTATACTAGCCATACTTTTTGCTAAGATGACTTTAAGCAGTTCTTCTTCCTTTCTTGATATTTACATCCAGCCAACATTTACCACATCTCAGATGCATTAATAAACCCCTAGCTCCTAACAATGCCAATGTTGGAAGAAATAAATGAAAAAAATCCCTTCAAAAGTGACACCACTACCACTACTGATGATTGTTAACAATGTACATTTACCCTTGCAGAGCTGGGCAGGTGACTCAGTAGGTGTGTTATGAATCCTCATAACACAAGCAAAGTATCAGCCATTTTTAGGTCAGGGAGCAGCTTCTCAAGTAAGGAGAGCGGCTGTAAGGAGATACTTAAAATCAAATTGGAGAAAGCAATTTCAGAGTGGCTAGTAGAGGCTAAGTGAACTTCATCATCACACAGGTCCTGTGTCACATCACAGCTCCTTTCTTGCCTGTGCAAGATGTTACCCCAAATTGAAAGTACAGGTTGAAAAATAGTTGGCGCACTGCTGCACCACAGGAAGAACAGTCAATAAAGGCATATGGGATCAAACTAGAATAGATCAAACCATAACCATAAGGTCTTAACATTTCCAGCTCTTCCAACATGACCGAAATCAGCTCAGGAGCACAGCCGTCCACATGCGGTCACTCAGCCAAAGCTGACTTGTCAGTACAGGTGAGAAATACTCAAGATGCCATATAGCCAGCAGAAGTACAAGCTCCTGCAGCACCTTGCAGCGTGTGCAGGTGTGTGTGCAGGGACGTGGCCCCCTTCCCCTATTTTCCATTCAGGAGCCCTGGGGAACCCTTCGCTCACTTACTTTGGAACACCTCTCCTTCTCTGTCATCACTGCTGTGTTGCACACGCTGCTCTCCGCTGCAGGCGTTCCTGGAGGAGCTTTTCTCGTGTGATGACAAAAACAAACAAAAAGCCCAGAATAAAGGGAGGATGTCAGGAGAGGAGGCGAGTTATCTCTGCTGAGCAGAATCTGGACACCACCCAGTCAAGCAGCTGAGTCACAGCCCACACGCCTGGGCGCACCACAGCCAACGGAGTGAGCAGCAGCATGGAGCACCCTGCCACCCGCCTGGAGGGCCAGGCATATCTTTGTGTCTGTGTGTACGTATTGTAGAAGTACGTATTGGTGTTTGTGTGTATTGCAAGACATTGCATTTTGTTTATACAAATATACGAGGGCTGCTCTGAAATTGATGCCTCCTGTTTTGTGATGTTGGCCCACAATGTCAAAGGCAGATGTTGGTGGTAAGGCAGTAGAGGCTGAAACTTCCCGCCAGTATTCTGTTACATTTTATCACCATGTGACAGATGGCAGCAGAGGGGCAGTCTGTCAAAATGGCGTCTGACATGGAAGAGGATATGAACCAAAGGTGTGGCACTGAATCCCTTCATGCAGAAAAAATGGCATCCACTGGCATTCGTTAGCACTTGCTGAACACTTGTGGAGACCAAAGAGTGGATGTGAGCACAGTGAGGTGGTGGGTGGTGCATTTTGGCAGCTGTGACAGCGATATGAAAGGCAAGCCATGTTCCAGATGGCCATGCAGATTTTTACACGTGCAGCATGCTGGCTCTTGTTCATCACTGGTGAAAATGCACAGCGAACAGTGGTGACTGTGTTGAAAAACAGTGTTTTGTAGCTGAGAATTT
>JAOWBP010002559.1:24377292-24390762 GCA_028571105.1 Tragopan temminckii | reverse complement strand
CTCTCAAAATATGCAGAGAAAGCCCTTGACTTCCCCTTTTCATTGAAAGAAAGGAGATCAGGTGACTATTCTTGGGAATGCTATTTTCTTTTTGGGGAAGAAGGGCAAATTTTCACCAGGAATTGCTTTTCCGTTTCTGCTGTAACACTTTTAGATGTTTGTCTTTAGTCTCCTCCTAGTCTAGAATATGTTCCTAAAGTCCTTGCATTTCTTGTAGGACCCAAGGGCTTCAAAACTTTCTCAGTTCCTTCTGTTGCTCCATTCCTTCCTTCTTTTATTTAATGCTCTTGGCATAGCTCTATTCTGGTGTGTTAACCAGTTCTCATCCATGTTGTCTTCAGTTCTGAATTTCGCTGTGCATTTAAGGGTTTTGTGCCTGGAACACCAGAGGGTGCTGCAGATCAAGTCCAGTGGTTTCACTGCATAAAAAATGCATGATGAGCGTACTTGTTTGTATTTGTTTACCTGTTCCTACATATATGGTACCATCTTGCTTTATGCTAGTTTCAAAATGTTGATGTCATTTCATGATTTAAAGATAAAGCTTTTGCTATTATTAATGCATCAGACTTCGCATGTCTCTTCATGCGAAATGACGTTTAAAGTTGCGCGTGTTCCTTCTGCTGCCATGTGAAACACTTAATATTTGCCATGAGTATCTTGTGTCAACTGATGGTTTTTACAACTGATACTTCTTCTCTGCTGAAGTATTTCTGAGCCTGTCAGTAGTCCATTGCTTTAAGGATCCCCTTCTCTGTGTTTTATATAGTATTGCTGTGGGATGATTTTCTTGCAAGATAATAGTTTGTAATTATACAGCTCATCCTGTTTGTACTAGCATTGTTACGTATTCCTCTGAGTGAATCCTTGTAATCTTTGTAAAAACAGGCAGATTTATCACCAATATTGTTTTTTTTATTTATTTTTTCCTGACCTAGATTCTGTGATACGTATCCAAGAAAGTCTCTGTCAAGTACTGGAGTGTGAAGCAATGTCTAAATCAGGATCATCAGAACTATCCCTTGCCAGCCTTACGGGTAAGCTCTTAATGCCACTTTGTTGTGTGCTCTCTGGAGCACAGAGAAAGACAGAATTTTTCTTTGAGTCCATCACTGTGGTAGTACTTCCTGTTCTTTGCTTAGTATCTTTTCTTTTCCATGTTAACTTTGGTTTCACAGTTGAAATGTCATCCTTGTGTCTTTTTCCTTCTTTCTTTTGGTCCTTGAATTTAGTTTAGTAGATCCTGCTTGTGACCTTAGGAAAAACAGTATATCTTATTGTCTGAGGGGGCTCTACTTCAAATACAATGAAAACAATATAGTTTAAGACAAAAGAACTGAAGAATATTTGTTCCTTTAAAAGCAAGCACAAATTCTTCTATAGTTTCCATTCTGCATCTAATGCAACAAATACGTGCACTCATAGCACGTTTGTTGTAAAAGATGCAAGGCCAGTGCTCTCAGGAAATTACTAGCAAGGGCTATCCTCAGACTGGTGATTCTCAGCAAGTGGTGGGCCTGAACTAGGGCTTATCAGTGATATCCTGACCTCCAGTTCAGAGTTTCTGATCCTGTATCCTGAACTGGAAATTCTATTGTTTGCTCTGCAAACATAAGACAGTAGCAATGTCTTGGATTTAGCTGTGCAGTCCTTCATTTTCTCTCCTAATAATATCACTGCTTTGTTGCAAAACCTGATTGCATTGTCCCCTAATGTTCCTTGGCAATTCAGGTTCTATCTGCATCAGTTAGCTTGACTGGAATTGAGTTTTTTTTTTTCTTCTTTTTTTCAGTTTATTATCCCGCTATGTGGAATGTGGCTTGTAGGGCTGCAAAGAGCTGTTGAAACTTTTAGCCTGAAGTGTGACAGGATTACATCATATAGTAGTAGACAGACTTTTAGTTTATAAATTGAATTAAATGAATTCTTCGGCTTCAAAGATAATAAAGCCCAAAGATTAAAATTGTGGCTTCTTTGAATTGATTTACCAACAGTAGATTGTAAAGCAGACCAGATCAGGGAGGCATACAGTATTGCTTGCTATGCCATACTTCTCTTCTGATAATAAAGAGAAGTTTAAATCTTCAGGAATGTCAACCTGAAGATTGTATTTTATGCTGTGCTATTTATTTGGTATGCATATACCTTTGTGTTTTTTTCATTCCTCCTCCAAGTCTGTTTGTGATATAAGAATAGATGCTGAGAAGTGGTCTTATAGTTTAATTGTTATGGTGAAGGTCTGTTTGTAACTAAGCAATCTTGGTCATCATATCAAAGTATTAGAAGCTTATAGTCTTACAGTTTTAGCTCAAAAACATTAATATTCCTTGCACTGTGTTAATCTGCCATGCCTTGTTGAAGGATAACAGTAGTCTTTTTGCAAGTCTCAGTAAGTTCTGGTATTCAGGATGCCATTAAACAGTTTAAATTCCCTTCCATATTTGTCTTGCCCTGGCTTCTTTTAAGGTGTCACCATGTCTGCAAGTCCCAGAGAAAGAAGCCTGCAGCAGAGTTCTTCTGAGGAATTTGTGCCACCTGAGAAGCCACCTCTGAAGCAACAGTGGATCCCTGATGACACTGAAATAATATGTATGGTTTGCAAAACTGAGCGCTTTACTATGGTAAGGAGCAAAAATTAAATTCTCAAAATGGTGACCTCTGAATGTGAATTGTTGCTCATAGTGTGCTTCTAAAATTTGTTTTTTGCACAGAGTACTTAAGCAACTACATTGGTGCTCTGAGAAGATTAATTTGAGTTTTGAAAATGTGCTGGCAGCCTCTTATATTGGCTAGAAACAACAAAATTTATTCAGAATGTTGCTTTTGAGTTTGGAAGTGGCTAAGGTTATGTCAGAAAAACAGTTTACAGCTTCTGACTTGTTCAAGAGGTGATTTAAGTAACTTGGTGATCGAAGCTGGGACAACATCAGCAGTAAAAAGTCCAAGGCTGCAGCAAGTATATTTAAACTCCCAGCTGTTCTGTGTTTTTGTTGTTTTTTTTTTCCCCTACCTTCTTCCCTTGCCTTAGCGTCCCTGGTGGGGAATTCTGCCAGTGAGAATAGATCACTTTATAGTTCTGAAAAGCCTTATGATGTGCTGTTTCCTCTTGTCAAGTGAAGTAAGTTCACTCATGAGTGGAGGCAGATACGACAGAGAACTTGAGTAAATCCTTTCGTTTGCCTACCCATGACCTTGTGTGCTCAGTTTAACAGACGTCATCACTGCAGGCGCTGTGGCAGGCTGGTGTGCAGTTCTTGCTCTACCAAGAAAATGACAGTAGAAGCTTGTAGAGAAAATCCAGCTCGTGTATGTGATCAATGCTATAGTTACTACAACAGAGAACATCTGCCTGGCTTGGTACAAGACACAAGCATGTAAGTCTTTCTATTCTAGCTCTTCTCAATTCTATGTACACAGCAAAGTGTGTGAATGGAATGAGAAAAACTCAAATCCTGATTCTGTCTGAATATTACAATAACATCAGGTTTTGTGGCAGACAGCTGTTGTGTGTTGAAGGGACCACTGTACCTCAGTTTACTTGTCATATTAGAACACTGAAGAGCCAGTCAACAAAGTTCTTTATTTCTTTCTTTAAGCATCAGTTCATCATTAGACATAAAAGTTGAATGCTTTCTTGGAAAATGTATTCAACAAAAGCTACTGCAGTAAGTCACCAAGTTGCTTACAGTTTATTCCATTCCTGGATTATTACTGCATGGTGACTGGTTCTGCTGAACGCATCATTGTTTTAATGCTACTCCATAGTGCCTGGGTTATGACTTCTTTAATCCAGGGAGATTCAGAATCAAGTTCATGATAAGCTAAATTTTGAAACTGTGCCCTTAACGAAAGGGCTGCCAGCTGTGATGACAGATTTTTATGATATAGTTGCTTTAAGCTGAGAAGTACACTGAGATTCTTAGGCCAACTGATGGAAAATATGAGTTTTACTATTTATGACCTCATCAAGCCTGCTAATAGAAGTATAGCAGTATCAGCTATGGCAGTATCAGCAGGCTTGCTAGGAAAAGCAGATCTGAGAAAATGAGCAGTCACCTATAGGTAGATTAGCTTGAGCTGGAATGGTTGCTTATGCTACGAGATCAGGTCAACAGAGCCTAGCTGTGAGCATGGTCGTATTTTAAGTGCTTAAGAGTTTTTTAAAAATGACCTTATTTGTATTAAAAAACAAAAAACAAACCCCACACAACTAAATCTTAAGGACAGAGACCTGCATCCCAGAGAATTCATTTGAGCTCTGATGTATTCTGATACTGGGCAGTTCTTGTTCCCAGTGTTGTCTTTGCTATGATAGGTGCAACAGAAGGTTATATTCCTACAGAAGGATAGAAGAACTAATTAGTGTAGTAGTGTAGTTGAAACACATTATTTAGAGGCAGAAGCGTACATTTCCAGACAGTAGAGGGTAGGGACAAGGAATGGGTTGGGAAGGGTAGGGAGAGAAATAATAGATTTTTACAATATATTGTTCTGAAAAGGCTAGCTATGTTGATCCTTTTAAATTTTTTTTGAAGTGTGTTTTCTTGTGTGTGTTGGACTAGGCCTGACGTTTCCTTCTTTCTGTTACAGCACAAAGGAAGATCAGGATGAAGTGGAAGGTAAATAGTAAATAGAGTAGTATTAAAATTCAATTTTTTCAGTGCATGATTGCCCGTGGAGTTAGAGGAGGCAAGCTGACACATCTAGCTGTAGCTAAAGGTTGATCAAAACTTCAGTTGCAAAAACTTAAACGGTGTTTTGTATGAGCAGGCTGAAATTAAGTATTCTGAACTTTCATTAATGGGAATTTGTGATTTAGGAAAAATGTTTGAGCCAATATAGAACAAGCTGTTTGGGGATTAAATGAAAGAACTGAAGAAATAGTTGGAGAAGGCACCTTGCGTACTAGATACAGTCACGGGGAGGTTGTGTTAAGAGTAGGAATTATTAGCCTAGTACAGAGCTGTGGCACCCTCCAGACAATTTCCAGGAGAAGGGTCGGTGATGAACCATGTCTCGCTTCAGAGATGGTCAGTGTCTTGGAATATGAAGTCAGTGAGGTGTCCCTACTGAGGATCCAATATATCTAGATCTTGTGTAGAGAAGTTCATGCAAGGTGAGTTCTTGGAGAGAAGCTGCACTGTGGATAGAATGCTAGTCACTTAGATATTTGTCATTAGAGGCACGAGGGGATGTAGGACAGTACCACTTGGAGCACCCAGTAGATGTTGCTAATTTCTTTTTCACCTGGAGTAGCCGATAGATAACACTGTTTCTTGTGTTCTAAGATCAATTTTCTACTTTCCCAGCCTTTTTTGCTATTTCTCCAGCTACAGCAGCCATTATCTGCTGTCCTACTTTGTCAAGCTGTTTTCCACCCTGCCAGGCTGTTTTTTTTAACTTTCCAGATAAGTTTGTTGTTGCTTTCTCTTTTGCTTCTATTGAGGATATCTTGGGATGTCTCTGGTTCTCAGCTATCCAGGTGCACTTAAAAGATACCAGCTGCGCTTCTCAAGGATGTTCTGGGTTCCCAGGCTTGCAGACATTTTCTTCTGTATTTCAGTAGGTGTCATCTTCTGTCAGTAATTTTCCCATTATGGTAAGGTTGCCTTTATGGCTGCTCTCATCACATATTGCTGGCAGAAGTTTTTGATGAAAGGATGCTGATGATAGTGAAAGTGGACCTAGGTACAGTTTGGTAGCCTGCTGAGGAATAGAAATGTTTCTGTAATGTGTGTGCTGGACAGATGATACTGATAGAAACTGGTACAACTGAGGGATCACTGTTGATCCTGAAAAGGCTATGGGAATACTCTGCATCGTGAATCTTAAGCCTTTTTATTTTTTGCTGCTTATATAATTATACTATCTATTTTTTTCTTCCTGGCTGCAGAAACTCCTAATAATGAATATTCCACAGTGGTGCGAATACCCAAGGCAGCTGCCCTTGAATGGTTTCTTTCCCTGAACGAAGAGGAGAATGAAATTGTACGCAGTGAATTTTACTATGAACAGGTGAGGCCTCGAGAAGGAGAGTCCAATATAAGCAGTTTGCTGGAGAACTACCTTAGCAACCGTGTTTGTCTTTCTTTCCTCAAACTGTCAGGCTCCCAGCTCTTCTTTGTGTATTGCCATTCTTAGCCTGCACAGCAACAGCATAGTGTGTGGCCACCAGCTGATTGAGCACTGCTGCAAATTGTCCCAGGGGCTCACTAATCCTGAGGTAGATGCTGGACTCCTTATGGACATCATGAAACAGTTACTCTTCAGTGCCAAAATGATGTTTGTGAAAGCTGGAAGGAGCCAGGACCTAGCTCTCTGTGACAGGTGATTTATCAGATGTTCACTAGGGTATATTATCTTCACTGGGGAGTAGAGGGTGGGAGAGTTCCTTTTGGTTGTGCTGTGGGCATTTTAAACAGGAAGAGAAGTTCATAATGTAAGAATAAGAGCTCAAGTGACAGAACTTCAAGTATTACAAGTACGTAATAATTACAAAGAAAATTCTCAGAGTAGGAGAAATAATTTGCAATGATTGGGATAAAAATTTTACTTCTGTATTTTCTGCTTTCAGTCTGTATTTCAATTTAGGATTCTAAAGCTGTGCTTGCTGAGAACTAGCATATTCGTCTTTCCTCAGTTTTTATCCTGGAGGGCTTAAAGTGGCAGGTGCAGTGTATGAATTTCACACATACCACTTTGATTTTTATAATGCTCATTGATGTCTGCAATCACCCTCTTCCAGTGCACCACTGAATGTTAGGAAGTAAAAAATAACCTGAATGAGAAAACATGATGGATAGAGAAACCTCATATACTGGTGATTTAGGAACTACTGTTCAAAGAATTGTCTTTGACACAAAGTTCCTTTAAAATTCTTTGTGCATATGTCAATAATGAAAGCATATGCATTTGTTTAACTTGTTTTCCCCTAGCTACATCAGCAAAGTGGATGTGCTGAATATTTTGGTTGCTGCTGCCTACCGTCCAGTACCATCTTTAGATCAGATTCTTCTCCCTGCAGCAGTAACGAGACTAAGAAATCGGCTCCTGGAAGCAGAGTACTATCAGCTAGCTATAGAGGTAATGACAGTAGAAAGATGTGAATGTTAATCATCTTTCTCTGGTGATTTTTGTTTTTCTCTGAGTTCAAATGGGTGGGATATATATGAAACAGACAACATTTTAACTGTTACAAACTGGGAATAAGTTTTTAAACAACAAAGAAAATCTTTTCTGAGCGCTGGAAAAAAGACTTTTTTGAGAAGCTGTGGAGGAGGCTCCTAAAGGGAAAGATGGGGGCTTTGTTTCCTGGTACGGTTAAATTTGGAGTCTTACATCCAGTAGAAGGGCTGAGGCATCCTTTGTGGCAGAATTTTATCTGAAGCTTGTGTGTTTGATTTTATTTGTCTGTAATAACGCAGTAGATATTAGTAAGGCACCTTTTACAAGAGTTTACTTAGAAATTGGCAATAATTGCAAATCTGTCTATTGGAGCTCACTGGGTGTGGTTTATCTTCCCCTGCTCCCAGTATTTTCTAAGTCTCTTTATGGCGTTGCAGTTTCTTAGGAAGAGAATTATGATTTTTAAGGGATGATTAAAAAACCAAACAGAAATAAATAAAATATTTGAATAAAAAGGGTTCATGTTTAAAGCCAGATGATTGACTAAAAAACATCAGGAATAAATTTGATCAGCAGACTTATATGAAGTAAAAATTTCCTGGCAGTTCACGAGGCATCTGCTATTGTTTTGCTTTTAAACCACAAACTCATAGTTCTTTATGCAGTTTTTCTATATAAGAAAAAACAATTGCTTTTTATGACACTTTCACATCAGAAACAGATTGTCTTCTGAGTTTTAAAACTGCTGAATTGAAGTTTTCCAGACACGTGATTACTTAACCTTGTATGATTAAAAACATTGATTTGGAGATCATGCATGGGTGTTTCAGTAGTTGACATTTCATGCAATAGCCTAGAAATAATCAGCATGTGATGTTTATGTTTGTTCTAATGGGAAGTACACTTTAGGAAGGACATCTATATCACAGTCACAGACTGTGATAAGCCAGCTTTCCTATTTTCTGTATTGCAGTATTAACAAATTGCTTTGAATTTAGGTTTCTACAAAATCTGGGTTGGATCCAAGTGGAGCATGGCATGCCTGGGGCATGGCTTGTCTCAAAGCTGGAAATTTAAGTTCAGCAAGAGAGAAGTTTAACCGATGTTTAAAGCCACCAGTGGATCTAAACCAACTGAACCACGGGTCAAGACTAGTCCAGGATGTGATACAATACCTGGAGTCCACGGTGAAGCCTGTACTCATTGCGGTGAGGATCTTCTGTCTGCTCTGAGAGCATATAGCAAAAATAGTTAGCTTTAATACACATTTAATGTGTATTTAATACACATGCAGCAATGCATGATACAATATCAGGTACTGTTTTTTTTCCTCTTTTGTCATGACTACCTGCTGTGAACTAAATATCACTGATAAATTCATAAGCTGCTACCTCATGGTGAATTGATGACTGAGCAGCAGATGATAGGATTTTTTTTATAGTAACTGGGGACACACTTGGTACATGTGAAAGAAGCTGTAGTGGTTGAAATATTAGTACTAGAGTCTGAGAAAACTAAACTCCATCCCACCAATATTTTGTGCTGCTGCAGTAATGGTATTTCTCTACTAAAGCACTAATGTAGCAGGAATTCAAAGCCGAAGATACAGATGTGATCTCGCTCATTTCTTCGTTGACAGGGAGCACTATCATATGATTTGGGATGAGTTCTGGAAGTTCTAACTAGGTGTATCAAAAAGTCTTTTAGTATTAAGTACGTACAGAATCATAATGATGAAAGATCTTGAAAGTAGTATTTTCAAAAAATAAAAAAGCCTGTTTGAACTGGGTTATTGAAGCAGCTGCTGTGGAGTGTTGTGTTAAGTTTAATAAACAAGCTTCCTGTCCATCCTTGGAAAGAGAGTTGTGCTAGCTGCCACAACTTTCTGCATGTCTGTTGGTAGCACGATTCCAATCTAGTGTTTATAAAAAGCATTACTGGAGACTAACCCCCTCCAAAATGATGACTGTTTTAAAGACAACAACAGAAAAACTTGGTCTGGTTGGCAGTTGAAAAGAAAGTTTTCTTATTAGTTGTCACCTATCACTGATTCTGTTCTAACAGCAGGATGATGATTACTTTGCCACATTGAGGGAACTTGAAGCAACATTGAGAACAAGAAGTCTATCCCTGGAGATGATGTCTGAGGGGAAGGTTCAGTACAACAGCTACTATCAAGAGTGCTTGTTCTATTTACATAGTTATGGCACTAATCTGGCAATAATAAGCTTTTACATGAGGCATGACTGTATGAGAGAAGCACTGCTTCACTTGTTAAATAAGGTGAGTAATCCAGTGCTCCGTACTTAAAATGAAATCTAGAAAGCAGTTGAGAGATTGTCAAGGCCAGTTGAAAATGACATTGAGCATCACAGCATTCTGGGTGCTTTTATGCACAGGCGTTTAGGCGTTTTTCAGTGTCCTGAATGTTATCACTCAGGCTATCCAGTGACTACCTACAATTCAGTGATATGAGAAAATAACACGAATCTTTAGGCCTTGTATTTAATCTCTCTTCCTCATTGTGTTGAAACAGTGGCTTCTATAGAAAAGAAAAGTGCTCTAGTTTTCCTTTGTAGCGTCACTATTAACAGTGCTTTTTTTTTTTTTCCTGCAAAGCTGGAAATTTGTACCCATTGTTAATACAGTTTAGAATAAGGAAGATTTTGAATTCCAACATGCTGATAACTGGAGACATTTTATCACAGTGGCTCTGTCTGTTGGTACTGCTTGTTTCATCAGACGCCCGTGTTTGCACTTCTGGGTGTACTGGAAATATGAGTAAAGGACAGAAATCTAGAAAAGCCAAAAAGTGGTTTCTGATTCTGGCTGCAGAAAACTGTATATAATAGGAGAACTTGAGAACAACTGAATAATACAGTTTTGTTGGTATTTAATGACATTAAGTTAGGAAACTACTCCAATGAAGTTCTAGCTTCATTTAGACTGCTTCTTAGGATATGTGTTGATATGAGTCTGTTACATTTCCCCACTTTGAAAGCTGCTAAGTGCATGTGTGGCTGGGGAAGGACGAATGATTGGCTTTGTATTTGTATGTTTCTGTGATTGTTTCATTTAATATTTTTAAATAATTCTAGTTTAGAGTGTACAACTGTAAATACTGAATTTAATTATCTTCAATTTGCTTATGAGCTTTGTAATAAGTTGTTGTACAGGCTTTGCTTTCTCATTGTCATCAATCATTCTGAGCTTGTATTCCAATCTGCGTGTTAAAATTGTTTTTCAAACGTGTCTTTTATATCGCTGTAAAAAAAAGTTGCATGTTTTTCGTATTGCTGGTGACACAGTTTTGTGAGTTAAGGAGCAGGCGTTGAAACTACTCTAGACAGACAGTGGAGGCTTTGGGCATGGAGGCTAGTAGTGATCATGTGAACTAGAGAGCAAGAGTTATTACCTTAAGACCATAAGGTACTGAGTTTCTGGCAAAACATTTTGGATTTGAGTGTTTTTGAATCTTGTTATAAGAAAAAAAAAAAAGTAATAAGTCCATATCATGTCTTTAAAATGTTTACGTGGGCCAAGAAATAATTCATGCTTCTTTCCGTTGTAACATTAACACACAGGTCTGGATGATGATCAGGGCCCTGAAGCACAAGACATATAGGAGGAGAGTGGCAGAGATAGGGTTTTCTTGTTTGTTTGTGTTGTGTTTTTTTTTGTTTTTTTTTTTTTGTGTGTGTGTAAGTTTGATGAAGAGCAAATGAGAAAATATCTTGAGTGCTGATTTCAACCACTTCGTGGGTGATTGTGGAAATGGAGTCAGGCTTGTCTCACATGCACAGTACAAGAAGCAATGAACACAATTTGGAGCAAGGGAAACTCCAGCTGGATACATGGAAAATGGGAATTTTTAATTTTTTTTTATTTTTATTTTGCAATGAGGATATTTAGATGTGGGAGCTGGGGCCCAGAGAGGCTGCTGAATCACCCTACTTGGTGATACTCAGAATCTGACTGGACAGGTCAAGAGGCCACTCTCTGAGCAAGGGTTTGAGCCACATGACCTCCAGAGATCCCTTCCAGCCTGAGTTATTTGCTGATTCTATGATCTGTCACTTGATACTACTTTTGTATAAGGAAGATCTATGTGTTACAGCTGCTTTGCTTCAAGCCACCTTTCTGATGTTTGTGTAGGAATCCCCATCTGAAGTATTCATTGAAGGGATCTTTGTTCCAAGCTATCAAAGTGGAAAGCTGCATATGTTGGAGAATTTGCTGGAAACCATTGATCCGGAGCTGAAGAGCTGGGGGATGTATTTGATTGCAGCCTGCAAATACTTGCAGAAAAAGAACTACTATCACATTCTGTATGAGTTACAACAATTTATGAAGGTAAGATGAGAGTGTTTGCCCATCTCTTTCAGAGAGATGCTGAATGAATGTTTTCGGTCTGTTGTTTATTTACTGTGGTATAAGTCTGCATGATGCGCAAGTATGTATTTTCCAATCCTGAAAAACAGAAAGCGTGAGACTGATTGAAGCTGACCTGCTGTATATTTCTATCATGGATCTGGCACACTGGTAGCTTAAGTATTGTTTTAGAGGGAGCATTGTCTGCTTTGTTTGAGCACTTCAGTAGAGACAAGGATTAGAGAACGTGGTTTCCTCTGATCCATCTTAGCAAACAGTATGTGTCTTCTAGGATCATGTTCGTGCTGCCATGACCTGCATTAGATTTTTTACTCATGGAGCAAAATCCTACACCGAACTGGGAGGCAAACAGACATGGCTCATAAAGATCAAGGACCATCTCAAAGTCTACCTGCAGGAGGTCTCAAGAAGTTCAGGAATTAAAAAAATGGTATACACTTTCCGGAAGAAAATGTCTGCTGCAGATGTGTCAAGGTATCTATGAGCAGCAAGCTGCATTTTGGTTAAGGGGAAATTCAGACTCTTTGTCTTAATGATTGTGTTTGGGTTGACATTAGCTAATACATCCCAGTTGAGCTTGACCCAAATTTGGCTAGCTAGTTGCAATTATAAGATTCCCATTACTTTTGTATTACCAATAATCCTGTAGTTTAAAAGAACAAAACATAATGCACAGACAGATATATTTTACTGGCTATATTTGTTTAAATTTTAATTCAACTAACAGGTGTCAGACTTGACTGAATCCTTATGTCAAGTTACGGGTGTCAGACTTGACTGAATCCCTGTGTTCAAAAATCAAATTGTAAATTCAGCCATCTATCTCTTGCAGTTGGTTTTCTTAGGATTTGCTTTCCGTTCATGTTTTTTAGGCTAGACATTAAGCTTAAAGTTGGTGAGAGGGAGTGGGTGTGAAGACACTGAAAAGAGGTAGTGGTTACTGATTTGGGATCCAGATTCTGGATTCCAGATTACATGGCCTGGTGGCAATGTGACAAGGGGAAACAGTTCTAACCTAAGGGGGGAGATTTAGGTTAGATTTTAGATGGAAATTTTTTACTCAGAGGGCAATTGAGATCCTGGAACAACAGGTGGTCTGGAAGAGCAGTGGATGCACCATCCCTGGAAGCATTTAAGGCCAGCTGAATGGGACCCTGCCACAGCTTGATGGAGTGGATGGCAAGCCCACCCACAGCAGAGTTGTTGGAACAGGATGGGCTTTAAGGTCCAACCCATTCTGTGATTCTCTGAATCACTCTTCAGAATAATACAAACAGAGCTTCCCTGCAGCTTTTATGTCTTGAGTGTGCAAATCTATAAAGAATTTATTGCTGTAGATTTGGCTACAAAAAAATGAGATAGTCCAACAGTAATTAAAAAAATTACTGTTCAGAAATAAATATGGTATTTTGAAATGTGTTCATGGAAGTAGTAAGTTCAAAAATGATAACTGACACTTTCTGTATTACAAAATCAAGTGAGATTTGTTATTTCCCTTGTCTAGACACATCAATACAGTTGACCTGCAAATGGAAGTAACTAAGTTTCTGCATCGATGTGAGACCTCAGGAAGCTCTCAAATGGCAGCTTCTTCCTTGCCAACACTGTTTGGAAATAACAACATGAAAATGGATGTTGCTTGCAAGGTATGTACCACTGTTTCAAACACAGCATTGTTTTTTACCTTCGGTGCTAATGTGATACACAGGTTGAAACATTTGATGGTTGGGAGCAGCTTCATGGGCAGATCCCTTTGCATGTACGCAGCCTACAGTTAATGAGGAACTGATGTTTTTTTCTTCAAGTAGCAGGGAATACTTAAAACACTGAAGCACTGTTGCTCAAAATTCAAGCTCTCAGAAGTGGAGGATCCTAAATACTGGTAGAAATGTGTCTTTTGATTTTATATCCTACTTGTTTTGAAGCAAGGCAAATAATCACAGAATCACAGAA
>JAOWBP010002559.1:24364042-24377192 GCA_028571105.1 Tragopan temminckii | reverse complement strand
ACTTGCTTTTGTTAAACCTCATCCGGTTTCTTTCTGCCCAGCTCTCCAGCCTGTCCAGGTCTCGTTGAATGGCAGCATAGCCTTCAGGTGTGTCAGCCAATCCTCCCAACTTCGTATCATCAGCAAACTTGCTGCCATTGTTATCTTAACTTCAGCTCAGCTTCATCTGTTGCTTACCCAGCATTCCGCAATGAATCAACATTCAACAATAGACCTTATATTTCCTTCACTTCTTGTTGGGATGTTGTGGTTCTGTGCTGAAGTAATTTCATGTCTTCTGTCCTCTAGACAATATCTGTAAATGCGAGCATTATTATTTAACTGTATATCACAAAAAAGGGATGTGCATCCTCAGAGTTGTCTGATGCCTTTCTTTTCAGGTCATGTTGGAAGGCAAAAATGTTGAGGAGGGATTTGGGATTGCATTCAGAGTCCTTCAGGTATGGTAGAACAGGTATCACCTTTAAAAAAAACCAAAAAACAAAAAACAAAACTTCCTGCAAACAGTAGTTGTTTAAGCAAGAGACTTCTTTTGCCAGTTGCCTTCTAATGCATAGAAAGGGAAAAGCACTTACAAGAAAAGTCAGTAATTCAAGTCTTAAATGTGCATGTATTTGGTAGAGGTTTGGTAAAGAACGGAAGATTCTGCTTCAGTAGGAGCACCTCCAAGTTAATTGGCCCCTGCAAATGAATTATGTAGAGCTTTTCCTTTGCCTTGCACCTTGTTCAGTGTCTTAATGCTGGCAGACCACAATTACTGTGTGAGTAGAGAGCTCTGACATGTTAGGTCTTTGCAGTTTGGTGTATTTGTTTGGCTATCCAAACATCTCTGCATTGTTCTCTGAACTGTAAAAGAGCAAAGCTGAATAACTGATCACTGTCTCTGGGGATCTCAACTTCTTCATGTCTGGGTAGAAGTTGAGGTGCTTTCAGTCAGTGTAGCACATTAGCTCCCAAACTTTTCTGTGTTGCTCATTCCTTTGTTGCTAAAGGAGCCTGCTAATTGGGTTGGGTAGGAAAGGTCTTTTATCAGAAGAAATAAACCTGACTTGCTGCCCTGGAAAAGGTGACAGTGCCCTTGTTGAGCAGAAGAGGTGCTAAAGGGTATTGCTTCATGCAGTGCAGTCTTGTTGTCTCCCATGTGGGACAAAGGATATAGCATGGCTGCTTCTGCACAGAGGTGGCCCACTGAAGCAGTATCTGTGGCCCTGCTGCCTGTTACATTTGTGACCAGTGCATGTAGTAGGCCCTGCTTCTTTCACAACAAGAAAGGCAGAACAAGATAGAGCACCTGTCTGGAGTGAAAGAAAAAAAAAAAGTGTCTTAGCAGCAGCTGTTGCTACTTTCCAGTAAAAGATGGAGCAGTAAGTCCAACTGCTTACTATCTATTTTCTTCTTTCCTTTTTTTTTCTTTATTCTTTGTCTTAATAGCAGGATCATCTTTAGCTTATGAAGAAAAAAATATGAGAGAGAGATAATTATCAGATGCCTTCAGTTTTCCAGGGTGGCTGCTGTCAAGGAATATAGTGGGAGCCTGCTAAGTGAGGTAGAGGTGGGTTGGGTAGGAAAGATCTGTCAGAAGCAGTAAAATTGACTTTGCCACCCCAGAAAAGGAGGTGACAGTGTTCTTGTTCTTGAGCAAAGCTGAATTTTAGCGAGCTGATTATAAAGAAACTTTGAGTCAGTCCTGAGCAGTGGTGACTCAAAAATCAGAGGCCACCAAAACAGTGTTGTTTTTTTTTCTTGTTTGTTTTAGAGCATGCTATGATATTGAGATTGTCTTATTTGTATAGAGTTGCTGAGACTATACTTGGAAAACCTGCTGACAATATTTAACATGTTGTTCTGGTGTTTAACCTACCTCTAGGATTTCCAGCTGGAGGCTACAGAAGTGTACAGCAAAGTGGCCAAGCAGCTGGTGAAGCAGCAAAAGTACAGTGAGATCCGGCAGCTACTCAGGTGTGTCAGCGAGTCTGGAGTTGCAGCCAAGAATGATGGGGATACCATTATCTTAAATTGTCTAAGTGAATTCAAGAACATACCTCCTGAGGTAATTATGTCCTGCCTAATATCCCTTTTGAAGTACAATGGTTGTATACAACATAGGTTACAGGGACTACTCTGTAGTACCTGTGTTGCCCTTCTAGTGATTCAGCTATACTGACATGTATTGTTTGAAGGTGGGAGTGTGTTTTCCTTCCTTACACTAACTTGTCTGAGAGAAAAAGATAGATTACTTAGTGTGCTCCTATGCTGCTCCCAAGTGTTTGTAATGGAGAGAGAACCTTTGTCTGACAGGACCCTGCCAAATGCTCCAAACTGGAGAGGGAGGGGTTGCTTTCAGTGAAGCTTCCCTGGCTAATACAGAGTATGTATGGAAACAGAAATCTTCTGCCTTCATGGGAAGCCATTTTAGGATTCCTTCTACCTACCACAGCATGTTTTCTGTCCCAGTGAAGGAAGCATAATCTCAGGTTGAAAGAGACCTCAAGAGATCATAGAGTCCAACCCCCCACTAAACAGTTACTCTACAATAGGTTGCAAAGGTAGGTGTTCACATGAGTCTTGAATATCTCCGAAGAAGGAGGCTCCACAACCTCTCTGGGCAACCTGTTCCTGTGCTCTGTCACCCTTACTGTAAAGTTCTCCTGCATGTTGGTATGGGACTTCCTGTGTTCAAGTTTTAGGCCATTACTCCTTGTCCTATTGCTGCACACCCCTAACTTGAATGGTAGAATTTCACAGGGGACAAGAGGCTGACCTCATAGTGTTCTCTAGGGAGACCCCAAAGACTTGGCAGGCAGAAGAAGCTGTGGTGAAGGGAATAATTGGGCTTTATCTACATGTGTGGCGGTGGTTGGTATAATGTAAACATCTAGCACTGATCTCAGCAGCCCTTCCTCTAGGCAGAGCTTTGGTTCCTTAAGGAAGTTTGCAAACCATTGTCACTTAAATGTGAACACCTTTTCCCTTTTTGGTTACAGGACCTCGATAATCTGATTCAGGATATGGACAGCGATGAAAACAAGGTAAGTAAAATCACAGTAAGAGGAATTCCTTTTGCAAGAGCTGAACAGGCCAGTCTTGAACCCCAGGATACGTACTCTCTTCCAGCATTTTCTCTCTCATCCTCACTCAAATAAAGGTTTTGAAGGCTACTTTCTAGACTGTAGAAATCAATGAGCCGCTTAAGGATGCGGTGTTTTCAATTGTAGAACTGTGAGATGAAGGTATTGATTGATCTTCATAGTTGTTTGGTAGTCCTTGGAATGAGAGCTAGGCATTAGTAAGACTGGAGGAAAAGTATTTCCGAGTTAGCTCTGAGATGGCCATTTCAGCTTATTATTTTATCATTCTTTCAAGATTTAAACTGCTTTCATTGTGGAAGGGAGTTAAATGATAAAATGTATATCAGAATTGAAGTTTTTTTTCTTAAGAATAAATGAGGCCTGCACTAACTGATTTCTTTGTTAGCTTAAATACCAGCCTGCCAAGCCTCTGGAGAGTTGCATATGAATTAGGAAATTCTGAGTGCATATTTGTAGATGAAGAGGCTGTGGATCAGAGTTACAGACTTTTGTAGATCCTGAGTGACATAACTAAGGATAAAATCTTAAAATTTCTGACTCTACTCTATCCTGTTCCAACTGACAAACTTGGTGTTTTATGTAGATTGAAAAATGAGCTTTTAATTCTGCCTTCTATGAATGATTTATTATTGAAATATTCATGTATTAGCTGCTCCAGAAGAACAATAGAAGAGCAGAAGACAGTGACTATTTTATAATCTTTGCCATGGGGTTATGGAAACAATGCACAAAATAAAATTGTAATGTATATTTCTTGGTGATGCTGTAAAAGAGTTTCCATAAGAGACAAATTTAATGAAATATACATCTGTTTATCTTTTACACCGGGATCTACACCATGCAATACTTTGCCTCATGTTATGCTTCTACTGCCTTCTATGACAGGCTCTTGAACTAGATAATAAGCAAGAATTTGCTGGCTTACTGTGTTAGCTTACCTTAACTTTCTAATGGAGTTCTGCCTGCCCTTTTCCCTCCAGATTCAAGCCTACCTGATGTGCAACAAGTTGCGTTCTGCGTATCTGGTCTCGGTGAGACAGGAGAAGAGCAGAGCAGTGCAGCTTGTCCAGCATGTGCGCCAGCTGGCTGAGAGCAGTGGAGAAGACGTTGTGCATGCCATCTGTACCCAATGGCTCACAGTGCACCAGCCCAAAATGAGAAATCGGCTTGGACAGGGCAGCAGGAAATAACTGACATTCACCATCATGCAGAATGGGAAGACTTCAAGACACCTTAAAGGCATGCGGTGCAGCAGTCACTTGGTAAAAGGGAAGTCTTCTAACTTGTGTCAGTAGCAAATGGAAGCTGCTAGTGTGCCTCTGGTTAAAAGGAAGGGAACTAAATTACAAGTGCCAGTAATCTCATAAAAAGTCACTACCTCAGGGTGTCTTTTGGCCCTCTTTGATTTGGATAGGGGGAAGGGTGGCAGTTTCAAACAGAACAAGCAAGATTTTTTAGGTCTGTGAAAGAGAGTGCTTGGGTTTTTTAGAAAGGCACTGATCTTCTCCCCTTCTTTTTTATTTCTAATCCAGACAACCTGCATAGAGAGAATAGAAAAATCTCAACAGCTCAGTGTAGCCTAGAGTATAACACTTTCTGTGATTATGGGTTTCCTTTAAGATTTTTTTCAAGATTTCAGAGATCTTTTACAAAGACTGAAATTCAGAGATGGTTGTTTTTAAAGCCACTATACAAACGATTGCAACTTCTTTCCCCCACTCCCACCCACTGCAGTGTGCTCAACTTCTTTTTTAGCTTGTTGGACAAAGTAGAAACTGATTCTTCATGGCAGGTTTCTACTTCCCAGTTGCACTGTCTGATATACGTATTGCACTTGAGTCCTTACAAAATGGATGAAATTGTAAGTGGCATATCCTGCAAAGGGCCTACAAAGGGAAAAATCCTTGAAAATAGTTTTTAAAAAATTACCTACCTCTTTCTTTGCTATAATACCCAATAAAATGTTGTGATGCAGCTTTATCACTGAGCAGATGCCAGTGAACTTTAAGTATGGCAGAAAATATGGAAAGATAGAGCTGTGGCAAAATTCAGTAGTCTGTATTCCTGTCACACAGGAATTTTAGTTTTTTTCTTATGAGAATAACCTGTCCCTGTCAGGTACAGCAGAATGCATTAATTAGACATACTGCGTATATTATAATGCCAGGCTGAAGTGTGTTAGGACGTGTGAAAAGGCAGTATTTTATAGTGCAAGGAATGGAACAGTGGCTTCTGTGCTAAACTTCTGTGTGTGGTGAGGTGCTTACTGTGACAAGAAACAGAGCAGAGTTCTTAGGTTTAATCAGCAAACATCTTTGTGTCATTTCTGTGTTGAAGGATGCTGAAAGAAGCAGCTGCTGCTCTACAGTGATGACTTTGACACGTGAAATGAGCAGAAGAAAGGTAGACAGCGATAGGACCTTCTAAAAGAAACAAAACTTGGCCACAAGAGTATGTTTGCAGTTAATTTTTACTTCAGCACGAGATGGGAAAACTAGTTCACTTTTGTTGTTAACTGTTTAGCATTTGACTGACTTTTGAAGAAACAGAACAGAACTGTTTTAGTACATAGAATAACTGAGACTGTCAAGTATGGGTTTTGTAATGTCCCCATACTTGCTGCAGTGACAGAACAGACTTTGATAGCATTGGGAAGGACTTGCTCCATCCCCTCTGGGTGCTCCACTGCTACCACCATCTCTCCCAGAGGTGCACTATTCACTAGGGCAGGGCTAGAAATTTCTCTAAGCAAAGTCGTCAGAAATGACCACGTTTAGACGTTAGAATCTCCCAATCACAGATTTGCACGATCTCATTAGTGAGCAGTACCAATGAAAGCTGCTTTTGTTTTCCTGGCCAGACTGACCTAGCTTGCCATCAGCTTAGAGCTGTTAGGCTAATCCTAAAACGTGACACTATCCATCTATTTGATGACTTCTAGCTCTCTAACTATGGGGGGAGGTTCTACTGTTCATGGGTATCCGGTTATGCTTTGCTGTAACACTGTTCTGCTCCAGCTCCTTACAGCCGTATAGAGCACAGAGAACAGTTTGTCACGCAGACCAGTCAGTTCTGTACCTGCCTTTCCTCTCGACTTCTTTGCACTGTACTTTATGCACTTTATAGTGTTTGTTGTAATTTGATGTTCTTAACCTGGAATTGTAGGGAATGTTTCTCTTACCAGCAGAACTGGAATTCTGATCCTGACCAACTGCCTTTTGTCATGAATAGTGCAATTATCAATGGTTTGAATTTTTGAGCTTCAGAAATGGATTGAGTACTGCCAGTTTAAAAACTTTCTATAGAAATGATCACGGGCTGTTTACAGTGGGGGGTGGAAAGGAGAATAAAGTGTTACGACTGAAAGTTTCAATATATCTTGTTTGCTTTTCACTTCAGCATAGCTGAGTCTTTTGTTCTAGATCTGTATATATTTTTTTAATGTAGCTATGCTCACCAGATGAACTACAAGGGAAAGAATTGCTGTCATACCAAAATGAGCCTTTGCTATAATGTTCTCAATACTTGATAGCACAGTTGCTCCTATCACCTCTTCAGAGGTCACCTCGGTAGCTAGCTCGGCTTATACGTGTACTCTGGCAGACCAGTAATTCTCTTCAGGCAGCTTTGCAAGTTAATGCAACTCTCCCTTACAATACTGCCTTTAAGGCAGCTAAATGAGCTTAAGCGCTCATTTTACAGATCAACCTATAAGGTATAAATGACTTAGCCAAGGTCAGAGAGGGAGGAGACATCCCTCTACAGTAATATGTATTTAGGTCTTATAGTGACTCCAGGATCTGATTCATTTGTTTGAGAAAAACACTGACCTAAAAGGGGAAAATATGGCCTAGAGATGCTTTCTGCTTTTTTTTTTTTAATGCTTTATGTTGTTCCCGAAAGTCCCTTTGATCAGAGCTTGCATGGTAGGTAAACAATCCATTGCTACAGTGGTGTTGAGGGAGGAAAAAAGGTCAAGCACAGGGAGAAACAGAAAGGGACTTCAGAATATCAGCTAAAATTATTTTTTTTACATTAGTAAGGCAGTGCAGATATCAGCAAAATCAAGTGAATTGCATCGTTTCTGAAGAAATTTTCTTCAGAAAATTGCTGTAAAAAGGAAATAGCTTTATTTAGTATTGATCAGAGGTAGCATGGGACTGATGTACATGGATAGCTTCCAGACATCTTTAATCATAACATGAGCATTTGCTTCCCAACACCGGCAGTTGGTCAGAGGAATGTTCAGACATGGGTCTAAATACTTCTGGATTTTTTTTCCAGAAAAAGATAATCCTGTGAGCTATGGCACTTGTTGAGTTAAACAGCTAAAAAACCCTCTATTTCAGAAATAATCTTAGATTGTGGGTCCTGTTATATCCAATTTCACTAGTGCTCCAAGGGAGTAAGCTCATGAGGATGTGGATTGACTGAGCTGCCTTTTGACCATGCAGACTGTATGGTACAGTGAGGTCAGGCTGGTAGCCATGGCTAGCCATGGCCCATAACTGCTTGGATTTGTTTTCTTTTTCTGTCCTGTGGCTAAACTGACCATAATATCAGGATAGCACTGGCCCCTGCTTCAGCTATTTAGCTCAAGGTAGTTTGCTGACAAAGTGCTAAAGCCTCAGTGGAAATTAATTGTTGTTTTTCAGTGCAGTTAATTTTCTTTTTAATTAAAACTGCTTTTTTCCAGGTTTGTAAATCACTTAAGTACAGCTTAGATTTTATTAGGACAAGTTTTATACTATCTTTGCTTAGTGTTTCACAGCAGAGATTGTTAACTGTTTTGAATAATATAACTAGCCATTGCCCAATTTCACCATTCCTGCAGGTTTTAATCTTCCAGCCAGCTGCATTGACAGCTGTGTTCCCAAAAGATGAACCAACCTTACTTCACAGGCTAGAGGTGTTTAGAGAACGTGGAAAATAATGCTTGGTCCTAGTTATGCCAGTACTTGTTTCTGTGTGTTTGTGAGCATTCATATTACATGTAATTGCCAGAAACATGAATACTTGTACTCTGCTGTGTCAAATATTAGGAACAAAAAATGACCTTGTAAAGCTAGTTAGTGTCCTAACTTTTTACTATTACTGGTATGGAAAAAGAGACTAAAGCAAAAAGCAACTTTCAATACAGGTGATCTAATGCTAAGATGATAACCTCCATTTCTATTCTAAAGCCACAGGACAACAGCCTCTAGCTGTCACGAGTTACCAAAGGTTGCTCACAGTATTGGTGCTCTAATTCTCCACCTACAAAAAGGGATGCTTTGCTTTCTAATCTCAATCCTTAAGTGTAACATTCCAGAAATTTGTACTGGACTGCATCCACAGAACCATCACAAGGGCAGCTGAAGTATGAGTGTTCTTGGCAGCAGTGCTCTTCCCAAGAGTAGCACCACTGTGCTCAGCCAGGTACACACAAATGGCTGCACTGCTCAGTCCCACTGGATGCCAAGGAGCTCACAGCTCACATTCCAGAGCTTCTTTGCTGTCTCATCATCCCGACCCCATGGAGATACATATGCTGGCTGGCAATCACTGTAAGAGGAATATTATTGTTGTTGTTATTATTATTTTTAAATCAAAGATGTCTAGCTATACACTGAAATGGCTATGATGAAATGAGGGAATTGCTTTTAATTCATGAAGCTTCAAGACCATCTGAAGAAGGATAGGGAGGATGGGAGCTAGATTGGGAAGAATCTTCCCCAGTGGCACCAAAAACTAGCAAGTGAGTCTAGCTCTGCCATCTTGATGTTTACAGAACTTTACATATATTCTGCTGTATACACATCAGTGTGAGTTCTCATTAGTATTACTAAAAAAGGTTATAAATGCTAACCAGGCTGTGCAGGAGTACTTCTCTAGCAAATTATAACTAAGCTACTGAAACAGACCTTTATTCTAAACTGGTTATCCCATCCTATTTATCGCACTATATTGCCACTACATGAAAGGCAAAGCTGCCTCTGAATATAATACTGTAATAACCATGTATGGTTTCACATTAATGCCATTTCCATTATCCTCTGAACTACAGCCCCTTTCTTCTCAGCTCCTGTGATCAGGCAGTACACTGTCTGGACTAGGGACTGTGTGTTCTCATCTGTAATGCTAGATGCTGCATGTTACATAGAAATTTAAGAGAACAAATGAAATTGCATCTGATGAAATGTAAGATTTCTATCCATTCTAGTGTTCTTATATCCCAAAACACACAGTCTCTGATGCTCCTGAAGACTGGCAGGCTGCTCATTTAATATACATACGGTGCCTGGAAAGTTGAAAGGCTTTCAGGCCAATCCAGTGTAAAACCACGCCTGTGTGAGATTTACTGTGAAAACTGTTCTTTTCCTATCAAGTTCAAAACTCTGCTCTTTTATGACTTTACCAAAGCTTTCTGTACTCTAGTGCAGTACCCCACTTATATTCTCAGAAAAACAGTGAGTCTTGCACAGAAGATTAAGGCATCTATTTATATATTCAAGTCCGATTAAGATAAACGAATACCCAAGTGAAGATCAAAGTCATTACAGAGACTAATCTGGTTGCTTATCACAAGAAAGGAGAGCTCTGAAAAGAAGCAAAGGCTCCAGTATTGCTGTTGCAAGGGCAACAGTATTTATAGGGTGCGAAAAAAAAAACTATGTTAATTTCCTAAATACAGTATTGTTATACTGCTCTACACCCAGCAAGAAGCACCTACCTGAAATACTGTCCTGTCACAGATTCTAGCTCCTCTGCTACTGCACAGTACACACTGGTCTGAGCTCCTTCCCAGGGAGTCTTCAAGAAGAATGAGAATATCCTCCACAGCCACGTCATTACAAATGAGTGCCGGACCAGCTCAGAATGGACAGAGCCAGGATGGAGAGAGTTTGCTGTGACTTTAGTGCCTATGGTAAAAAAGTAGCCCAGGACAAAATGAACGCGTCAGATTGCCCTTAAACAGTGGACTAATATCTTCATCAATTCCACCTGCAAATATTCTGCAACTTACAGGAGAACTGCTGTGGATAAAGGGCGTATTAATGAAATTCTTAGCACTACTGCTTTCTGGAGCACTCCCTTGTCACTTCCAAACAGTGCTGTCACTACATGGCTTCTGCACAGCAGTGTACCAGGGAGCCTGAAGCTCAAACAGCAACAATTTCTATTGGGCTTTAGACAGCAAGAGATTTCTTTGATTTACTGCACTACAATTAGAGAGAACACTGCTTAAGTTCACAAAAAGAACTGAATAACAAGGCTGATACGTATGTTGTGACTTAAGAGGTACTGTCTAGCCCTGTGCTTCTATTCTACAGCCCTTCACCACTGAAGGCAGCTACAACTGCCTGAGTTTGTCCACAGCAGATTGCAATTTTATACAAGTTCAATTCCTTTGTTGTTGTTTTTCCCCTCTTCAAATTCTACTCACATAGCACAATTGCGTGCTTAGATGCAGCCAGTTTTTGACAAGTGCCAAATTAAAATCAAATCCATTCAACTGTCAGGCAACTGACCTCCCATGCCCTGTTGCTGTTAAGACAATTAGTGCTTTAAGTTCCCTAGTTCCATGGATGAGATACTTTTTCCCTTCCAACAAAGAGCTGTCAGTGACCCTTGTCTCAAACCATTTCATTTTTGCACAGGCATCTTTTTCAACCCATCCTCCTCACCCACACTGTTCAAAAGCCAAGGAAACCCTCCACTCTCTGCTGGGACTTGCCTTGCAGCCGCCTTGCCAGCTCTCGGGTGAAAAGGACGTTAGCCAACTTGCTGTGACAGTAGGCGAGGCCACGATTGTAGCTCTTCTCACCATTGAGGTCGTGGAAGCGGATTCGGCCTCCGTGATGAGCCAGTGAAGACACGTTCACAATGCGGGACGGTGCAGACTGCTTCAGACGCTCCAGTAATAAGAAGGTTAAAAGAAAATGACCTGAGGGTGAGAAGAAATTCAGTTCTTCTCTGAATGGTTTCCCCCACTTGAATTATAAAGTACTTTCAATGTGCTGATTATGAGCTATAGCTTTCCTCCTTCCATTCCACCACAAGAAGGAAAAATGAATCCACCTGGAAGCAGGATTTCCCGCTGGCATTTTTCCAGAGATATGAAATGAAAACCTGACTCCACCGGCCTTACCAAGATGATTGACTCCCAGGTGCATCTCAAAGCCATCGGCTGTCTTGGAATAAGGGCATAACATTACCCCAGCATTATTAATGAGGATATGAAGTTCCTTCTCTTCTGCAAGAAAGAAAAAAGTACATCAATCATTAAATACAGAGATGGAAGACAAACACAAGTCAGACAAAAAAGACAACCCGTGACTAAGTTGCAGCCACACTGCCTCTGTAAAGTAAGGATAACTCTCCTACCACCAATTCGCCCATGGCCTCTGGCAAGCCCCTGCTGTGAACCACAACAGCCAACAAGGCACAGAGATGCACAGGTCAGGAATCTGGTGTTAGCTAAAAATCCCTGGCACCAGAACAGAACCCCCTTCTTGCCTGAAGACACCAACAGTAAAGGAGGGTGGAGCGGTCCTCTCATTTTTCTGCCTTTGCTCAGAATAGAGATTGTTCCACAGAACAATTCCAGATACTGCAAATGAAATCCGTACAACAAAGGGGAAGATGCTTTCATAGTTACATCAGCAGCATGCAGCATTGTACAACACCCTCAGTTTCTGCGTTTTAAACCCCTGATATGCATGTTGTCACACAGGAAGTCAACAGCTGTGTAGGAACAGAGCAGGGCAATACTCCTCCTGGGGTACGCTGTGTTGTACCCCTTCCTTAGCTCCAGAGAGCAGACAGCAGTTGCTGGCAAGATATGCACACTGAAAAAAAGGACCCAGAGGTCTTACCTGCTAGAAAGCTGTTAGCAAACTCCCGGATGGACCTGGTATCAGCCAAGTCCAACTTTTTCACAATAACTTCCTGATTGTCTGTCTCAGCTCGGATTTCACGTGCTGCAGCTTCTGCCTTTGCTATGTCTCTGCAGGCAACAATCACCCTCGCGCCTGCAAGGAGGAAAAAGCAGAACACAAGCGGACGTCACTGGGAGCACACTGCATGGCCAGGGCTGTGACAAGGGCTGACCACTCAGTGTTTACAATGCATCGTTTCCTATGGAACTGACTTCAGTCCAGGGGAGAAGCTGACAAGCACAAAAACTCTTCTCATAGATTGTTAGCTCCAAGCCAGCCCAGACCAGTTTTCAGACCAGGAAAATGCACATCTGAAGTGCCTCTGTCCAGCTGCTTCCAGGTCAGGTGAGTGCACTGCAGCCCTCGTATGGCCAGTTTGTACATGTGGCTGTATGGAAGCACTAGGGCCTATAGCACACAGAGATGCCTGGACTCTAGCCAGAGCAATTTCTAACGTGGGTAGTTTCATTACCTTGATAGTTACCAAAAAACATTTAAACCGATTTTGAAACGTGAGTAACTGAAACACACAGCAGCAGATCTGAGCCATTTCCCAGCCCCAAACAAGGAGAGCCCTGTGACTCCAGGCTCTTGCCTGGTCCTCTCCATGTGGCCATAGTGCTGAGTATTTCCACACGCTGAGATACGGCGTCAGGGCTCAAGCAGCGAAGGCAGCTGAGAACTGGGGAGCTGCACTTCAGGAGTTACAGCTCTGTCTGAGGGAACTTCAGAAGGCGGCTCTTAGATGGAAGCACGGCCCCAGGCTCAGTAACTCCGGGGGCCATCAGGCTCCGCACCACGATGCGTGGTGCCAGATCACATCGGTTCCAATTAGTACCGTCTCTCCTAACTGCGGTTAAGCCAGGACAAAGGATTAGCAGCCGCTGCGGGGCACCGACCGCGCAGAGAGAATCACGCAGTGATCCCGCCTTGGGCGCAGAGGGGGCAGCCGCAGCCGCTCGCAGCGTGACGCCGACTTGCCTCTCCGGGCGAGCTCCCTGGCGGTCTCTTTCCCGATGCCGGTGTTGGCGCCCGTGATCACCGCCACCTTCCCGTCCAGCCTGGCCGCGGACCTGCACCGCCCTCCGGCCACGTACCGCCTGCAAGACAGCGGCGGGACTCGAGGGCGGCTCCGACTTC
>JAOWBP010002559.1:24343379-24362983 GCA_028571105.1 Tragopan temminckii | reverse complement strand
TGTTGTATATCTCGCGGGTCATAATGCGGGGGAACTTGCCGTAGTGCTGCAGCCAGACGCAGCCCTTGATGCACTCCGTACACTCGCACTGTATGCATCTGGCGGCCTCGCTCTGCGCCTCGCGCGGGTCCGTGCCGCGTTTGGGCGTAAAGTCACAAAGCCGAGGAGCGACGGTATGCTCGGGTACGGCCGTCTGTGTGCTCCGTGACGCCAGGCTATGAGCAGTGCGACGTTTCACTTCTTTTCCGAGATTCGATCTAATACCGAGTGAAGTTCAGGGTCGCCATCCTTGTCATTTCCAGAAAGTACAGCAGGAGAAAGGCTTTTAAAACTGTGAGTCACGGCTTTGGAGAAGAGCGTGGCCGGAAGGAAGAACAGGCTGCGCGGAGAAGCTCTGGGGTCTCCTTCTCCGGGGATATTTAAGACCCTCCTGAATGCTTTCCTTTGCGACCTGCGGGGAACCTGCTTTAGCGGGGGGTTGGACGGGGTGATTCCCAGAGGTCCTTTCCAAGCCTTACAGTTCTGTGATTCAAAGCTGCCTTTATTTTGCTGGCAGTCACCAAGAAGGAAGAGCATAAAGGAAGGAATACCCTTTTGTGGAGAAGTTTGATCAGGGCATCGTTTCCGTAAAATTAGCGGGAGGTGGTTGCAGGGAAGGGTGAGATTTTTTGCTGCCTTGAAATGCAAACTCAACCCTGCTGTTGGGAAAAGAACGGGGAGCGGCCACCCTCACACGCGTTGGAAAAATGCCCCAGAACACTCGAGTTTCAAAGAACAGAAATTTCTGGTAGAAAATTCTCATTTCCTTGCAGAAAAGAGAGTTATCAGTTTTGTGTTAAAAAAGTAAACCTTTGCCAGGTCTCTGGATCTGTGATACTCCCAAACAAGGAGTTTTGAGCAGTGGCTTTAAACAGAATATTGACAGGCAGCAATTTCTTCAGTGCTTGAAGATCGTAAACAAACTGATTTTTCAGACGTGCTTTGAAATGTTAATATGATGGATTTATTCCTCATTTGTGGCTGAAAAAAGAACCCTGATGTTTTTGGGAAGTATTAACAAGGGAGTTCAGATGAAGTCAAGAATTTGTCTCTGGTGAAGGCATTTGTAAGGCGCTGTTTCCTGCCTGTGTACACATGGGTCTCCATTTTTCACGCTGTCATGAAAAGTCTGTGGGACAATAAATGGTGTCCTGTGTACTCTGAGATGACTGGGACCTTCCCAGACTGCAGGGAGGACAGAATGTGTCATTATCGGACCGTCTTTCAGGGGCAGAAGTGTGGAAACATTATCTTACTCTCTGTGAACAAGATAATAAATTCTCAGATCTGGAACCAAGCGTTTTTTTCCTTCCTAACTTATAAGAAGGCATTTTAAACAGCATTAATCAGTTTCAACTATAGATACTGTCCTCTGAGCCAATAGTTAGCTGTCTTTTTCAACCGATTCTGTTTTGATTGATTGAAATGAGATCTCGCAGATGTTGATGAACACGTGGGTGATGTTTCTGTGGCTGAAGTGCAGTGCTGTACTGATCCGATTGGGAGCACCCAAAGAGGGTAGCATACTGCTTTTTCAGCACTGCTTCAGGTTTCAATTGGTTTGAGACAGCAGCAGTTGTTCTAAGAGGGCACTACATTCACCAAAGGAGTAAACTCTGCACAAACAGAATAGTGACTTTAGAAAGTTGTTTATTGTTGTTGTTGTGTGCCCATGTCCTTGCTAGCAGACTGGCCGTTCAAGCAGTTGCATCAGCACAAACGTACATGGCAGAAAAGCAGGGGAGGAGCTGAGGGCAGTCAATTTAGGAACCACTTAAGTCAGCATTTTTGCAGTGTGAAACTTATTCTGTCTTAAGTGCACTACCGGTCAAGCTCAGGAGCTTAATGAGGATTTGAACCGAAAGGGAAGGACCCTGGTGTGGGCATGGCGCATCCACAAGATGAGCTGTTTTTAAGTGTTTTGATCAAACAACCAATGTCATTCCTGAAAAGAGAAGTATTGGGACAACCTGATCTAGTTGTGTTGATGGTGTCTTTAATCTCAGAGCACTCTGTAGGGCGCTTGTCTTGTTTGAATGGTTGTTTTTAAAGGACTGCATGGATGCAAAAACTTGATTTGATGGAAATCAAGATTTCAAGTTCTGCTCTAATTTTGCCTGGGCTTATCTCACGTGTTGCTTTCTCTTCTGCAGAGGAGAAGAAAAAGCTAATTCGGGAGTTTGATGAGAAACAGCGCGAAGCAAATGAAACGGTAAGCTTAAGCCTGGCATTGTGGCCTTTCTGGCCAGTTAAAATATTGATTGCCTTAAAAAGGACAGTATCCCATGTTTTACTTTAATGTTCTTATGTTGGCAGACAAATGTTGTATTTTTTAATTTATTTGATTAATTGGTGTGATTAATACGTCTGTATTTGTTTATAGAGAGATGCAGACAAGTACTCACGCTTTTTCTGTCCGGTGCTCTGGATATTGTTGAACAAAGGAGAGTGGTAGAGCTGCAGTTAGAATTGCTGGAGATTGCAGGCAGGACACGCAGGGAATCTGCTTTATGGGTTTTTTTAATTGCTGTTTGGTATTTCTTTGTTTTTTGTTGTCTTACCTTCACATTAGTGTTAACCCACATCTTTCTGCAATAATCTGGTGAATGGCCAAATGTCAGGGACCTTAAATGTTTGCAGCCTCTGTTGTATGGGCTTCCTGGGCAGCAGGTGACATGGGACAGAGCAAAAAAACCCAAGGACTTGTCTTTCTAGGCAAAACACTGCATCGCGCTTTGTTTTCTTACTGATGTGCTCCTTGTTGGCAGCACTGTGCTGACTTCTAGCTCGATGAGGGTTGTTTGCTTGTTTTGTTTTACCACAACAATTGCAACAGAAATCTCCTCTGGCTCTTCCTAGGAGAACTGTTTCTGATAGGTTACGCATTTATTTTCATGTTGCTCACTTGCACTTCCATACAGCTGTTTGCAGAACAACCAGGTGGTTGTTCTTGATGTACTCTGTCAGTACTCGTGTACTGAAAAGTTATGCTCTTTCCCTTTTAGTAGAAAAAAGTTTGGTTGAATATTTGAAGTGCATCTTAATAGATCTGAAAACAAATCTCTTACAGTGAAAGTAAAGCAAGTACCAATGGAAATGGCAGACTGAGGGTGGGTTTGAGTCACAGCTGGACTGGATTTTTTGAGGTGTATCTGTGTAGATTCTGCCTGTAGATTCTGCCTCATACGGGGGGGACAGGATTAAGCATTGTGAATCTGCAACAGCTGTCACCAAAAGTTCATGTGACAATTCATGCACCCAAAATCTCAGAGTGTGCAGATCCAATAGACAAACTCAGTGTGTGAGCTGAACAGCTTGCCTACTTGTGCAGTAGATATACGATGTGGTCTGATCTCTACCCTACAGATGCTTAAATGATACGAAAGTGAGATCTGTGAGTTTTGAAGTTACAGAGTGACGTTTCAGAAAATATCAATCTTTAACTTTGACAGTGAATTATTTTTCTTGAGGCACTGTACAACTGAAACCCCGGGCGGGTTGAACTACATTGGGAGAGTGGTGTAATTGATACTGGGTGAGGGGCGTGGGGTTAATCCTTCCTCCCCACACCCAATATCACATAAGAACGTGTGAATCCCTTAATCTAGTGATGAGTTCTGGGTACAGCTGCTCATAAGAATGAATTTGATGCTGTAAAATAAATTTTCTTTCCTTTAAGCTCCGGGAAATGGAAGAAGAACTGAAGTATGCTCCTCTACCGTTCCGCAATCAAATGATGAGCAAAATCCGGGCGTACAGAAGGGACCTCTCCATGTTCCAGAGGGAGATGAGAAGCACAGATTTGGGACTGGGCCCTGGAAGTCAAGGGGATATGAAATATGGAATCTTTTCCACAGAAAATGAACATAGTGTGAGCATCTGATAGAAACTGTATTTAAACCTTCTGTGATTGTTTACAATAATGTTTCAGACATATTGCTTACAGTGTTTCTACTTTAATCCACTTGCTTTCCTGTATAACTGTCTGTGTATCTCTTTGTGTGTAACAAGGGTATCTTGGGAAGGAGAAGAAAGGCCTAGAACTCATAAGAGAGCTTTTCTGTTCTAAAACACAGATACGATAACGTGGTTGATTACCTACGCAATGTATGTTTAAGAGACTTGTTAAGGGTACTGAAATACTTTATTTAATCACTCCCCTGCTGAAAAGAACGGCAAGCCGATCTCAATTTTAACTTCGAAAAGGGATGAAAGTCACATACACTGTATCGGTTCTTCTGTAGAGTCTTCTCTTAAGCAATCTCAGTTTTTTTATACTTTCTGGAAACTATGTAGTCTTCCTCTATGTTGTACAGTATGGATGTGTTGCTGCAGAGCAAGAAATACAGTGGTTTACCACATCTGTTTAGGTATGTCCAGGGTAGAGAGACTGAATTTGCTTACTGTATTCAGAGAGGTGTCTATATAGAAACTTTGTGGAAGTGTTGTTTTTTTTTTTTTCTCTGCCTTAGTTAACAAAGGTTTGAGGGAGTTTCCATAATACAGTAGCTAGGTACATTTTTGCATTTGATTCCTCTTGATTGCATCTGGGAGCAGGATGGTGGGTCAGACTTCTGAAGCTTAAGAAAATACTCTGTGTTGAGCTACCTCTTTACCCCAAGGTCAGCAAACATTTCTTGCTCTCTATCTGTGGCTACCAGCTTGAAAAGAGGAGCTTTGTTACTTAGCAGTCCATCTGCTAGTGCTTTTTGTCTGCGACTGAGTAAACTCCTAATAATCTCCCTGGCAACTAGCTGTAGTGTCACAAATGAGATTGACATTAAATCTGAGCAAAAGGGAAGCATCTGGAAGAGCCCGGATACTGTTTTCATACAGATGTTACTTGATAGAACAGTGAATTATTGCAAAGATAGTTCTTTGTAGCTAAATGTCTTAACTCTTTAGCTGCGTATCCTTTTTCAGTATGTCAAAAGCCTGGTGTTTAATGGTTAAACATACATTATTTTTCAGACTAATCTGCAGTCACAGAGAGTGCTGCTTCTCCAGGGAACAGACAGTCTGAACCGAGCCAGCCAGAGCATTGAGCGCTCACACCGGATTGCTGCTGAAACAGATCAGATTGGCACTGATATCATTGAAGAACTTGGGGAGCAGCGAGAGCAACTGGAACGCACCAAGAGCAGAGTAAGTGGAGAACCCGTGGGCAGTGTGCTCACACAACCCAGGGTTAGCTTAGGGGATAAATGTCTGCCAGTCATTGCACTCGGAGACCCCCAGATGTGGTGAGCCGGTTGACGCTTAAACATACCAAAGGCTGACACATTGCTGTGTTGTGCTCATAAAAGGAACATCTTCCTCTAGACTGGCCCAAAGCATCTGCTACTGTGTCTGTGCAAGGCCGAGTGATTAAACCCATCTACTGCTGCTTAAAAATTTAGCATTGCCGAAAAAACTACTGATCTAAAAAATGCTAGGGAATTGCCCGCCACGTAAGATTAACAGTAAAGGTTTAGATTTGGGAAACATAAGTTTCTTTAATTAAATGAAATTTAATGGCAGCAGCTAACACTAACCTTGCAATATTGGTACATTAGCTGAGGTGACAGTTTAGTTCGTTTCTGAGCGTTGCCAAGCTGAAATGGATCATCCATTAACAGTTCAGTGGTCAAATCCATTGGGTCACACAGGCCTGTCAGGGCAACATGTTTATTTTCTTTGCTGGAAACTTAATTGCTTTTCAAACAGTTCTAGATATGCACTAGAGGAGAACATGTTGATAACAGATGGCAATTATATTGACAACTAGATTAATTAAACCAATTTAATAAAAGGGCCTCATACCAACTTTGTAATAACTATAGGTAGAGTGTTTGTAAATTTCATGGCATCTTTGTGTGTACTTAAAGGAATATATCCCTGTCAGTCTTATTTCTGCCTTATTAAGGAGACAGCTATTCCCTTTGTACTGTGCCTGGACAGCAGTGTTGTCTCTGAATTTTGAGAATATACAGCTAACATTGAACACATTCGTTGGTGTTTAAATGTTACAATTAAGAATTGCATTTGCATCTTTAGAACTGTATGTTTTTTCAAGTGGCAAATAACTTTTGTTTCTTCTTAGTTGGTGAATACAAGTGAAAACTTAAGCAAGAGTCGTAAAATTCTGCGTTCCATGTCCAGGAGGTGAGTAGCACCTGACTTAGAATGGTGCAGTATTCAGAAAGTCGTGTTGTTGCTTACCAGTTTATGGAAAAGAATACTATAGTGTTAACTGGAACTCTGGGGAGATTTTAGAGCATGTGCAAACGGATTGTGTGATGTGCTGATGCCAATTTGTATTTTTTCCTCTCTGGTAATTACTTAATGGAATTGTAGGTGAGTGAATACTACTGAATTTGTGCTGTGAATTATTTGTATCCAGTTTTATTAAGATAATACTGGGGCTACAACAATCAGGCATGACAGGCTGCAGTAATAGGAGGGATTTTGACTAAATTACCGTCTATTTCTAAAGGTAACTTTTGAATAGTGTTTATTCAGGTTGGCAGACCCTGTGCCATAAATCACTGCAGCATTAAGTGATTTAGATGGCTGATGACAGAGACAAATCCGTTTAGCCCACAGGAATGCCTTAGCATAGCTAGACTGTTATTTGAGGAACTCTGAGCTTGACCCTACCCTGTGTTGATGACTAAAGCCTTGGTTGCTTAAGTGTATTTATGGTTTAACTATGTGGTTTAATTATTCTCATAAACCAGTTCATGGAATATTTTTTCAGTAGGTACTTATAGTCTAACAAGCTTTTTCCTTTATACTTACCATAATTTCCTTTAGCAACAATTTTCAAAGGGAAAAGTACATTAAGTTGAGATTTTTAGTCTTAATTCAACCGTGTAGTTTCAAGTAAAATTAGCACAATATAGGGTTTAAAGCTGCAGCAATTCAACTTACATGTTCCTTTGTGCTTAATTGAATAAACAGGAACACACAGAGCAGGATGCTCTGGGGGCAGGAGGAAAAGAACAGAACTACGGTTATTAAAATAAAAGATGGAATACAAAATTTCAGGAAAAATTAAATGGGCAAACACTGAACTTGCTTTCTTGCTTGTTAAGTTCTATTTAAAATGTAGTAGCTGAAACAGGGAATCTACTTTTTGAAGGTAAGAATCAGCTTTTTTATTATAAAAACAACCTTGGATTATTTTTTATTTTTTAACTCTAGAATAGCCACTAACAAGTTGTTGCTGTCGATCATCATCATCCTGGAACTAGCCATCCTAGGAGGTGTGGTCTACTACAAGTTCTTTCGCAGTAGATGAACCTTTGTGACTTTGTTTTCCACTGCTGAGGAATAGGATGGGATGTCTTCCCTGTGACTGTCCTGACTGAACTATCTCGTGAGACAGCATGCACCGCTGAAACTGTCCTGACACGGGAAAGACAGTGAAAGGAAATAAAAGGAAAATACAGAGACAGACTAGCAAACTACCGGTGATATTACACAGAAGGTAATAAATATTTTATTGCCTCAATTTGTATATACTTAACTAAATGAATAAATCTTCATATGTAATACAGTAGCCACTGATCAAGTGGAAAAACTACTTTTATTTAAAAATTGACAAGTTAACAGTATTTGCCAAGTGTTGACAGTCTATTTGCTCACGTGTCTCAGCAGAGCTCTTTAACGTCTAGCGTACGCAGCATTGCGGGTTCTTAAATCCTCACTTGCTCTTCACTGTCAGATTCATCTGGAGAACTGGGTGTTGGGAGTTCATCAAAAGCGGTGTGCGCCCCTTCTCTTGTTTGTCCAAAGCATGTTGCTATCACATCAACTGCAAGACTAGCAGTTGCATTCACTTCCTCTTGAGAAGCTCCAAGCAGCGGATTGACTTCAACCATGTCTACAGCTGAAAGCATTCCTGTAAAAATTATGTGCAGCTTTGTTACTATGTGTAGTGGAAATGCAAAGTTATGGTTTGAACCAGTGATAGATCACCTGGTGGGAAGGCAGGGCCAACCCAGGGGAGCTCAGCTGTGTGCAGTGTGCCTGAGTGACCAGAAGGGGTGGAGCCTGGATCCACCCCTTCATTTAAGGGTTGGCAGTGGAGGCGGGGGCATCTCACCTGGAGATCCCTTCCTCCTTGAGGACCTTAAAGACCTTCCAAAGGTAAGTAGTTTTTTTTTCTCTTGTTTCTGTGCCTACTGCTGTCCCATCTACGCAGATAGTCACTTGCTGTAGCCTAAGACATTGCTGCTTTGCCATGTTGTTATGTTTTGTATCACATTACACTAAGAAAAAAGGTTAAAGCTGCAATAGGGTTTATTTTGCAGCCCTTCTTTCTTTGCAGCAAGTCTGATGTTTGAACTTCTGACCTATTCTGTCCATTGGACAAGCAAAATTGGCTCAAGTGAGGGAAAAGGTCATTGTTTTTAGATGCAAGTTTTTTTCTTTGGTTCCTTATGTTGTTGCTACCTCTCTCCATCCATGTATTAACATTCAGGAAAAATTCAGGAGTTTGATCTTTCACTTACAGTTCTGAGGTGCACTTTGTTACATAAGACTATTTTATAATCTCTAGCTAATTTTTGTTATCCTGTTCATGATTCTGTGGAGGTTTCTGCTTTTTTTTCATTTTTCCCATAATGGTTTTTATTGTAAATAATTCATCGCTTAAACTAAATGAAGTCTCTACGTCACAAGGAGGAAACTCTCAAGTTAGCTGCTGTGTATAATTGGTGAAAGCTTTATTTTTTTTCTTATTATTATTATTATTTTTTTTAATTTTGCATCCTAGAATAGGATCTCCAAATTGTTTAAAATTGTTTGCATCCTTTTTCCCCAAGTGTATCTGACCTCATGTGAGTAGGTATAGGGGACAGTATTCTGTAGGATGACAAAACCACTTTTTGCATTAGTTGTTAATGTTTATATTTACTTTTGAGAATGTTGATGGTAGAGCTGTTTTCAGCACCCCAAGTACTGCTCAGTGGGAGGAAACTGTTCTTCCTTTATGAAGGTTGAACTGACTTTCAGGCACCTCGATTTTGGCTATTTCATCTTATTTGGTTACACGTGAAAAATACAACTGCTACAGGCTTTATGTAGTCCGTCCTTTCTGACTTAGTGCAAAAAAGCTTGTCAGCTCTTACCTGTGTTGTGTATTTCCTCTGCAATGTACATGCCCTCTCTGTAAGTTAATCCACCTAGAACAGGAGTCCCAGTTGCTGGAGCCAGTGAGGGATCAAAAGCATCAATGTCAAAACTCAGGTGAATTGGTCTCTGTCTCCTATAGACAACAGGACAAGAAGAGCAATCGCAAAAACTTAATACTTTTTCTTCATGTATTTTTTCACTGTCCAGGCTTATCAGCAAAGTAGCATCCTCTTGCATGATACCAAAGATCTCTGCACAAAGTCCTACATCATGTCATATGTACTTGGAAACATACATATTTTTAATCTTTTGGTTTTCTGAAACATCTCTTACCTCAAACTTTTTTCTAATATACCTTGGGAAAACAGAAGTTTGTCTTTCTAGTTTCACTGGGCATCTGCTTCAGTCTAAGGAATAAGCCACTAAATGCTTCTACCTCATTCACTGCAACTGAATTCAATTTACTGTCAGTTACTAATATATATGTATAGTCTTGAAAGGGGTACTCAAGACTCAGAGTTGATTCAACAACAGCAAAATACAGGATTCCTGAAGAAACAGGACAAATAATATACAGCAGGCTTTATTAGTTGCTACAGCTGTAATTCCTCTTGATTTTTGCTAAACATTGTGAAATGGTTCTTTTCTAAAACATTCAAGTCAAGGATTGAAGTCAACGTTAAGACTTAATATTTACTGGACACTTCAACACTTCTCTTAGGCCACCTTACATAATCAGTGACCTTCACTTACGTAACTCTTGGGAAAGTGAATACTCAGCCAGTTGACAGAGTAGTTAAGCCCATAGTTTGTTACCTGCCCATCAGTTGTTCAAATGTCCTTTCCATAACTTTCTGGATTCCAAGGCGATCAACATCCCTCATGGAAAAATACTGGATATCATAGTTTTTCAAAATATAGCTGTTAGAATAAGATTTTAAAAATAATCATAATTATTAGTGACCTAAAATTAAACTGTACAATTCTTGTGAACAGCCAGGTGTGGAAGAAGCCTGTGATTTCAGTTAACAAAAATCCTTTAAATCAACTTACTATTCAGCAGGATCCACATCCCTCAACCCAACGTACACAATATCAGATGCTGAAAGACAGGGCTTTAGCCAGGAAAAGCCAGGAAGCTGTGGGACCTGCAGGCAAAGTTTTGGTGTTAGATTAGTTTAATGACATATATAACAAATCTATATTTAATTCTTCCATCAAAACTTTACTTATAGCATCTTCTCTCTGCCTATATAGAGAAGAGTTCACCACTTGAGTGTCTTGTTTCCTGATGTAATCAGTCCCTGCCAATGTCACACCATTTCATTTGAGCTGAATACATGAATGGATGAAGTTTTTAATTCAGTCTGAGGAGGAGGAGAAAAAAGCACAAATCCATAAGCAATTAGTATTGGTGAACATATTAGGAGATTAGAAGAAGCAGGAAACCCACTCTACTTAATGGCAGTGTGAGGTGACTTAGCCAGTTCGTCCTGCTGGAGTAGGATAAAACCCAAGGTATCTCTGCGTTTTTAGGAAAGTCACCAAGAAGTCAGGCAAACTGTTGCAAAAAACAAAGCTAAGGAGCAGGTTTCTAGGTGGGGCAGGGAAGGGCAGTCTATATTAGGCTTTATCATGATGTAAAACTCCAGAGAAGAGGTCTAGAACAGCAAGGCAAATGGAAAAATGATGAGATCCCACTAAAGGTCAGTTTTGATAGTGAAACAGTTATACTGTGCAATTTTGATAAAAATTTAGTCAGTAACATCTGTTAATTTAAAGCACTCTTGAAATTATCACACGCTACTCCTCTTCTCTTCTAGCTCTGAATATGTCTAGAGTCAATATAGCAAGAAGGTTTTGCTTCCCTTGTATACTTCTCAATTACTAATTATATTCCAGCAACAACATTTGAAGTCTTAACATGCTTATAGCCACACGCAATACTTTATAGTATTGCTTTGTTGTAAGACATACAACATTGTTCACCTTAGGTGAGCTTCAAAATTCACAAAATTTTCTTTTGCTCTATTTCTCCTTCAAAAGCAGGCACAAATGCCAAATAAAAGTCATCTCCTTTAACTTAAGGAAGAAAAAACAAGAAATACAGTAGCCTTTTATATTAACCTTATCATGTCGTGGAACTACTTCACAAAGCCCAATTCATTTTGCATTACTTCAGGAATTCTAGCAAGTCTGAAGTGACTGTACAAGAATTATTAGCAAGAGGAAAGTATTTTAAAGAGCCAAATAATTATTCACTTGTAGATGGAATTCATTCAAATGAACTTGCAGGAGAAAGGCAGAAGCACTTTACCAGCTGAGAGCAGTCTTTCTATGCCAGACAGGTACTAATGTTACAATCTCTTCAACCGCCATAAAGACATTAAGTTACTCTTGATCTCATTTGGAAGAAGCATTTTATCAACACAGCACCCAAGAGATTTATCAGGGAATAAACAAAATTCAAGGAATGACTAGCAGTGCAAAGTTCTAGAATAAAATCAAGAGTCAGCTTTTGTGCAGATCCAGTGTCGGTTCCCAATATGCAGTTGCCAGTTCTGCTCCTCTCTCCAGCCTAAACCTGAACAGAAGCTTGTTACTAAGTTCTGACTCTAAAAGCTTCTGGTCCTGAGAAGTGCACAGGACACCACTGTTGTGTCTCCAGTAGATCCTACAGGTCCTTGTAGAATCATAGAACAGTCTGGGTGGGAAGGGACCTTAAAGACAATCCAGTTCCAATCCCCTGCATGGCAGGGACACGTGGCAGTTAGGAAAGCACTCAATGCCAGAAAAACTAAAGTATTTCAAGGATTTCAATGTAGGCTGACTGTCTAAGCAAGATACTTACTTTATCTTGAAGTTCTCTCAAGAGAAATGAGAGAGGCTGTCCGTGGAGGTTTCCAGACTGAGTTGTAAGAGGAGTGTTAATATCAGCATGCGCATCCACCCAGATCACACCGAGATGTGGGCACTGTCGTGCGTGGCCACTGACGGAACCAAGTGCCAAGCTGCAAGTACAGTAGCAAAGTCTTTACTCAACTGTGCAAAACATTGTCGCTGTAGTTGATCTGAAGGGGAAATGGGAAGTCTTCAAATTCAGACAGCATCATTGTCATGTTTCAACATATTGGACATCCCTATGATGAACAAAGGGTGTGCGCTGTACAAACTACGTGGTATGCCACTCCCAAATAACTCTGCAGGACAGCACTTGTAATGAAAGATTAAAGAGAGCTCTTCTCTCTCCATTGCCAGCCTTCCCAAGCTAAATTTTGCGTGTTGTAGCTCCAAATGCTATCTTAGGAAATCTGGTACACTAACTCAGTAATTTCCTGTGTGCCAGTTTTGCCGTCTCACCTTCACCTCAAATTCATTCTTACGTGCCTAACCTTCTTCAGTCACTTCTTACACTGAAGGTTAGTGAAAAAGAATAGAAAGATGGTCTCACATATTAAAACATCCATTAAAAAGTAGTCTGTGTGCGGGCATTACAGATCCATTCTAAGAGATGACATCCCGAGAGCTAAGGGGTCAAAACAGACATGTCACTAAACATTCGCCAATAAAGAAACTGCAACAGTTCTTAAAGGGATCTGATCACACAACTTTCCCAAAGAGGAAAATCTCATTTGTATGTTTACAGATTAAGAACAGTCCGGAATTAAGTAATACTGTCTTTAAAAGGCCAGATTTTTGTAAATGGCTTTTATGTTGCATCCCAGAAGCCTCAAAAATCAAATCAAGATGCTGCTGTGGTACTGCCAGAGAACGACCTCCTTCTCGCTACCCTTCTATTTTTTATTTAAATTCTTATACTCTCCTCTAAGTCTTAGCCTGTAAGCATGCAACACAAATAGCCTCTAGTTTGTGAGCGTACCTGTGATCACCTCCTATAGTGACACAGCTGTGTCCAGCAGCTACCGCTCTGCTTACAGCATCAGCCAGTACCTGGCTGGCTAACCCCACTGACCGTGGGTAATAAATCAGGTTGTTGTACAGTTCATCATTGGGAACTTGAGTGAAACTCAAATCTCCAAAGTCATACAGTTGGCATCCTGGAAATACAACAACAAAAGGAGAAAGGGGAGTTGTTAAACAAGCACCCAAAGGAAAACACAGTCCAAACTGAAAATATGGTCTCTTCAAAAAATTAGTTGGGCAAATATGTAAGGAACAATGGGAATGGAACCAATTCACTAGACTGTTTGTATGCCCTTGCCAACAATCATCTCAGAAATCAGAAAGCTTAGGATAATGTCACTTTGATTTATCAATAATATAAGAGGCCAATCTTATAGAATGGGCTTTGTATTGATTATTTACAGATATAGCACAAAAAGGTATAGTTTGTATTGCTGTCTTAGCCAAGTTGCATACGATCTTAAATTAGTTGCTAAAAGATGCCTAGAACTGTATTTCATCGAGTTTGAGTCCTAATAATTATTTGCCATTCCCAGACCCCACAAAAACCCAGGCACAAAGTGTGCCAAGCCTATAACGGAGGTGGTGGGGTTTTTGTTTGTTTGTTTGTTTGTTTTAGAAGAGTACTTCCCATGCAACTGGTGTCTTGTGAGAGAACCTGACCGTTTTCTCAAAACAAGATGTCATAGGAGATACTTTAATTCTGGGACTTTGACCCCAGCCCTCTTTGAGATCCTGTCATTGCCAGTTACAACTTAAACAGCTGTTGAAACATGACAATGTTATGAATCTAAGGCTTATCCTAAAAGATCTTTCTGTTTATTTAACAAAAAGAAGTCCCTTCACAGACTAGGAAACAAGGAAATATTTTTGGGTGTCATCTCCCTTCTCTCACCCAAATGGAAAAAGTTTATTAACTGTCTGCTTCTAAATTCTCTTCCATTTCAGTGTTTCACCTTTGAAGTTCTGCTGTCCGATACCACGTGCTTTCATAACAGTCTCTTAGATCTTGCAGTCACAGCCTTTTAGTCTCAGATAGGCCAGCTGCTGCAGGCACTGATGAGTACTGTAAAAAGTATTTACAGCTATGTGAAGAGTAGTTTAAAACTACCCCAAATACCACTCACGCCTCTCCAATTTGTTCCTCAGAATCACTAGTTGGTTCGCAGTTCAAAGCATCCAGGCTGGAGCTTGACATTTTGCCTTTAGCCATTCAGTGACGAACAGGGAACTTTGAAAAACTAAGGCAAGCAAATCAACATGTAGAAACGTCCCACTTGGGACTCTGTGGTTCCTGCCTAACTCCCATGAAACCATTAGCTGTGAGAAAGGCTCTGAATTTGTTTGAAATAAGGTTGAAGTTGTACTGAAGAAAATATGAGTTCATTATCATTTCAAAGGGTTTTTGGACTGATGAATGGAATGAAGAAAAGAGTTTGAGTCACTTGTGAGAATTAGGCTGCTGGGAAATAGGCAAGCATACTTTGTCTATCAAGGACATATGCAAATGTAAATCTGCTAGGAGAAGATATGGCAGCTGAGCACAGCTACTTGCCAAAGAATTCAGTAAATACAGCATCAGCTACTCTGTGAGAGTGTTCATTATCTACAGAGACTTAAAGCAGTAAGCTGGACCTACTACTACTCCATAGATTTCAAAAGACAGCACGGGCATACAGCAGCATTTTTCTCCTCCCTCACACAATACCTAAGTTCTCAGCAGGACAACAGCTTTGGAATTTTGAGCTATTTTTTTTCCAGGTTTCAATGTGTTATCTCATCTCTAGTGCAAACATTTCCCCCCACTGTTTCATTCTGTTCCCACTGTTTCCACACAGCATCAGGAAGGCATCGCAACATTCACTGTACATACCTTAAAGAATTTTTTTTTTCATACGTATCTTTCTGCAAAACTACTTCTCAGTAGTACTTCTCTGCACTATTCCACTGTTATGTGAAGGTTCAATGAAGGTATTCGAGTATGGTTGAAGATGAGTTTTATAATAAAACTTCAAGGTACCACATCAGTCAGTTGGTATCAAGAGCTTTGAAAGACTGTACAAATGAAAAGTCTTCCACATTCCTTTATCTGATGCCTCTGACATGCACAGGGAGTAGATCTGCAGTTGAGCAGCCATGTTTGGTGATTTGCACAGCAAGAGCACATTGTGCAATGTAATGGAGAAAAGGACTGCCACTTAAGACTTGTTCTCTCTGCCAGGAGATACAGCACAGTATTTTTACCCACTGAAGGACCAGAAAGAACAGAAGGCAATTATACCATGTCATCCCATCTTTAGATCAGTGTAAAACAAAGAACTGACTATGCCTTCTTTCATAATAATTCAAGGATTCTTTTAAGATCCCTGAGGTTATAGTCAAAGCAGGGCAAACAGCAGATTCTAGAAGTGATTTTAAAGGAGTATCAACTTGTGCCTGAGATCTTTTTTGTTTGCTGGGTTTTTTTTCCTGTTTTCTTCTAAACCCTGAAGTATATTCAAGTTCTTAGAAATGGAAAAAGATGTGAGCAAACAGGAAAACTGGATTCTTTAGACTCATTAGAAGGCACAGCATGCACACCATTTGCCGGTGCAGCAGGTCACATCTACTCAGGAGCAGCAGGGGACATACCTTAGCATTCACTGCTTCATTCTGCCAGGTGAAGCTTTGTTTTCCAAAAATTAAAGAGAAAAACACACAAAAACAGGACACACGAGACAGTTGGTGGCTGTGACCAGCAAGTTCATTGCATCTGTGACCTAATTGGAAGGCTATGTAGAATGAAAGCAGTTCCCACTTTCCCTCCCCCCCCCCAGCTCTACAGATTTGCCTGCATGTGTTTTTATTTCAGACAATCATATTCTTATCTGTCAAAAATATTCAGTAGGATAGATGAGAATTCTTAACTGCTCAGATTTATTTCCTTTAATGTATTCATAGATGTTACCTCCTGTCTATAAGCATTTACCTTTAGATTTTTTCTGACTCAAGCAAATGCAGCAAAAATCTCACAGTTTCTTTCTTTACCTTACTTTTACAGTAAAAAGCATCAGGTTATGTTTGTTTAAAAAAAAAAACAAAAAAAAACCCTCCAACTAAGTAGAATTATTTTCAACATCAGATTCTTTCAAATTTAGGCTTTCTTTTTAAATCAAACAGTACCATTCAGTACTTACAAACTAAAAGCCATAGATGTTTTGCTAGTAACTAAAGAATATAAAGTTAAATGAATTTTTTTTTTGCTCCCCTTCAAACCTCTTTACAAAAAAAAAAAGTTAAAATGAAGAAATATGGTCTGTTCTAGTAATTAGTGAATGATCAATGCCACATTATATACATACATATGTATACACACATCTAAATCAATACAACTCAGCTTTATCAACACTGACTCACTGCCTGTTTTAAGGGATCACTGTTTTGAGTGGGGGGGAGGGGGAACAAGAGGTGAGATTTGATTCATCTGTTGCTGTTATAGGAGCTTGAAAGGGGTATCAGGAAGATGAGGGTGTCAGTCTGAATACAAACACACAGTATATTTACATAAACAATACATGCATTTATGTACAACAGTTCTGTTAGTGTGCATGATTAATGTAGAGCTACTTTGGTGCACATTTCAGCCAAAAAGGAGTAAGAAAGCTTGGAACATTTTGCACAGTTGATCTTTCCTAGGTGCAGGGGAATTGGCAGGTCACAGCCTGAGCCAATGGTGAAGCACCAGGTGAGAAGGCGTGGTTAACCCAGGGGGCTCAGGTGCATGCAGTGCACCGGAGTGACCGGAAGGGGCGGAATCTGAGTCCACCTCATCTCACTCTCATTTAAGGGTTGGCAGCCAAGGGAGCAGCATCTCTCTGGATAGAGACTGCACTCCTCTTGAGCCATTACCAGTCACTGGAAAGGGTGAGCCAATATTCCTTTCTTTTTTTAATCTGCTCTTGTTCTGTAGGGTTTGTATTCCACTAGAAGGCACTGTCATAGCCTTCTTTTGCCATATACTGGGTCAGCTTCTTCTGACCAGAACAGATTAGGAAGTCAAACAAGCATCCAACCAGCAGATGAGGGGATATAGAAGCTTCTTTAGCTTGCAGAGCCCAAAACAGAACTTTGCATATATTTAGTAAAGGAAATCAGCATTTTTCATCATGAGGAGCTTAACTTGTACTTAGGAAAAAAATAGAAATACAAATTAAGAATATATTTAAGAAAATAAAGTGTCCTGTATGCCTTTTCAGATGAACTGTTAACATCATAATGGGGCTCAACCCAATGCAAAAGCAGGTGGCATTTAACTGAAAAATTGCCTGGGCACCAGCAGTAGGGAAAGCTTCCCCATCCTTCTCTGCTAGGATGCTGAACCCCAGACAGAAGCAAGGATTTGACAGAAAGAGATTCAGCCTTCAAAGTCCAGGCTATCTGCTGACATAGCTGAAAGGCACACTGCGGTAATACAGTTATAACAAGTCTCCTAGGCAGCAAACAGGATTTGAAACAGAAGCAGGTGGAAAATGAGATATAAACAATCTCTTGACAAAGGCTGCTTACATTGGTTATTTGTCAACTAGAGGTAAAATAGAACATCCTAAATTAAAATGGGAAATTTGTTTTAAGGATTTTTAAATCTGGCTGGACTAATTTAAAAAGAATCTCAAAATGCCACTGTTAGTGTATCTCACTTTGTGCTATGCATTATATAAAATTGCTCTTATGAAAGCATCACTCTGCTTACACAACAGAGTTGTTTGCTCAGATTACAGCCTCCTTAGTACAGAGAGGCTTTTCAGGATGTGATGAGTATTATGAACAGTGTTTATAGATAATGTTTTACTTCCTGGGAACAAAGGGCTATAAGCTGTTACCATTATAAGCTCATTGACTAATATCAACTTAATTTTGTAATGCTTTCTCAGAGACACAGGCAGTGTGTTACACAACAAATGAAGGACTCATTCAGTATGAACAGCGCATTCTGAAACCCCTTTTAAGACAGTTTTAACCCCCCATATTCATCTGGGGAGGGGGGTTAAGCAAAGGCTTATTTTTGTTTTATAGGAATAGGAAACTAGGCTAGCAAAGTTACAGCTGCAAGGGTCTAAAACTTCAGCAGCCTAGTTTAATCAAATCTTTTTGCTTTGAAGTTCATTACATAGAGTTTGAGTCTCTTTAAATAAATGTCAACACCTAATAGGAGATTTCTTCCAGTAGGTATTTGATGGTTCCCTAGTGAAAATAAAAATTTCACTAAGAAGGAAGTTTACATCCCAGGAAGTTCCACCCTGCTTTCTGGTGTTCAGACAGATCTGGCTTAAGGCAAAGTAAAAGGCTTCTGCCCAGACACCAACAACTGCTACCCCACATCTCTAGTCTGAAGGCGTCTCCTTTGCTTACTATCAGTCAAGAAATATTTTTTTTCAGCCACAAATCAAGAAGCTACCTCATTTCCCCTTTGTAACTTTAATCACTTACGAAACCCAGTGCACTTGACCTGAAAGAGGTCTCCAAAAACGTCAGCATCAGGCATTGGGAAACATTTGCACTGTAGCTTGCATCAGAGACAAGACAAGGGGGCAGTTATGATGGTCTGTCACTCCACTGACCAGCCCAGCACAAGTTCCATTTTCCTTCCAATAAACTTAACCCAGAAACTGTTCCTGACAGCAAGTAAGAACTTAGGGCTGTAGGAAGTTAATACCAAAAGAGCTTTCAATGATGAAATACTTGAGAATGTTACAGAAGTGGTTATTATCTTAATTAACCATCCAGGCAGTAACAAGGAAGGAAGAGCAGAAGTAGATAGAGCTCACTGAAGGTTTCTCCTTATCTGCTACAATGAACTAGTATCAGATCAGCTCACTTATTCATGTTAAAATGACCAGGTGGTTTTGTTTTTTTTTGGTGCCTTAAACCCAGCTTTTCACCAGCTGGGGTTACAACTTCTTTCCAACTTCTATCCAAAACTGATCTTTCATACCATGTCCATAGAAGTGCTTACCTACCAAGGTACCTTACTCTTGCAAGTCTACAACAACAGTTAAAAGTTTCAAAAGAAATAATATGAGACTACACACACCCAACATAAAGCAGACCAAAAACCAATTCGCTGTCTAGATTTTTCAGTCATCTCCCTGTGCCTCTCTCCCATAACTTCTCTCCTTCAACACCATTCATAATGAAAAATTAAGCAGTACCTGACTTGAACTTATTCCAATTCAGATAATTTTGTGGCTGAAGCAAATCAGCTAAGCCATGTATTAAAATGATTTTTGTAATAAAATGTCAAGATTGAAATACATTGTTCATAAAACTAAACGAAATACAAGACAAAGAACACCATTCTTTGATCCTTGTATCTCATCTTCCTTTTCTGAAAGATCAGAAGTAATTCAGTTTCCTGATCTGCATCAGTTTAGCTGAGTATTTTTAAAGGTTTATTTAAAGTAATTGTTTGTCATATCAGTTTGCAATTTAAGCAACTAGTGCACTTTATTCCAAGTTAAGTTTCTTTTAAAGCTTATTTTGTA